>CM053578.1:65787525-65986240 GCA_028646485.1 Cryptoprocta ferox | reverse complement strand
TACTTAGGGAGGCTTCCTCTCCACTAAAGTTGAAAGACCTTAAAAGCATGGATTTTATCTTTTTCTTTTCCATTATGTCTCTCAAGATACCCAGAGCCTTACACATAGATAATCTCCGACAAATATTTGATAATCTGCAGTAAATTCTTTAGCATGGGTCCTTGCAAGGTGGTACTTGATGTATTGCTTCTTTTTGTTGAAATAAATGCCATTGTTTTCCACATCATATTAAGATTTAGCTTCAAATACCTACTAAAGTTTTTTATAGCTTCTTTAACCAGATTGCAAGGCAATTCTTTTTTAGCCAGCAACATAATGTGGGGAAAGAAAGACAATGTTCCTTTTCTCTAATGAGTTCTGCAATCGCAGATTTCCTTGGCTATGCCTTTCTTTCATGGTCCTTCATCCAAATGGTGATGCTGTAACCATGGTAGACACTGAGCCACAAAGCAGTCACAATTCTAAATATAGGTTGACCAAAACAAAACCAAAAAAAGTTCTCATTAAATTAAATTAGGAGTTCTTGGGGCGCCTGGGTGGCTCAGTTGGTTAAGTATCCGGCTTCGGCTCAGGTCATGATCTCACGGTTCGTGAGTTCAAGCCCCGCATCGGGCTCTGTGCTGAGAGCTAGCTCAGACCCTGGAACCTGCTTCAGATTCTGTATCTCCCTCTCTCTCTGACCCTCCCCTGCTCGCACTGTCTCTCTCTGTCTCTCAAAAATAAATAAAAAAATAAATAAAAATAAAAAAAAACATAAATTAAATTAGGAGTTCTAATTAAATGGCTTAGGTAAATTCCAAAAAAAAAAAAAGTTTCAAAAAAAACGGTTTAAAAAAAACCGTTTTTGAATGGTTACCATCTTCTGCTTTGGATAGAGATATTCTTGGGTTCTATAATGCAAAAGCCTTGCCTGTGCAATGACAAGATAGTCATCAATTAAATTTTTAAAAAATCAATTCTCAATCCATTGTTGGAGGGAGGCAGGTGGAATCAACCAAAGAGGTTTTTTTTATCTCATATAGACAGTAGGGTTGGCGGAAGTGTGATTTTCTGCTCTTCACCTCACTATTTTGTTATCTTGTATATAGAAAACATTTTTGGAGGCAGTTGGTAAAGGATAAAAAGATGCCATATTAATCTCTCTGGTGGATATAAGAAAGATAAGCTAAGATCTTCAGCCTTCAAAATTACTCAGTATTTGGGAAGACAGATAAATACATGAAAAAAAGTGAAGTTCCTTGTCACATATTATAACAAAGCAAAGAGATCACAAAAGAGTATCAGACTGATTGATTTCTAGATATGATCCATAATTAGGACTGTATACTCAGCTAATCGGAAGGTCACTAAGAATTGGAGTGGCCCAGCAGTGTGGACCAGAGGGCTAATGGGAAGCCTATTGTAACTGAACAAGAAATTTTCATTGGGATACTAATTTTAAGAATGAAAATAAGCTTATACCTATAATGCTTGAAAAGGAAGTCACAGGCGCAAAGGGTCTAGGTTACTTCAAGATTCCATAACCCCTATAGTGTCTGGAAAGACATGCAGATACAGTCCGTAACCAGAAAGGAAAGAGTCTTAACGGTCATATGATCACAGACACTCATGGGGTACCGATGACGGCGTGCCGGACGTTTCTTTGCTTTTCCCAGCTGTTGCCGTCAGACCACACGGTCCGCCTCACTGAGCATCCTTGTACTCTTCTGCTTCCGCTTCCTGTTCAGCCTCTCCCACAACACACACAGGCTTTTCTTCCTCTATTTCCTCTCCATCGGGTGTCAGTTTTCAAAGTACTGGGTTTTGTTTCTAGCCGCACCATGGATTGACCAGAGCAGAGTCGTTTAATGGGCTGCTGGAGGAGGCTTCACTTAGGAAGCTACAAAGTATGGTCCCCCAGCCTGAAACAAACCTACGTATACATTTCACTTTGGACTGTGCAGGGTATTAATTTCTTTTAATTAATTTCAATATTTTTAAAATTAGGGAATTTTCAGATTCTTCCTTTAAAAAAACTAGAATATCCATAATGCCACAGTTGAGGAATGACAGTTCACTTTTAGGTGGAGATAAGCTTTTTCATTTTCCCTGTTCCTCAAAGCTCCCCACTGTTTACATTTCCTGTGATCTTATAACACTTTTGCATTTGCATTTTGCATTTTGCTTATAAATATCTAGGTATTCTAGCTCTAAAACTTCCAAACTTCTCAGACTAGAGCATCTATGTGAACAACAAAACTTTATTTTGTTATTATTGACCACTTTTAATAGAATAATGTAGACTCATTATGCTAAAAAAAATCTGTGTCTCTATTCTGTGTTTCTGAAGATATTCCCAGGATCTGATTCCATGGCAGTTATAAAGTGGACAACTTTCTAAGAGGCACTTATCTGTCAAATCACTAGTGTACCAGAGTACTCATTATGTAATGTACTAATCAATTACTAAATGTGTTTTAAAAAAATGCATCTTCCACAGGAGAAAATAAATCAAAGCATAGACATTGGAAAATTCTAAATCCATAAATAATTTTAGTCTTCTTCTACCTCGAGAATAAATTTCAAATTCTCAGACTGAGAGAATGTGAAGCCCCACACTCTGTGACTCCCTATCTTTCCAGAATTAGCTCCCATCTCCCCACTACCTTCCCAGTCTGAGACCGCATCCTCTGCTGCCTGTTGGCTGCAATAAACTCCAAGAGATTTCTCTACTTTCCATCCTGACCCTCCGTATTCCACAGTGCTTCTCAACACCGCAGCCTTAGTGTTCTTTCTACATGTAATTCACACATCACTCCTCTGCATGAAACCCTGAATGGTATCCCATTGCATTTGGAATAAAACCCAAAATAGTTGCAATAATCTTTAAGACCTTATGAGATCCAGCGTGTCTGTGTCTCTGACCTCAACTGGTATCATTATCACCACCGGTCATGTCTCTTCAGCCACCCTGGCCTTTGTGTTCATCACACAAGCCTCCGTAGGCCTTCAAACAGCTTTTCATTATTCTGGTCTCACATCAAATTTCCCCTCATCAGAGAAGCCTTCCTGTCCCACTCACTCAAAAGTAACTTCTCATCCCAACACTGTCACTTGTCATTTTATTATTTTATTTTCATTTTATAGCATCTCTCCCATTAGATTACCTTATTTGTTTACTTGGACACATTCTGCTCATACCCACTAGTGCACATGTTCCATTGAGCTTGGGTACCTTGTGGGCTTGTTCAGCTTTTATCTGAAGGGCCTAGAGCAGCCCTGGGGTGATGGATAATATGTTTTCTCCCTAAAAACATCTCCTATCCTTTCCCATGTTTCCATTTTACCTTTGCCAATTTCTCTTATTGTCTAAATTCTACCTGTCCTTCAATACCCAATTCAAATATTATTTAATTCCTGAAAATGGTGCTAACTTTGCAGTTTCTCTCCTCCAAATCTTTGCGGGACTCCCCTTAACTTTCTGATATGCCACTTAGGAAATCACCATATATTCTAGTTATCCTTATGTCATCTTATCCCTTCCACAAAATGGTGAGCTCCTTAAGGCCCAGAATCCTGTTTCATCTATTTTTGCCCCTCTAGAACCTAGGACAGTGTTTTGCCTTACATAAAGTAGATACCCAATACAAGTTTTAGAAAAAACAAATTGAATGAATTAATAACGTATCTGTGAATTCCTACCACTAGAAACATACTATGAGAAATGTAAAGGAAACCCAAGCGCCAAGTTCCTTTTCAAGCAAATGGGCACTCCTCGGCATTTGCTTGGAAGATTCAGAGTATAAATAATTCCCTTCAGATTTTTCTATCACTGACTTTAGTCACCTTATTTATAATTTTGAGTGCTTAGAAACCAGGAAGCTTTTGTGTTCTAGTTCCAAAAAAAGAAATTCCTTTTTTTAAAAAAAAAAATTAGCAAATGACTCATTGAAATGTCATTTAAAAAAATTAAAAAATTTAAAAAACTCACAGAGCTGTCTCAGTGGAGGGAGCCAATAGCAATTCACTGAACTAAATCAACTGAGCTATATTGAAGTAGTTAGTCAAAGATCTTCATTTTATCTTGGCACCAGAACAAAAATATGGAATGCAGTATCCAGATGGTAAGTAAACAACATTATTGCCATTTTCAAGCAGGGAAAGTATGATTTCGTTTCTATAAAACAAGGGAAATATTGGGGAGGAAGGAAACTTGATAGACAACTTTGACTTCAAACCATACACACATGTTAGAAAACATAAAATATTGGATCAGTCTCTAACACTGAATTCATCATTTACTAATAACAACAACTGAATTACAAAGTGGGGCACCTGGCTGGCTCAGTGGGTAGAGCCTGTGACTCTTGATCTTAGGGTTGTGAGTTTGAGCCCCCCGTCCGGCATAGAAATTACTTAAAAATAAAATCTTTAAAAGTGTAAAAATGTTTAAAAATAAATTACAAAGTACTTCATATGTGTCAAGGGCAGTTCTAAGCCATTTACATGTACTAACTCATTTAATCAGTACAACCTTGTAAGTATTATTACTGTCGTTATTGTTTTAGTATTATCATCATATGCTACATCGTGAGATATTGTCACATTACCATCATCTCCATTTAGTGGATGAAGAAATGAGGCACAGAAAGGTTCAGCCCTTGCCCAAGATCACCTAGCTGGCCAGCAATGGCTCTGGGATGTGAATCTAGCTGGTTCCAGAATCCATTCCCCTAATAATTTCACTGTCCTTCCTCTCCAGGTTGTTTTTTTTTCCTCCAAAATGTCCTATTCATGTAAAGCAAACCAAACTCTTTTGACAACATAATGGATTTGCTAAATCCATGGAAGAAAGTTCTCTATAGAAAATGTCTTTCCCTTCTGACTCAAGACCTCATCGGAACGACCCTGGGCAGCAAATCTCAGCACCGTGATTCGCTTGAGAACATCCCAGAAGCCAGGAAGCAGTATAGAGATCTCAGGTCCCCCCCCCCCCCCGCCCACCGCCCCTAGTTTTACTCTGACCAACCTTCCAGCACCACAGGAAGAGTCTGTGAATATGCACAAAGCCCAGTGATATCATTCTCTTCTGTAGGGCCTTTTTCCAGAAGGGAGAGCAAACTGAAGCCTAATAAGAAAGGTTTTTGGAGAAAAAATATAATACTGTGTCTTAGAGAAACTACATTTCTACCTGAAGAAAGAACATTTCTTTGGCAACTACAGAGAGATGCTGGCTTCAGCATGGTGGGTCGTTAGCCATTTAACAGAGTGGCAGCCCAAAAGACGAGGCCTTGGGCTTCAGAGGCGGTTTCGTACAAAAGAACACAATCGGACCAGTTTAGGGGGCTCCTGCAGATTTTTTCTAGGTCCCTTCTCTTTCTTCCTCACCAGCCCTTCTCCATTTTCATCTAGACACCCCCACACACTCTGATCTTTGTGCTGGCCTCCTGCGGGTGACCCCATTTCCAAGCACCCTGGCCTTGCTTCTAACTTCAATCCCCCAGCTCCTCACTTGCTTCCCTCCTCTTCAGCATAAGCAAGGGCAAGGTCTTTTAAATCACACTTGACATGTACATCTTTGTCTTCTTCTCTTTGATCAGAAATAAAAATGGTCTTCTACTTTGTTTCTCCAGGGTTTTCTACTCCTTCTCACTTAAAAAAAAGACAGAAAAAAAGGAAAGAAAAGAAAACACTATGTAACCGATTATTTTCTTATAATTTTCAGCCACATGTAAATCACTACTCTAAGAAATATTTTCTTAAACTTAAGAGTTTAACAAAATATAAGTGGCTGCCTTGAACTTTAGATGAAATTTCATCACTCTGAGAGAAGTATGCAAATTCCAGTAACAATTCAAGAGAAAAGAAAAATGAAAAAAGCCAGTATTTTTTCAATTATTCCAAAGAAGCTCATATCAAAGTCACTTTGATTTATAAACTTCAAAGACACATAGATTCCATTTATTGAAGGGGCAAACAGCAATATTGATAAAACCATCCAGTTATTCTTGAGAACAGATTAACCCTGGATTTTAACTACCCTACAACTTCATAGCATGAACTTGGTTCATATTTGTCATCAATTGGCAATTCCTTTGCTCTTGGATATTATATGCTACCTAATATGAATAGTGCTTTATTCTGACTTGAACATATCATTATGACACTAGACTACATCTAATTTAATTTATCCAAACTTTTCTTAACAAAACCATATTCTGTTCAATTTGATGAATGTACATAGGTCAGTATAGCTAATATTTTTCAGAGAAAGTCTAAAATTTACTCCTGTATTTAAGCCCCTTTCCCTGTATAACTTCTTTTTGCCTTTCCCTACATACCTTCAAGCATAATCCAATGTTTATACTAAATAAAATCTTTCTTAGCATTACTGTTATTAACTTTACTAGCATTAATGTTATTGTTCATGAACCCCATTTCCCTTCTTTGAAGCAGCACATGTTTCTCTTTTTGCTGCCCAACTAATCCAACATGCTATTTTATAACACTGGCTTCGATTCCCGTATACCACTTCCCATCTCCATTGTAGCTTACACATTTTGAATTTATTTTCCAATAATCCCCAAAACTATGCTGGAGCTCTGTAGACCTCTGTCCTCTGCTCTTCTCTATCTGCAGTTAACTTCCTGATAGATTCATCCAAGCCCGTCGTTCGAGTCCAAAACTTCTATATCCCCTACTGCTCTGCATTCCAGCCAACAACAACCACTCTCTGAGTGGATGTCCAGCCACACCCTCAAACTTAAGAAGTCCAAAATCCCACTATACATTATATTTCTTCTCAAATAGGGTCCCTTTGTGACCATCCTGTCTCACATATTGAAGAACCAATACTGAGAGATGTCTTTAATCTTTTCCTGTCTTTCTCTGACCTTCCATCGGTCACCTCTAGGGACCACCCTTTCATTTTGTATTCCATTAGTCACTAAATTCACACCCTTAAACACCTATGACTTCCTCCCTGATTTTCAGAGCCAGGTCTCTCCCCTTCAATCCAGCCTGAATACTACAGCCAACCTAACAGCATGAAAAGATGCTTTCCCTATTCAAGAAACTTCAATGGCTCCCATCATTTACTGCACTAAGGAGCCAACTCTGCTGCCTTGTGAAGATTCTCCATAAGCCTGACATGTTGGGGGGATGATTAACCCATTCTCTACTCATCCGCAATCTACACTGTCCTCTCCATTAGGTCCCTCCACACTGCACTCCAAGTTAGTGAAGTTTATTGCTGACCCCTTCACATTTTCTTCCTTTCAGACCCAGCTTAACTTCTGCCTTTTCAGAAAGTCTTCTCTGGTATTCCAGATCCTGACTATGATCTTTCTCCTTTAAATGGCTACTACAAACTTAGTTTGCTTTTGCAACAACATGCTCAAAAGTGTCACAGCTCCTGTTGCATGTTTTGCATTGCCCCTAGAATAGCGTCCACATTTAGCACTCATGGCAGACCCTACACAAAGAGCATATAACCAAGGAATGTGTTAATCAGAGATTGTCTTTACGAGACAATACATTCTGGGCAGAGTGTAGAGTGAAACTGTCCACAGAGTAAATAATGTTTTCCTAGCTCTACAAACCACTAACATTCAATGACAGTCATTCAAAATAAAGTCTCTGTTTTTGCATTCATGGCCCTCCCTGATCCTAACTATACCAGCCTTCAGAGCTGAGATCTCTACCTATCCCTGACCCATTCTTCACCTTAGCCATTCAGCTCCAGTGTTCCTATTATCTATCCCCTTTTAAACAAGTTAGCTACTCAAATCAAATCATTAAGAAGAGTCCAAAAAAAGAAATCTACTAAAATCTGATGCAAGGAAATAGTAAAGCTGAAAGCATATATGACCAAATTAGTAAACAGAATCATATTAAAATTTTAAATAAAATCCAAGAGCTGGTTCTTTGAGCAGGGGGGGGGGGGAATGTAAAACAAATCTAAAAAGCTTTAATCCACATGTAAGTAAATATAAGAAGGAGAGATAGACCATAAAAACAGATGAGGAGATTTTTACAGTTATTTTAATGTGTTATATTTAACTCTATTCCAGACCTTACAACCAGTTTCCAGGAAAGAATTAAGCTGTAAGGCATCCAATGCCAATAATAAATTCACTTCTCTCTTTGGCATATGGAATGGTAGACATTATGTGCCACCTTGGGAGAACTGAACATGGTCATTCAAACCGTTCTTTGGAAGCCCGATTCATTGAGATCTCCATGAAAGGACAATTCTGTGAAAAACAATGTAAGTTACTGAAAATGACTAATGTAGAAGAAACTCAATGAGAAGAAATCATAAAAGATATAGAACAACTTTAAAAATTTACCTCCAAAGTGATCCAGAGCAGCTGTTTTATGGGTGACGTCTTTCAAATCCTTATGCAATACATGCTTCAGGAAATAGGGAAAAACTGTAAAACACCAAAAATATTTTTAGAAAGCTATATGCTGCCCCAGTGCCAAAATATGATTGAGGAAAATATTAAAACTGCAGCCTTGTCTCATTTGTAACTTCGAATTCCAATAATCCTAACAAACCATCTAGTCAACTAAAGTCTATAGCATATTGTAAGGAATGTCCAGTAAGCAAAATGAGTGTATCCTAGAAACACAAATTGAGTTTATTATTCAGAAAACAGCTCTCTAATATATTAGTTCAATAGATCCAGTTAGAAACATGAACACTCAGAAGTTTAAATCCGCGTTTTAACCTAAGAAGAGAATATTTCCTTAACATGAAAAAGAAGGCCATTCTTAAGCTAATAGCCAGAGCCATACTAAATGTGAACTACTTGAGACATTAAGGTTTAATGTATGAATAAAACGAAGACACATCATGTTACTGTGAACATTTGACATAGATCTGGAAGTTTTAGTCAATACTTTAAAAATTTGAAATCAAAAAAAGGTAAACTGTTAGGATGTAGGAGATAAAATCAGCAGCATTTGCATGTGATACAATTATATATATATAAACCCAAAGAGAATCAACTGAAAAAGTCATAATTAGTAAAGTTCAGTAAAGCTGAAGATATGTATACAAAAATAGAGAGCTTTCCAAGACATCAGCTAAAATTAGTTAGTAAATACTGTGGGAAAACATTCCAATTCCCATAGTAACAAAACGTACAAAATGCCTAAAACTAATCTTATTGAATAACATCTAAGATTATATCAATAAATCTACAATACTGTATATCAATATATATTTTTAAATTTTTATAGATAAAAAAATAGCATGTTCTTTCCTGATAAAGAAGATGTCATTAATAGCATGCCATTCTTTCCAAATTAATTTACAGATTTATTGCAAACTTCAAATTCAAATACCCATGAAATTTTTTAACTTGTCTAAATGATTCTAAGATTCATCTTGAAAAGTGACATGTTGAGACCACCTTTAACAAAATGTTAAGAAAAAGAGTAATGAATGAATACTTGGCTTACTAGATATAAAAACTTTTATGAAACTACAATAATTTAGATGGTGCGGTAATAGCACAGGACTTGACAGATTAATGAAACAGTCAAGATAGCCCTGAAATAAGACTAAAAATGTATAAAAACTTAATGAAGAATGATAAATGAAAAATCACATACCATAAAAATGCTGGAAGTAACATTGGTGAATATAAAACTGATTTAAAAGCAATAGAATACATCACCTAGGAAAAGATACATAGATTTGACTGCATAATTTTTAAAATTTGTATACCACTGAAATAAAGCTTATCCCATGTAACATCAATAATATTTTAAAAGTTAGGAACAAAACTCTATCAGAAAATACTATAAAATGTTTACAAGCAAACTGCACCCTGGGAAAAATATTTGTAACATATATGACACGTTAAGAACATTATCATATAAAAAAGAATTTACATATCAATAAGAAAAATAAGAGAACATTATGTATTCATTTCCTGCTGCAGCAACAGACTTCTGCAAACTTAGTGGCTTAAAATAACCCAAATTTCTTTTCTTACATTTCTGGAGGTCAGAAGTCCACAGTCAGTTTCACTGGGCTGAAGTCAAGATGTCCTAAGAGTTCATCAATAGAGAAATAGATGTACTACACATCAATAGAGAAATAGATAAAGAAGCAGAGACAATATACAGAATAAAAAAAACAAATAAATGACCACTTAGCATGTGAAACACATATTCAGTCTCACTAGAATTCTAATAACTGGAAAATAAAACAATAATGAGATACTTCTTTTGCCTAACACACTGACAGATTTTGCTAAATTTTGAGTACATGATTCTAGGGCAAGTACAGTTTCTGAACCATTCTAGACAATAATCAGGTGAGATGTAGGAGGAGCCTTAAAATGTTCATGTCATTTAATCCAATAACTTCATTTCTTGAAATTTTTCTTAAGAGCTTACTTAGAGTAGGTATTTGAAATGTACAATGAGGCTATTACTCACTGAATTGTAAAAGAGTAATAAGTTAGAAACTATGTCCAACAATAAGGCATGGTTAAATAAATTATGCTAAGGCTATACGATTGAAGATTATGCAGCCATTAAATTAAATCTTAAAAGATTTTCAATAGTATCCTGGATATTCCCACAATATACTGCTGAGAACAAAACCAGAATACAAAACTGCATGTATTACAAAATATATGCACAAGAGGAGGCTGATAATGGTTAATTCAGAGTCATGGGATTCTAGGTTATTTTTATTTTCTTTATTGTACTTTATTTTGATAATAAATATTATTACTGTTATAATCATAAAAAAAGATAATTTAAAATTCCAAAGTGAACGATGACAGATGTTGGACATTGAGCCTCAGAATTCTAAGCAGGATGGAAAATAGAGTGTTATACTCCCCCAAATGGCAGCCCCCACACATCACTGGAGACCAGCCATGCACATTATTCCTTTCAGAAACAAAGCCAGCCAGCAGCATGTGCAAATCAGAACCTCACAGTTAGGCACCGTTGCCAGAGAAGAGCGATACAGAACAAGTTCAAGCACAAAATCCCAGATTCTGAGTAGAAACAGGTTTTCACCCCTGCATTTGGGCCTATAAAGGATCATGGGCATATTGCAGAGTCCCCCAGAGTCAGAGGGAAGAATTAAGCAATATGAGTTTTAATTCGATTCTAACATAGTTAGAAGAAACTAATTGGAATTGCTGAAGATTGCATCAGATTGACACATTAGACATAGCGCAGTTCACAATGTCCCTTTTTTTCACTTGGCAAGTAAATATAAAAAATTTTGCCATAGGCTCCTAGAAGGAATGCTCATTTCAAAGTGTGAGTTGGGGCTACCTGTTTTGTTCATTGCTATGTGTCTGGTGCCTAAACCAGTACCTGGTACCCAGTAGGTACTCAATAGATCATTGTTAAATTACATTTGGAGCAGTAAAATTACTATAAACCTTTATAATCTAACTTCAGGTTAAATGGCTTATCACTTTTACAGGATTTGAACTCATTAACCAGAGCCAGCATTGGGGAATTAATAAACACATCCTATACATATCTTATACAGGGGTATTTATTATTTTAAGGGAACTCCTATCTCAGAATCTGGAAAGGAACTTAAACCTATTCAAATTCAGGCCCTTCTGCTCACCATGAGAGAACAAACAGCTCTCTAGTTGAAGGACACACCTCTGACAACAGAACCCAAGTGCAGGGGTCTTCCCCCCTTGCCCACACTGAAAGCAAGCATCAGATTCTGCCACCTGAGTGATTTGGCAAGTGGAGGCATGTTCCGTTGGGCCAGCTCTATGTCTCCTACCTCTCTTCTCACAAAATATAACCACCTGCCATATTGCCCCACACCATCTACACCGAGCACATGCTATTTTTATATTACTAACTCTAAAACTCACTGTGGGGTAACATTACTTCTCTCAAATGAATGGCAGACATCCTTTTTCGAATCAGTTGCCAAGTGATTTTGAAATCGGCTCAAGGAATGTCACGTCTGAGGACGCCGACTACTGCAAGCCCAACAGACTTCCTGCTCCTTGTAACTGTATTGTTCATCCTTGAAGTTTCCGTATTTGACATTTTGCCATTGTCGGCTCATTAAATAAATTACTTATTAAAATAAAAGAGCATCCTTGCAGTAAGTGCCTGGCCTGCTGACATCCAGCTGAAGAATGATGCCCATAGGTTTTCAGCTTTGTCTGATTGTAGCAAGTCAGCTTGGCTGAAGCCGCCATCGCCTGAGCAAAGAGGCTGGGTACACCCAGAAGGGGACCCACAGAACCATGGCACGGGGTTCACGGCAAGGACATCTGTGTTTACAGCAAAGGGAGATACTTTTACTACTGGGGGCCAAAATCATACTATGGTGCCATTGCAGGCCACTTACTCTTCTAAGTAAAAATATGTGATTAATGATTACTTTTTTATATTCAATAAGAAGACTGAGGCAGGTAGATTGCTCAGGTCACTCACAGAAGAATGTTGACAGTAGCCCACCAGAGACAGACACAGGGACAACACCATCACAAACAAACCTCAAGGCAAAAGAGAGACTTGAATTCTCTCACCTCAAAACTTTTTTTCCAAAACTAAAATTGAAGCAGTAAACATAATATACAAAAGATGTGACACTTGCCCCTCCGCCCCCCCCAACCCCCACTAAGCCTCCCTTCAGACTTTTGCCTGTTGCCCTGGAAAGTGAAGCAGCAAATGTAGATTTCTGTGATTCTGTGCAAGGAAAATTGGAGCAGATAAGGTCTTAGCTGAGCTGGGAATATGATAAATATTTTCATGGACTGCTGAGTCTCACTAATTGGATACTTTAATGAAACTTGAGCTTTCTCTTCCTAACTTCTAACACCCCTTTAACCCTTAACAACTTGTATGGGCAATTTTTTAAACGAAAGAATGTGATCCTGGAGAATCCTTTCTTTTTATTTTCAAGCGAATGACCCAGTGATAATTGATAATGGCTCCTAATTGAAGAAGGACCAATGTTTTTTCTTGCTGCCTTCAGAACAGCTAATGAGGAGAATTTCTTTCCAGTGTTCATCCCAAGTGAAATTAACATTAATTGAACATTGAGTACTAAGGAAACGCCCACTAGAACTTCCAGGCTTCCCCCCCCACCATCCTCACCCTACCAATTCTTCTGCTAACATACTAGATGGAAAGCTGTCTCTTCCTATTGTACCTAAACAAATCAGTGTACAGGGAAGTGATTTATCATTCATGAAAAGCAATCAGATTGCTTGGGGCTGACAGCTGTTCCCAAAATGCAGCTGAGAAACAGACCTTTGGCAAAGTGTAAAATTTGGAACAAAACCATATTACTGTACTTCAGCTGGCAACAAAAGAGGCTGATAGTGAGCTTAATAAACAAAATATTATGCAGCCCAAAATGTATTAGCTAGTGTACATTTGTGGACAAAAATGGCCATTTTCCCCATATTTCCTAAGTTACTTTCAATCACACAAAACACCTAATAAAAGTAAAATATTCTTTTTAGGATTTTTTTTTTTTTAGGATTTAGACACATTTTTGGTAAAGACTATTTTTTTCACACAATTCATTATGGGAAATGAACCAGAAAAAATGCTGAAACATGTACAGAGGTTAAAGAGGGACACAGCTTTTACTAGAAAAGGAAGAATTCCAGTATACTCTGGCCTCTAGGCCATAATTCATTTTATTTCCCATGTCGAGAATGCTTTCCCATATCTCTCTGCTTGTCTAAGATCTAACTGTCCTTTCAAAAAAATCCTCATCAAACCTCCAAAATGCTACAATTCTTATATGATTTTACTGACTGTTCTGACCCTTGGTGGTCTCACCTGCCCTTGTACTCTTGTAACATTTCTTTCAGCTGCCCCCTTCTCTTCTCTCCTTCCTGTGTGTGTCCCCTCATCCCCTCTAGCTTCTTTCTTTCCTTGCCCCACCCCCCATTCAACCACATTGAACCCCTTGCCTTATCTAAAGCAAAATATGTTCATTTTATACCTCTGTGTTTCCCTAAACATGAATTCCTGGAAATGAAATGTCTTTCACCCCTTCTTTCTGGCCAATCATATTCAGTCTTTGAGATCTACTCAAAAGTCCACTTCCTCCTCTATTTAATAAACATTGAATGAGGGGCGCCTGCGTGGCTCAGTCGGTTAAGCATCCAACTTCAACTCAGGTCATGATCTCACTGTTCGTGGGCTCCCAAATCGGGCTCAGTGCTGATGGTTCAGAGCCTGGAGCCTGCTTCAGATTCTGTGTCTCCCTCTTTCTCTGCCTCTCCCCTGCTCTCTGTCTCTCTCTCTCTCAAAAATAAATAAAACATTTAAAAATATTTTTAAATAAACATTGAATGAGAGCCTATGATGATTCTTGTTCTTAACTAATAGTAGCTAAGGGTAAAGACATGAAAAAAAAAAAAAAACCCACCATCCTAAAGACACAAATTCTTGGTATTAAAAACCCAAATCCCTAACCTCTTCTAAAAGTTACCGTGTTATGTGACCCCTGATCTGTCATTCATCCCTTATGTCCTTGGGCTTCAGCCACATCAGCTTTCTCTCAGTTTCTCAAACTCCCCATGCTGTTTCCAAACCCAGGACTTTACACATCCCATTTCCTCCTATCATGCGCTCATCTTTGACCAGCTAACCCCTGTCCTGTTTTATGTCTCAGCCCCCCTTTCTCAGGGACATCTTCTTCAAGTCTGTTCAAAGGCCTGATTCTCCTATTAAGTGCTCTTAGAGCACTATGTGTCTTCTGCAAAACCATGATAGCAGTCTGAGTTTTACAATTGTTGTTTTGCTTCTTGGTTTAATGCTTGCTTCTTCCATAAGGCTATAAGCTGTATTTAGTACAAACATTGTGTCATTTTACCAGTAAATTCTCAGGAATTATAACAGTGTCTGCACATATTAATATTCAATAGGTATTTCTGGAATAAATGACAAAAAAATGGAAGTGTGAAATAAAAAATCCAGTTGGTAAGTAATCAAGGAAGCCCTTAATCATGCAATAGAATGCATGGAGTGAGCACAATACAGGACCCCTTGAAGAGGGTCAGAAATAAAAGCAGGCCATTGATCATTTTCTTGAAAATGATTTCTTCTTCTTTTTAAAGGGGCGCGTGGGTGGCTCAGTCAGTTAAACATCCGACTTCGGCTCAAGTCATGATCTCACAGTTCATGGGTTCGAGCCCCGCGTCGGGCTCTGTGCTGACAGCTAGCTCAGAGCCTGGAGCCTATCTTCTGATTCTGTATCTCCCTCTCTGTCTGACCCTCCTCTACTCATGCTGTCTCTGTCTCTCAAAAATAAATAAAAAACATAAAAATTTTTAAAAAAAATTTAATGTTTATTTCTGAGAGAGTGAGACAGAGCATGAGCAGGGGAGGGGCAGAGAGAGAGGGAGACACAGAATCCAAAGCTAGCTCCAGGCTCTGAGTTGTCAGCAAAGAGCCTAACATGGGGCTGGAACTCGTGAATTGAGAGATCATGACCTGAGCCGAAGTCAGACACCCAATAGACTGAGACACCCAGGCGCCCCTGAAAATGATTTCTTCTGACCATCAGACAGTGAAGTCAGAGTGAAATCAAGGGGTGAATGGCAAATGAAGCAGTCAACACAGTAATCCAGAATCTCCTTTCAAGAAGTTTAGTTGTAGCCTGGCTAGACAAAAGAACTAGAATGAAGAGGATGATAGTTTTTTAACGAGAGACTAAAAAATATGTTTGTGCTGATAGAAAAGAGTTAGATGAAAAAGATTGGAAAATGGGAAATCTAGGTTCCTCAAGATGTGGAGGGGATAGGATTTGGAATAGAGGTAAGAGGAACATCCTTAGTAGGAACAAGGACTTCTTTTTTATTAGATAGGAGAGAGGGATGTTACAAGGTGTAGGAATGTAGCATTCATTCTACAAATATCTATCAAGCATGCATAGGTAAGGGGAACAAAGTATGTCTGTGGAGGGAGTGGAAAGGGATTCTAGACAGGGTAACCCTTATTGAGGGGACAAATAAGCAAAAGCGTTAAAATGACCAGATGGTCATTGTATGCTGATGGTCTTGTATACGAATGGTTTCTAAATTTTCTTTGGGAAGCAAAGAAAGTTATCTGCTGACAGAGGAGCTGAGGCTGGGTTGAGAAGAATAGTAAAAGTTGGTATCAGCTGCTATTGAGAATAGAAGAGAGAGCCTTTGTGGGATCTCACAGCACTGAAGATTGGAGAGTTGGAAGTCCATGCATCTGCCCTGGCCCCATTCCTGACCCATGGTCCAGTCCTAAGAGCTAATGAGGCAAAAGATAAAGTGATCCAAAGAGACAACAAAAATCCAAGAAATTGGTGAAAGGATGATCCCTGTGAGTGATGCCGAAAATAGAACAGATGAACTTAGTAAAAGGGGGAAAACCTCCTTCCTTCCACAAAATCTTCCGAAGAGCTAGTCACTCCTCTTATCCTTCCATAGCAAGGTCCACATACCTTCAATTGCAATGTTAATTACATTGCACTAGAGTATATTTATATGTAAGAACATCCCTTACTTTGCTTTGGATCTGCCCCACAGCTTTGCCCAATGCCTGATCAAGAGCAGGCACTAGTGTGCATTCATTGACTTTAAATAATTAATTACATAATATATATCCATGTTTTGCTACCTTTTATAATTAATTATCTTCCCATGGATAGGATCTATTTTCTCTACTTTATTATGTAGGTTAAGAGCAGGAATCATGCCTGTATTTTTTTGTTTACCTAGGAGTGTGCCCTAGAAATAGAAGTAAGTCAATAATTTTTTGTTATTGCTGTAGAAGGGAAAAAATGATTAAGATGGTAAAGCAAGGTCAATTTCTGGATTCCTCTCTCCCTGAAGCAGTCATACAGTTGTAGTTGAGAAATTGTAAAATTTTGAGACTGGAGAGAAAAAATGATGTGATCAGAAGAACTGTAGTGACAAGTGTTGAAAAAGATGACTCCTTGTGTCTCCAACATCACCAAGTACTTCTAGAAAATTATTTTCCAGGATAAAACCATCCCCAGGGTTAAGAAGGATATTTTACAAAATTATCACAGCTTGATGGAGCTAACCTTCAGAACAATGATTCTCCAGTCCTGGTATGCATACCCTCAGGAGAACTGAAGGTGATTCTGTAAATATGAGGGACCCCCGGGTAAGCATGGTGCTTCTGAATAGGACTAAATAGGACTAAATGTCAAATTAAAGCTTATTATTAAAATTGAAAGAATTACAGGTCTGCTATGAGATAAAATGTAAATTTTGAGTGAATTTTAGTAATAAAAATGAACCTAATTTGGATTCTCCTCCTAGACCCAGTACATGATAGTAGGATCAGAGTTGGAGGAGTAGGAGGTGATATTCACATTCCTTAGCTATTCTAGCATTCAATCAGGTGAATTTAGGAAGTACTGCATTATTGTTACCAGCTCCTTGCTGATTTCATTAAACATCAAGGAAGTTCTTAAATCACTTGAATTTTTAAGGGGTCTTATCACCAGAGAAAAAGTGCCTGTGAAGATAACTTTCTCATTCCCAGGCCAAGTGTATACCTTTTTGATAAATTCATGAAATGTTCCCCAGGTACAATATAATCTTAGGCAAGTGCAGGCAGCACCAATGAAATAAACACACGAAAACATTCATTTGCCTTTAAAAAAAAGTTATTTCCATTTACTTGGATTCCCCCCAAGAGCTTTAAGTAAAATGTTCATTTTTTTGACACAGTGAAGATCTAGTCCTACAAACACAAATTCACCCAACTGAAAAAGAATGGCTAGATTTCATGCTCTAGCATGAATACTGCAAGGATATTAATCCAAGTGTCTAGTAGGCTTCTTCTCTCCTTCGCTCATTGATTTTCTACTTCTGTGTTTACGGTCTTAGGGTAAATGTGCTCTCTGTTGTAAGCTTAAATTGTACCTAGCAGCAGGTATTTATAAATTATGAATTAAAATAGAAATCAAAAAGTTGGATCTTTGAGGTGGCAAATAAAAGGGGACATGGACAGTTCTCTTCCTTTTTTTTCTTAAACTTTTATTCATTTTTGAGAGACAGAGAGAGACAAAGCATGAGGGGAGGAGGGGCAGAGAGAGGGAGGCACGGAACCCCCGAAGCAGGCTCCAGGCTCTGAGCTTTCAGCACAGAGAGATGGATGCAGGGCTCAAACACACAAACCATGAGATCATTACCTGAGCTGAAGTCGGACGCTCAACCCACTGAGCTGTTCAGCTGTCCCTCTTCCTTCTTCACAAATTCGTGCTACCCAAATCATTCATGGCTACCTTCAAGACTCTCCCATCCAGAATCCCCAGGAGAAGCACACATTCTAAAGTGGTTTTACCCACTAGAGTAAGAAAACATATAAAGAAAACAAAAAAAAAAGAGAGATTTATAGCACTATTTTTATGCAATGCTCAAAAGCCAGAAGTAAAGAATAAAAGATACCTGGAGATAACTTCTTAGAAACTTATAATTAATTTACTGTGTTTACTCTCAAACCTCTGCCTTCTCCCTAAAATATATACACAATTAAAATTCAATATTCAAACATATATGTGGATTTTATTTAAAGTAAATTAAATTTAGATGAGCTTGCATTTGTTTCATTAATCCACTTACGTATTTATTGTTTGATCATCAGAACATTTAGCTAATGATTTCTAAAAATTGGACTGTACAAGTAGGCTTTTTATAAATCTCATAATTTTTTTCTTACCATCTTGATTATTTGAATGTTAGTGATTTTAATCAAATTACCTTATTCAATTGCCAAATGAGTCATATTTAGGGAAAGAGCTGAAATGTATTTAAAGAAAACCACAATACACTTAAAAATTATTCTCATTGGTCTTAATATGGAAACAATTGAAAGCCAATTTGGTGTTGGTCTGGATATTTTTCAATCATCAGGATTAAGCTAAATTATTCAACAACAAATAACCAGAAATTTTTTTCTCTATACAATTACACACGTTAAACAATCAAGGCACACAGCCCCAGAGAGGGATCTCCTATCCAATTTGCCCTAAGATTTGGTTTCTGAAAGGCCACTTCCCTTCGTGCTTTTTCTCCTTCAAAAGCCCACAGCATATTTTTCAAGGATTTTCTCTGCCAACTGCCTTTCTTAAAGTACCTGTCTTCATGGAGTACTTACTGGTATTTTCCTCCATTATCTTTCCCTAGTTCAGGTGTACGTAGAGGGGTTTACTACCAGGTATCCTTCTTCCTAGACAAGCACAACATAACCCTAACAGCTGTCCCAGGAGTCCAGTGAAACCCCAAGGTGTTCCGAAAGTGCCTGCGTGTGTTCAGAGTATTTTGATTTACAGTCTTTGGCTTTGATTCTCTACTCTCTACACAGCACCAAATAAAAAGAGACAGGTAGAAAGGACCCATTTAAGCTAACCTTTTCTATGTAATTTCACTTGAATTATTTCAAATTGGATTTCTATTTTAGCATGCATTTGCATATTTATTATTGGGCCCAGAAGTCAAGTACTGAAGCTGCCTCTGAACTCCCTTTACTCATCATAAAGGAAAGAATAAAATAAAATTAGATTTTGACACAGATGAATTTATTTGTGTTTATTAAGACATAATCTGAAATGGATGCAAAAGATTCCCCAAATTTAGAAGTTATATTTCGAACATAAAGCCTATTTACATTTAATATGTGCAATGTGCTGTAGTTTAAATCCACTCGGCCTGTTCTGTCCCAGCCTACACTAGCAGTCCCTGGTCAGTAGCTGTCCTAAAGCACCAGGACAGACAGGACATGTAGTTGTCCCTCCTTTCCTCTGCATGGCAAAGATTGGATATGGACACCTCCAAGGGGGTCCAAAAGATGTGCAGAGTGTCTAAGGGGAAATTAAGTAGGACAGAAAAGAAAAAACACAAGCTTTATTCATCTTTCCCCATTTCTCCTTTCCTATATAATACACACGTCTACACAGTATGCCTTTAGTTAATGGGGGTGAACAATAAATGTCAAATTAGCAAAATAAGCAGCAAAGTAAAAGCAGAATGACCCTCAGACTCAGGTAAGAGGGTCCCCAACTTTAGAGGATACATACTTAAGAAGGATCCCACTCTGGCACTCCTCTAGCTGCATCCCTTCTCTTGAGGCCACGGGGGACATGCCCCACAGAAACCTGTACCCATCCTCTACCCTGACCATGCTTTGAGAGCAGAAGACCTTAAAATCCCTTGCCAATAAATCCCCCTAAACCATTTCCAGTGCCTGCCTATGCCTCCTCCCATAGTCCCCCAGCCCCAGGGTTAACCAAAATGGTATACAGTTCCAGGGTGGCCAAGAAGCAGCTGACTGGAAGGGGTAAGGGGATTGCCTTGGGCAGAGTTCAGACCTGCAAGTTCCACAACGTGCATGTATGTGAGGCACCTCCAAGAGCTGGAGGAACCAGAGGTGGAGAAAGGAAAGGAGGGAACCAGGGACAGGGTACCAGGAGTAGACCCTCCCAGAACCACCATATTCTAGCTCAAAACTCCTCAGAAAAACTCCTGGGAATTCTGAAGTGGAGTACTTCTTTACCAATACAAGAGTATATTTGTCAGAGGACAAAAACTGCTTTAACAGTTTGTAGGCTTTGTTTTATGATTTTTAAATACTTATGGACACATAGTTGGACCTCCATTTGCATTCTCACCAAAGGTTCAACAAATGCTGGAGGCAGGTTTACATGGGAGATGGAAAGAAAGTCGAGAAGAACAAGGGGGCAACAAAAGGAGAGAAAGAAGTAACAGTGAACTGCTTACGAAACAAGGATTAGGCATTTTATCATGATATATTGTACTCAGTGCCCAGTAAAGTGCCAGAAACCTCTCAGGGGTTTCATATAAATTTGTTGAGTGAACAAATAATCAATCCATCAACCGTTCGATAATGAAGAACCCAGGCTAACTTCGCTGCAGACATAGTTAGGACTAAACTAGGCATTACAAACCTTTCCAATATGACCTGCCAACTCCTTCTTTAGACACCTGATTGCATCCTCAAACATATAGAAAACAAAATTAGTAACTAATCTGTTGTGCCTATGGAACTCTCCTGACAGACGTACAAAACCTCTCACCAGAGGATGAATTGACCCCGAGGGAAGCAACCTCTCATCCTAGGCCTGAGGCAAACCAAATAATCCATACAAGCAGAAAGGCAGTTTCAGGACCTCTGAAATTTTACCCATGCAAGATAAAAACCTGAAATTCAGCAAGGACAATGAAGCTGAAGAAGAATTCAGTTGTAAGAATATTTCAAAGGAAAATCAGTTTGGACACTGTGATTAGTAACATTATTCATTCAGACTTACTTGCTTAGACATTTAAAAATTCTATTTTGGTACACAAGTATAACTGAGTAAGAAAGCGCGTGTTGTTAATGTTTCTCTCCTCCCATCTTCTGTACCCACCTCCATTTTCCTACACAGTGGTTCTCAATCCTCATTCGCAAACCTAGAATGACTTGGATATACTTTAAAAATATGAGTGCCCGGGCCCCACATGTGAAAATTTTTATTTAACTGGGAATAGGGTCTGAGCATTGGTATTTTTGAGAATTGTTCCACAATTATCTAACGTGTAACCTAGGATGGGAATGACTGAGCCCTAGGGAGTATAGTTATTTGGTTCATTAACCTGATAACAGTACTCTCTATCTGGAGGAAAAGGAAAATCTAGGAAGGAATGAAGATCCTCTGAGGAGGTGATGTGGAAAGTCCCAAACTAAGGAGATGGCTATTATTACACCATTGTTTGGTTTCCAAGTACATCTCCTTACTTACATCATTGAAATTTATTCTGTGTTTGAATGACTCACTTCCAAAATTTTCAAAATCGTTAATTATTATTTTAATTTTCCAGAATAATAACTATCCCTTCATATTTAGACTCATCTGAGTATTTAATGGTATTTTCAATTCTTTGAGCCATATTCACAATAAGAATGTTTATTAGGTATTGAATAATATCACTCTTCTCTGCAGATCTCAAACTTCAACATGCATAGGAATTTCCAGGGTGTTTGGTAAAACCACATTCTAAGCTCCACCCACAGTTCCCATTCAGTAAGTCTGCAAGGGGACTTGGAGCTGCATTCTTAACAAGTTCTTCTGGTAATTCTGCTATTGGTTATTAGCAGGCAACCTTTCAGAGAAATAGTGCTTTTGGGGCACCCAGCTCTATGCATAATCACTAGACATGGAAGATTTCTTCTCTTTCTACCATACCTTGCAGTTTGTAAAACAAGGACACAATTATTCCAATTCCATCAGTTATAGGAAATGCATTTCAAATGGCTTGATCTCCTTTGCTCTTGATTATGGTAGAGAATACCACCTGTTTCAGATTTCCATGGAATACTCCAATCAACTCTTAACAAATCTTGGCGATTTGACTCAACCTTATATGCAAACCACTTTCATTCTTTAATACAGGGCACGCAATACAGCCTATTGCCAAATAACTAAGGATAATCACACATATACCAAAAATGAACCTGATACTGGGAGTTGTGAGCAACTCAGCTAACATTAATATCTTGACAATCATGCAGGATTCCACTGTCATTTCCTTATCTTTTGGGGCTGTTCCTCAATTATAGAGGCTAATAAAATTGCTAAGGAACCATTTGATCTTAGAATATATGGGTTGTTTCCCAACCTGTTGGTTCTTTTAAATTGTTGCTACTTAATTGCTTCATGATTTTTTTTTCCACTTGCTTCCCAGGTATCAGTGGAAAGGAATACACTGCTTGCTATCTTGCAGAGAATTGTCCTTTAAGATTTCTCAAAAGCCAAGTGTAGCAGCTGTGCAATGACATCTACAATTGCTAAATATGCCATAGGTCCAAATAGTGCTTCATTATTTTTTTCATTTACTCTGAACAATCCTATGCAGTAGTAATATCATCTCCATTTTACAGGTCTGGAGAGCAAGGTTCAGAGGCCTTGTTTTCCCAAGGTCACTTAATTAGTAAGTTGAGACTAGAACCCAGGTGTTCTGAATATTCATCCAATTCTCTTTCCACTGCATTACGCTGCCAATCATCTGGCCCTGCTAGTTCAACTGTACCCAGACATTCCAGGTACTCTTTAATTACTTCTTTCAGAGTCCTAGTTGGCCTGCCAATCTCCTCTCACAGCTGAGACTCATTTTAGCCAAGTGTTCACATCTGACCGTTTATATTAAAGGCAGAAATGAAAACTACATTAAAAGCTTCTGCAATATCACTGCCTTCCATTATAACCTTTTCTTTCCTCAGCTATCAAGGGGTGGTATTTTCCTGGTCATCTTCTTTGGTCTATTATTTTCATCATCTTTAAGTATTAGAATTGGCCACAACTATGTGGTTGGCACCATACTAGGTACTACCATGGTCACACAACAAAATGACAGTCTCAGAGTGCCAAACTCACACTGGCAGCAGCTGATAAACAGGAGGGGAAGTAGATGTGGGCAGGAAGTGCTGGGCCAAAATTAACTCAAGTAAGTGTGTGCTTTGACAAGGGCCAGGTGCAGGATGGATGGGGGAGAAGAGGAGACAGGGTATTCTGCTCTCCTAGTCCCCAAAGCCTGCCTGCTACCCTGCACCATCCCTAGAAGGGGAGTGGAGACTCATAGATGTGATTACTACCTGTGCTGCCGATCAACAGACAGTAGTGGCTGCTGAGATAGGCACCCACTCTGGACTTCTTGGGGAAAGCCCTTTCTGGCTCACTTGGGATACCTGGGAATCAGTCTTCCCCTGGCTTCACCAGCTACGCCCCCCACCCCGCCTCTACAACCACATGTATTAATTTTAACCATTGCTGGACTGTATTTTATGTCCAGTTTTTGAAGTTCATTTCTAGAAAGACCTCACCATTTGAAGACAATTACAATTTTAGCCAACAGAAATGATTTACTCAATAGTTATTGTGCATCCATAATATATATGGAAGTCACCATGTTTAGGGCTAAAGGAACAGAGTTGACAAGACATAGATGTGTCCTGCCCTCATGGAGTTGACATTCTAGCTATCTTAGAATTCTAGCTACTGTTTACAGAGAAGCTTTCACATAATTGTGTGATCCATTTCCCATCAATGTATAGTGTGGAATCATATATCTAGAGAAGTGGAATTTTTACTTTAATATTCCAAAGCTCAGGCCCCAAAGAATCTGCATTAATTGGTCTTGGGGATAAGCATTGATGTATTTAAAAACTCCCCTAGATAACGGAATATATCACAGGGATTGAGAACCAGCTCCGTTCCAGTGTTTCCTACCCCTGCTGGATCCTAAGAATTACATGGGGTATGATTAAAAGTGGGCCGCAGATCACTATATTAGAATAAGAGGGCTAGGAGGTTGTATTTTTAAGAAGCATTCCAGTAATGTTTATAATCAGACCAATTTGGGAAGTACTGATTGTTGTAAAAAATAAAATTTATTAAATGAAATGTGAATTAGTCTGTCATAAATTCTAATTTTTAAATTAAATTTTAAAAGTTTGTAATCGGTTTTTCATTATGAATGAGCCAGAATTTGCCTTTCTTATAAACATCATGCCACCATTTTACGAAATGTCAGAATGAAGTAGAATTAAAATAAATATGGCCTTATATGTTGTTGGCCTTGAAAAGGCCAAATGAAAAAATGGACTTTGTCTTGGCATTAACACAGTTACAAATCAGTTTGTTAAAATATGTTTGGATTAAGAACATCTGATTTCTTGTTCACAAACTAACCTAAACATTTCTTGTTAAATGAGATTTAGTCATGACTTAAAATATTTGAAGAAAAGCAGTCATCCAGAAAATTAAGGTCAACCAAAAACAGATGGCATCTATGAAATAGGGTGTTGAATTCTCTGTTATGCCAAGTAAAAAAATAAAACAAAATCTGTGTCAAAAGATAGTCCTTGTGAAATCTCTGTCTTATCTCAGGATGCATATATATTTTTTAATAACCCACAACTTTTTAAATAGTAGCAGACCTTTCATGTTTCTTTCCAAGACTTCTGTTATTTGAAAATAAAGTTCCAGGAAGCATGATTTTTGGAGGAAATACATTTTTATGTCACAAACCGGTTAGGTCTTCTCAGGGCCCATTACATATACTACATTCCATTTACATCCATTAGAAAGGAAACATCTTTTTGCTTTCTTACTGCACCCTTTTAAAGAACTTTATTTTCAGCCTAGTGCTACTTTTGGAGAGACACTTTTCCCAATGATGATGCATGGAGGCGGGGGGTGGAAAGTATGTTCTCAAGTCTCAGGTGACTAACCCCTCTAGACCCTCAGAAAAAGGAAGGGAGAATAAATGACACTGGCAAGGGAACCAAACGGGTTTTGGTGAAGACAAAAATAACAGATCCTATTCTCGGGCAGCGAACACAATGAAGCAAATGGTTGCTGTTGTAGAGCTTTTTCATCAGGCAGTTCCACTACGTCTTTCTATCTTTTGGATATAATGAGCAACCCAGATTTTTTCATTTACGAATGAAGAAAACCTCTTTCTAGGGCACTGGAATGTGAAAGGCATGAATAAAGATGAAGAAATGGGCATTTTCATTTTGATTGGAGCTAAGTAGTTTAAAAAATGATAATAGGATTGAAATGTATTTAATAAAAAATTATGCTGTGAATAATAAATCAGGTATTGTAATTCTGACATTAAATCATTTTCTAGAATATCTCCGTTTTTCGGTAGCATATGAGTTCACAACTAAGAACTAGAAAGTACATTAGACATTTCTTATCCTGAAGGACATTTTTTTCTTCTTTGTAGCAAAAAAAAAAAAGGCAAAACGATGCCTTAAATTGATATTTGTGGATGATGTAGTGTATAGTTTTAAAATTAAATATATTGAGAAATGCCTTAAAATATTAATTCATTAATCAAGACTAAGTTCCTTTGTAGAATATAGCAAAAATGCTATTGAAAGAAATCATATCCTTGTCCTGCTATCCAAACGGCTTTTCCTGTACTGAGCTCTATTTTGAAGAGCTGTATATTTCGTGATTATTCAAGTTCCTATGAAGAATTTGGCCTTTTTCTGACTAATGATACCATTTGTTCCAAACATCTGATTTCCAAGTTACAGAATAAATGATTCACAGTATGGATTTATTCCAACATAACTTGCTCTCAAACCACATTTTCTGACATCTCACTGAAATCTAATGATGTAAAACGATATTCATGTTATGTTGTTAAATAAAATAATTTATCAAGTAACTACATGGTACCAAAATGTATAACTATATACTTATAGCTATAGTTGTCAATATGTCTAAAAGGAATTATAGTTTATTTACATTTTCTACAATGAACATGGCTTCCTATTGTAATTTAAATGGTTTATTTTATATATTTTACTTATGGTATACAGCTAGGGATAGCCCTAGTCAGTGTGATAAAAGATAAAGTAATTGTCAAGATTATAACACTTAAAATTTAAATACATTCTGAAATAAACAAAGTATCAAGACCACAAAACTAGAGTTAGACTTGTCATTATAATTACCAAACTGCTGATTAAGTCTTTTATCCTCCATTCCCTCAACGCCTGGTCTCCCTCATCTCCTTACAGACATTCAAGACTACCCTGGGGTGGCTCAGTCGGTTGAGTGTCTGGCTTCACCTCAGGTCATGATCTCATAGTTCATGGGTTCGAGCCCCGCGTCAGGCTCTGTGCTGACAGCTAGCTCAGAGCCTGGAGCCTGTCTTCGGATTCTGTGTCTCCCTCTCTCTCTGACCTTCCCCTGCTTGCTCTTTCTCTCTCTCTCTCAAAAATAAATAAAACATTTAAAAAAAATTTTTTAAAAAGACCACCCAATACCTTTCTAGATGTGCATTGGATATCTGGGATTACCCAAGATTTCCCACAACATGGACAAACCAAACCTGGATCCCACACTCAGGGAGTTTAGAAGAAAAGAGAAGCCATGTTCACACATAGCAACCATTAAGATAATATAGGATAAGTTCCTTAAAAGGAATAAAACCACGCTGTTATAAAATTTTAACACCTTCTATTGCCCACGCTTTTCCCCTTGGATATCTTCATTGTCTCTTCCCTTGCACCTTTGATCTTGCTGGCTCCTCGCCTCAATTGTGATACTCTTTCTAGTTTTGGTCTGTTCTCTCCCTTTCATATCAACAAATTCCTGTCTTCCCTTTCTCAAAATAAACATGCATATTTCCTGTCTCATTGTCTTATTCCTTTCCAACATGGCTTGGAACTGCCCTCCCAGATGTAGGCATCTACATAGAGCTTCATTCAATAGATTCTCTCTGTGCTAAGGTCCCAGCCCAGAGTCAGGCTAAGACTTCTCCCTGGGAAGAGTCAGTCAGAACCCTACCTTCCAAATAGCTTCCAGCACTTCTCATGACTTTCGCCAAGGAATTGCATATAGCAAAATCTGTGAGACAGGCAATGTTGAGGTAACAGTGTTAGGAAAGGTTGGTAGCAATCAATATTTCTTATGCAGAGTCTGAGATCTAAATCTGTATTTGAATGTGTCTGAGCTTATTTGACAGAACTAAAAATATTAATATATTCACCACCTTTCTTCTTCTGCCAGTTTCAGGAGATGGCTTGTATGCTTCTCTCTTCCAGGATTTTCCTTATGCTGACATGGGGTACTCGATGAAGGAAAAGAGCCAAGAAGGCAAAGAGCTGCAGACCAAGGAATAGAATACATCTGGAAGACTGAGGGAGGGCAGAGGAGCTGGCAAACCCAGGAGGAAGTGGGGTTCTGACTGACTAAGAGAGAGAAAAGAGAGGGGGGAGGGGGGAGGGGGCAGTACTGTAGCCATGTGGATAATGGCAACGTTTGCCATGTGACGTAATTCCAGGTTGCCATTTCTTCCAAATACTTCAGCAAAAGCACACAGGAATTTTGAAGACATTTGATACGTTATATGCGTTTCTTATATCTGACAGAACCAGAAAGATCAGCACATGTGTGATGTCAGGGATAGTGAGGGGTGTGAGAAAGATACACAGTAAGCTCATGGTGTCAGTAAGACCACACAGAATATAGTCCTTTAGTCTCCAAGGCTTTAAGAAGAACTCCATTTGGGAACGATTTTACCCCATTTTTGCTATTGTTGTCAATTTTTCCCCACTAACAAGAAATGTTTTACACTGTCACACTAATCTATTTAAAAACCAGAGAACCAGAGAACCGTGAAAATTCTGCACAAAAAATTCCAAACCCATGACAAAACAAACAGAAATGTGTGTGCTGCCATATCTAGGTCCTTTAAAAGCTGTCAGTGTTCATTATAAAATATTAAATGACTGAATAAATATTAGTACAGATTCTTTTTTCTTTTTAATTTCACTGGAGCTAGGGACTAAAGGGACAGCAGGAACTCCATTTCACTGATGTGAATGACTCATTTTGTCCTAAGTAAACTCCTACACAATCAAGTTTATTATACCACTGTGTATCATCTGTTTGGTGTAAAAATAAGTAAATAAACTAAATTAAGTTAAATTAAATTAAAATCTGTTAATAAGGTACAAATTCTAAAAATTAATGTTGCATATTAAAAATATTGTCAGTTCATTCTGGCATTAAGGAATTATGGAAATGCAAATAAACCCAAGAGAAAGACAGAGAGAAAGAATAAAATTTTTAAAAAGAATATCATGAATCTTTTGGTTTATCTTACCCACCAGAGAATTTGGATCTAGTTAACCCTAATTTTGCCTGGATCAGAAGCACTAGAGTCTGACTTAGCTGCACTTTTGCTGTGTCATTAGTCAATAGTAAAACTCAATGTTAATAGGATACATCCTACACACAGGCAGCTGACCTATGCCTTTCTCTGATTCTCTGATTCTCTGATAGGCTCATTTGTTACCAGATTTTAACTTCACAAATCCAGAACTTTCAGTATCTCTTGCCAAAGGAATTCATATGGACACCAATCTGTCCAGCCTTTCCTCTGTGGGATACGTCTGCATAATACCCTCTGTTCACTGTAAAGCTTTATTCCTCTGGAAGTTGAAGGTCTTCTGAATCATTATGAAAATGTCTGCTGAATGACCTCTCCTTTAGAAACTTCTAGAAAAGCTTTATGATGGCCCGTCATTTCCAAGTGGAGGCCAAAGGAGTACATACACTTGTACCGAGTTTCCTGGAGTTTCAATATTATTGCAGTCCTAATTCCTGCACCTCCCTAAACTCCTTCTATCCAGCTGACTTTAATCCTTCCAACAGTCATTTCCTTCAATCTTTCACTATAATTTACAATCTTGTACTAATCTTAGGAAAAATGGAGAAATATGGTCAGGCCATATGTGTTTTTACTGGGGAAAAAATAATTGACGAGGTATGCCTGTTTATTTTCACTCTACTTAGCACAGGTGGAAAAACATCATGCTTATATTATTTTTTTCTCTTCATGTGCCCTGTTTACCCTTGAAAAACAAAGACAAAATTGTGCTTCCTTAAAGTTTTACCCACTACTTTCCAATATCATTCATCAAGAAAGCAGCTGTATTGGGTAAAAGATTGGAGTTAGCGTTGGAAGAAAGAAAAAGCAAAAGTGGATTCAGCTAAATAAACAGTCCCAGACAGGTGTATTAGGAGGCTAGACTAGGTGGTAACGAATGAAAGAAGTTCAGAGCTAAGGAAGATTTAGGTACACAGAGGTCACCCAATGTTCCAAAGCTAGATGAGGGTGATTTATCCATTAAGGTTCCTTCTTGTTTTGGTTGTCTGAAAGCTGAGAATTACATCTTTATTGTTGACTTGCTATAAATATCTCTGGATGTTCACCCTTCCCAGGTGCACAGGGTATATGGTTGTGGCCACAAACAGAAATTGCTGTGCGTCTAGAAGACTTGAACTGAGCATTGGAATATGAAATTTCATGTTCATGATTGAAATTTGGGAAGCCACGAGGCAAAGACAGCCTTGTCTAGGGTTGTTATCTGTGTACCAGAAACCAAAATGCAAACATTAATAAATAGGGAACCAAAACAAACTCATGTACAGAGCAGGGAAAACAGGTGGAGGAAATAAGAGTACTCAAGAATTCTATACTGTGCTAGTAACCTCTAGTGTGAGCATTTTGGCAACAAGCTAAGGTGCTAAAGATGCTAGAGGTTGGAAGCCCTCCATTCTGAGGCACTAATTCTCCCCCACTTTACCTGGAATTTTTGCTCATCTATGTCATGCTTTTCCAGAAAGCACAGGGGACTTGTGTGTACCTACTTGGCAATTTGCAGCATGTGGCAGCTCCTGCTGGCTCTCACATTACACCCCTGCTGGTCCTTGCTCACGTACTGTCTGAGCAGTATTTCTCTCCTAGTGACAAGCTTCCCAAGGGTTCTAATACCTCCATTTTTCAATTACGTTTCAAAACCCTTTATCATCAACCTTACCAGAAAGTCAAAATTTTCACCTTAATACTAGACTTGACTCTCCCCAGATTGGTTTTGGCAACTTTCCTCTCCACTATTTGTTTATGGATGTATTTGCACTTAACTTTAACCTAAAGTCCCATGACACTATTGAGCCCTACAATAAATATTTATTGTTGAGAGAATATGAGATGCTCTATAATCTAGAACTTAAAGGTTGTGAAGCCACAATCTGGACAACGCTCTATTAAACTAAATTTGGTCATTGACAATTAATCCAGTTATAACAAATATCTACATAATGTTTTATATTTTATGAAACACTTTTAGCATGTCCATTATGTCATCTGAACCATACAACTAACTAAAATAGTAGGGCAGAGGGGCACCTGGGTGGCTCAGTCGGTTGAGCATCCGACTTCAGGTCAGGTCATAATCTTGAAATCCATGGGTTTGAGCCCCCAGAGCATGGGGCTCTGCTCTGACAGCTCAGAGTCTGGAGCTCCTTTTGATTCTGTGTCTCCCTCTCTATCTACCCCTCCACCAGTCATTCTATGTCTCTCTCTCTCTCAAAAATGAATAAATGTTTAAAAAAATTAAAAATAAATTAAAATAAATTAAAAAAATAAAATAGTAGAGCAGAAATTCTTGTTGCTCCCTGTTTATAGATGGGGAAATTGAGACTCCTGGTGATCATATGACTTGCTCAAGATGAACAAGTGTTAACTGTCAGAGCAGTGACTCAGAACCAATGACTCCTAGTCAAATATTCATTCCACCATTCTATGATGGTGGCCTTTTCCTAACTTGAGCCTACATTAGAATTAAAGTCTCAAAGGAAAGGGCATTAACCATTTTCTGGCATAACTGAGCAGCTGAATGTCACTGCCGATGCTTTCGGTCTTGCATCTTTATAGTTGTTTCATGACTGCCTGGTCTTTATATTTCCTAATGCTCTTTGTATATAGCAAAAGTCAGAGACAGTGGTTGGTCATTGTCATCTCACTCTTAATGATTTGATGGAGAATGTACAAGTGGCCTGTGTATACTCCATTCAGAGGTCAGCTTAAAGCAGCGAGTCACTATAAAGATAAGCATGTAGCCATTATATTCATTCAGCTTGGGCAAGGATGCTACTTTATCATTTACCCTTTCTTCCTTGGAGCTGATAAAGAGATGGATAAGTCTTCTGACTGCTAATTATCATGATAGAGGGAGATAGTGTCTCTTTTGCCAGGAATAAGAGCTATAGTTACGTTTGAGGGACCGTGGATAAACTACCTACCCAAGAAGCCCCCAACAGGTCCCTGGGACCGTCTCTCTTTCTGTTTATTTAAGCTAAGAATGATGTTGGACCACCCTCTGAGAAGGCCAGGGTGAAGATGCTTTATTTTACACCAAACTTGTACACTCCGAGCTCATATTAACTCCAGCTTCTTCCAGTGCAAAATAAAGTGGACATATTGGGAATACCCGGAACAGCCCCCTGCACAACTCCTCCTCACTGTCATGTTTCCTCCAAAGCAGCTTCCCTCCAGACTAGAGGGATAAGACAACATCATTCTTTTTTGAATATAAAGATTGATTTTAAAGGTGTAAAAAACCTCCCACATGACAATAATTGTTATTTTACTCTCTGTTAAACAAGAAAATACAGAATTTAAAAAAGAAAAAAGGCTTTGCTTTGGGTGCCTGGGTGGATCAGTCAGTTAAGCGGCCAACTTTGGCTCAGGTCATGATCTCACAGTTCATGAGTTTGAGCCCCGAGTCGGGCTCTGTGCTGACAGCTCAGAGCCTAGAGCCTGCTTCAGAGTCTGTGTCTCCTTCTCTCTCTGCCCTTCCCCTGGTCACGCTCTGTCTCTCAAAAATAAACAAACATTTAAAAAAAATTTTAAAAAGGCTTTGCTGAAATCAATGTTTGAGAAGAAATCTTTGGGGTTTTTTGTTTTGTTTCTTGTGGGTTTTTTATTTTGTTTTAGAGAGAGAGAGTAGGAGTGGGGCAAAAGGAGAGAGAGAGAGAGAGAGAGAGAGAGAGAGAGAGAGAATCTTAAGCAGACTCCATGCTCAGCACGAAGCCCAACACCGGGCTTAGTCCCACAACCCTGATATCATGACTTGAGCCCAAATAAAGAGTCTGACGTCAGCTCAACCAGCTGAGCCACCCAGGTGCCCAGAAAACTTTGTTTTTTATTTATCATGGTATTATCAATACCTTTTGGGGAAAAAAAAGTAGTATGTGTATGCAAGACATATTTACGTTTTATCTGCACATGGACTCAGGACCATTCTCCTATGCGCACATTCTCCTATGCACACATTCTCCTACTCACACATCCTTCTATAAGTGATACAGAACTTTTGCCTCTCAGACCATCCCATCATCTGAAGTCTCCATAGCTCAGTTTTTCAAAGGATAGAGACTGGTCTTCACACACAAACAGCAAGGGGCATCTTCCCGGTACGAATTCATTCATCCTGTCAGCAAACATTACTTGAACATCTCTTTTCCCAATGCCATGCAAGACCCAGGTTTGTGTGATTCCTGAGGAGGACTTCCCCACCCATTGCTGTCCAAAATGGCACTAGTCAGAGCTGCATTCCTTTCCTCTAAAGCTTGGATTTCTCAACATTCATATTTCCCTGAGAAAGATAAGACTTCTAAGTTGTCCATTGCTTCTCAATACTCACTACACAGAAAAATCACTTGGGGGACTTTCAAAAAATGACTAGTCCCTGAGTCCCACTCCAAGCCTATTAGAGTACATAGAGGAGGGAAACCCAGACACTGTTTTTTTGTTTTATTTTTTTATTTTTTTTTAAGTTTCCAGATGATCTAATATGTTACCAGGCAGAAACTATTGGCTTCCCAATGTTTCTAAAGGACCTAAAGGAGAAAAAAAGGAAGGAGACTTATGTGGGGAAATACCTCTGAATGTACCCATGCCTGGAGTTTAGATGAGTAGAGCAGGGTGGAGAAGGAAGACAAGTTCCTTGAACCTTCTAACTCTGCCTTAGACTTGTGCTGATCCCTCTTGAATACTGCACATATTACTGAGAATTTTCTCATCCAAAACACTTACCATTGGCTAGATCCCTTTGCTTCGTTGATTCAACCCACACTAATATTCATTGAGTACCAGATACCAGGCACTGGTTCTGCCCTCCTAGAATTTACATTCTAACTGTGGAGAAAGACAATAAACCAATCAATTTAGCATCTTCTGGTTCTCATCTCTTCTCTCCTATTTTCTGGTATCTGCCAGGTCTTGGTACTACCCTACGGCTCTATTACTGATGGCTCATGGCTGTTGGCTCTCATAGTGGATTCTTCTTCATGTCATCATGCACTTTATCATGTGAGATTTTTAAAAAGAGTATTTATAATTACACTTTACAGATCTATGTTTGAGATGACTAACTTTCATCCCACCCTCAGAAAATTAAGGGCCACTGGTTTCAGAATGTTTCTGTCTCCAGAAATGTGGAACGGCAGGAATTTAAGTGAGGGGGGGACCCAAATCTAAATTCTGACTCTTATTAGCTGTGTGATCTCAAACCAGTTGCTTAACCTCCTTAGATCTCAATGCTCTCATTTGTTAAGTGATAATAATAATATGAAAATCAAAGTTTTAAATGAGAAATATACAACATATACAACCAACAGGGGAGGGGGGTGCCTGGGTGGCTTAGTCGGTTAAGTGTCCAACTTCGTCTCAGGTCATGATTGAGAGTTTCGTAAGTTCAGGCTCTGCATCGGGCTCTCCTGCTGTTAGCACAGACCTCACTTTGGATCCTCTGTCTCCTCGCTCTCTGTCTCTCACAAACATGGGCACACACTCTCTCTCTCTTCAAAAATTAAAATTAAAAAAAAAAAAAAAACAATGAACAGGGAACCACACAGAGCACACATGTAAGACCAAGAATGAGCTGGCCCTGGGAGGAAGACCACCCTCCACTGGCACTTCTAATTCCATCATCAAAGGTGAAGACAGATCTCTAGAAATCCCTTCCTGTCAGCCACCACAGCACCTCCCAGATTCCCCCTCCTCGCCACACACTAATCCCCTTCAAGCTCCCTGCATACTTTATTCTGTCACCTTCTCCCTTCTTTCCACCAGTCCTGAAACCCATCCGCTGTGCCTTCTGAAATTCATGACCGTTATTTGTTAAAAAAAAAAAAAAAAAAAAAAAAAAAACCTTCTTGGTTATCAATAGATTCGCTGCATACAAATAACTCTAAAAATTAGTGGCTTTCAAAAAATCATTTATTATATAGCGTTAGTCTTGCCAGATAAGACATTAGATAATGTCTTGACTAGACAGTTTTAGTTTGGAGTCTCTCGTGAGGCTGCAGTCAGTGATCTCTTCCACTGTTGGTGCTAGATGTTGGAAGGAGGTTCTCTTACTCTCCACAGGACTGCTTGAGTGTCCTCATGGCTGGTGGCTGGATTCACCAAGAGCAATGCAGAAGCTGCAGTGCCTTCTATGACCTTGCCTCCGAAAGTACATGCCATCATTTCTGCAGTGTTCTATTGGTCACATAGCTCAGCCTGATTCAGCAAGGCAGAGGACTTTTTAAAAAGGCTTATAAGCCAGAAGGTGAGAATCACTAGGTATCATCTTGGTGGCTGGCTGCCACACCTTATTTTCATGAACAATTCTCTGAATGCTCTCTACTCTTTGCTCTCACCAAAACCTGACTTGCTCCTGAGAACATCCCAACAGCCTCCCAGTTGAAGACTGCTTTTCCTGTTGTAGACCTCAGTTTTTTGAGCCTAGAGATAAGTAGGTGTCATTTTTGCTCCTCATTTCTTTCAGACACTTCTCTTTCCCTCTTCCCTAAAAATGCCAGCTTAGATCTCACATCATCATGTATCACACTCCAGTGATGCCTCTGCCATCGTCTACATTCCTCTAGATTCTAGATCCTGCCTCATAATCATACTCTCTAATACAGCTCTTATGTTAATTCCTGAAGCTACGGACATACAAGTAGATGATCATACCCACGTCCTCAATTCCTTAAACTTCTTCATGCCAACCCTTCTACCACAGACTTAAATTCCATGGTCATAGCCCTAGACCACATCATTAACAATAAATGCAACTCTTTTTAATGTTAATTTCATGTACCCTCTGACCACCACCTCCAATCCGTGCAGCTCACTTCTTCTATGATTCTATCCCCCAATCAGCTTTAAAACTAATTGGGACTATCAATCTATTTATCTACCACCATTCCACTATCCCTCACCCCTTAATTTGATCACCCCCCACATATCAAGCTTAAATTCAACAACTAATCTTTATCATTGTTTCTTCATATATACTCTTGACTCCTTTGCCTATCCTAAGAGTTATCATACTTACTTGAAAGACCAGAGTCTTGGTTAAAATCCAACTTTCTTCCATATGCCCAGTCTCCACCAAATAACTGAATGTGACTGGAGAAAAACAGAGTCATGCTGAATGGTCTCATTTTAAACTTATGAACCCATTCTCAAATATGCTCTTAATACTCTTGTTTTGTTTTTAATTTATTTTGAGAGAGAGAGAGAGAGAGAGAGAGAGAGAGAGAGTGCACACAAGAAGGGGACGGGAAGAGAAAGAGGGAGAAAGAGAATTTCAAGCAGGCCTCCACACTGTCAGCACAGAGCCCAATGTGGGGCTTTGATTCCATGAACCATGAGATCATGACCTGAGATGAAATCAAGAGTAGGACGTTTAACTGACTGAGCCACTCAGGTACCCACGCTCTTAATGCTTTTAGTGCTGTCATAACTTAATTTATCTGTGTTGACCACATAGGACCTGCTTGGGATTCTCTCTCTTCTCTTTCTCTGCCCCTACCCCACTTGCTATAAATAAATAAATAAACTTTTAAAAAATGTTTTAGTCAGATTTTTCCCTCCCTACTCCACTGAAACCACCCTTAACAGTGAACAATATCCACCATGTTGCCAAATCCAGGAGCCAGTGGCTTGCCCCATCAGCAGCATTCAGCACAGTTAAGCATTCCCTCCTTCTTGACACCCTTGCTTCACCTGGCTTCCAGGACACCACATTCTCCTGTTTTCCTCCTGTATCACTGGCTTCTTCATCCTAATGTCCTTTGTTGGCCCTTCTTCTCTCTGACCCTATAATGTTGCAGTGACCCAGGGCTCAGTCTTTAGTCCTGTTCTCTTCTCTAACTACACTGATTCTCTTGGTGATCACAGCAGTATCATAGATCTAAATACCACTAATATGCTATTGACCTCCAAATGTATATCTCTAACTGCAACTCCAGATTTATATGTCCTTGGATGTAAAAATAAACATCTTCACACAACATGCCCCAATTTGAATTCCTGCTCTCGCTACCAAACTTGCTCTACCCTCAGCCTTCTCTCTCAGTTAATAGCACTCCCAACTTACCATTCAACAGATAAAAATCCCTGACATTCTCTTTGACTTTTCTCTTTCTTTTACAGCCCACATCGAATTCAACCACAGATCTTGCTGGCTGTACTTTCAAAACATATTGAGAATCTGAATGCGTGTCACCACTTTTTCTGCTGCCACCTGGTCCAAGCCATCATCTCTCACATGGCTACTGCAATAACCTCTTAACAGTTCTCCCACTGTCCCCCATCTCTTTACAAGTTACTCTCAGCATGGTAGCGAGAGTGATATTTTTTAAATATTCTGATATCACTCTTCTCAAAATCCCCAATTGTCTCCCTATTGGCACATAGTAGAAGACAGTGGCTCTCTAGACCTTATAGGACTGACAATCTATATCACTTACCTCTCTGACTTCATCTCTAACTACTCTCCCCCTTAATCACTCCACTCCAGCCACACCAGTCCATCCCTGTTCCTAGAATGTAAACCAGACAACCTCCCACCTGACCACCTATACTTGAGTTGTTTCTTCTGTGTAGATGTTACTTCCATCTTGGTTAACTCCCCCACCTTTTGCATGTCTTTGCTGAAATGTTATATAACAGATGCTTACCTTCACCTTATTTATTACTGTAACAACACAACTGCACACACACACACACACCCTAGCAACCCTTACTTACCCTGTTCCATTTCCATTTCTTTCTATTTTCTATGTCATTTATCATATTTTAAGGTATTTGATAATTTATTGATAATTTATTTATTTTTTTATTGCCTATTCACTATCTTCCCCTTCTCCCTACTTCCCCCTTCTGTAATGCAAACTGAAAGTTCTTTGAGGGCAGGGATCTTTGCAACATTTACTGATCTATCCCAAACCTAGCACTTCATGCAACATACTCAATAAATCCATAAACAATGTCCTCCTGGAATTTACAACCCAGAGATTATAGGTATCATTTCTATAACTAATTAGCAGAAGAGTTAAAATTTAAACTCAGACACTATGAATATAAGTTGAAAAAAATAATCCTCTCTCAAACTCTTGAAATATCAATACTATTTAAGTTTTGACCACTAAATAAGAATAAATATATTCTTTTAATTAACTAGATTATTAGGACAGATAAAGATTTTTCATTTTTCTTTGCTGAATTAATTGTGAATTTTCAGTATATTTCACACCTCCAAAACTTCTGTTCTATGGCTTAGCATCATTGTGTTCTTAGCTTTCCTGATTTTCTATTTATTACCATTAGCAACACTAGTAGATGATTTTCTTTTATAGCCCATTTTACACAAGTAAACTAAGTTTTTATCACTTTAGAGGAGTTTGTGTGCATGCTAATGAGTATAGAACAACACTGCCAAAAGAAAATTCAGAGGCTGTGCTGGACCCTTCCTTCCTCTGTGAGTCATTCCAGCATATCAGTGTTGCAAAGCCTGCAACCAAACTTCATTCCTCAGCAAAACTGCAAATCACTACATGTTAAGTTGCTTGAAAATAGTCAAAAGCACAAATGTTTAAGCCTCAAATCCCTGTCCTATAATTGGATTCAATCATTACAACTGACACCATGAAGTAGGGGTAGGAGACAGATGAAAAAGGAAAAAGGATGGAAATCCAAATAGCTAGGAGGTCAGTATTTCCAGCGAGAACTTTTTCTGCTTTGGGCAACCCTTTAACTCTTCCAGGTGGTGGCAGCAGGAAGGTAGCAAACGCCAACAATGAACTGTCAAAGTAAAATTGTCTTAATGTTACAGCTATGACTTAAAATATAAAGTGTGTCAAAATTTACATAGCTCATTAATGAGGGAATCAGCAGAATGATAAAGTAGGTTCAAAGAATATTTATTTAGGGGCACCTGGGTGGCTCAGTCGGTTGAGTGTCCGGCTACGGTTCAGGTCATGATCTCACGGTTTGTGGGTTCGAGCCCCGCATCGAGCTCTGTGCTGACAGCTAGCTCAGAGCCTAGAGCCTGTCTTCAGATTCTGTGGCTCCCTCTCTCTCTGACCCTCCCCTACTCACGCTGTCTCTCTCTCTCTCTCAAAAATAAATAAAAACATTAAAAATTAAAAATAAATAAAAAATAAAGAATATTTATTTAGAGGAGCGCCTGGGTGGCTCTGTCAGTTAAGCTTCGGACTTCGGCTCAAGTCATGATCTCACAGTTTGTGGGTTTGAGCCCATGGGTTTGAGCCCCATGTCTCTGGCTCTGTGCTATCAGCGCTGGAGCCTGGAGCCTGGTTCGGATCCTCAGTTTCCCTTTGTCTCTGCCTCTCCCCTGCTTGCTCTCTCTTTCTCTCTCTTAAAAAGTAAATAAACTTTAAAAAAAAAAGAATATTTAGATAACTGAGCAGGTATAGAAACTGAAGAAAGTATATTGGAATAAGATTACTGGATTAGATACAAAACTGGTGGATATTCTACAAAGCAATAAAAATGCAACCTGAGGGGTTATACTTTCTAGTAGACAGAAATCATTTGCATCTCTACCAGACAAAACTCTCTGCATGGACATGTGACTTGACAGAATTCAGGCCCTAATTAATAGCAAATGGTATGCCAAACAAAAGGATATTCCCCCAAAGAATTAAGTAATCCTTGGATGGGCCTGCATGACACTGCAAAGACACACAGCCACCCTTTGTCTTATTTCTAAGTTTTTTGGTATGAATTTTTTTTTAACAAAACTGAAGTATAACAGCCTTCTCTTAGTCACCCTGAGAGAAAGATTCTATTCCATTACAATAAAAATGTATCTGGTCTGCTTTGAAAAAACAAACAACAGCAACAACAACAACAAAAACCTTCCAGTTCCAAACTCTGAAAAGATTCCTTCAGACTACAGCCTATTTTGGTAATATAGTATTTTCATTGAATAATGTATTTCTCCTATAAACAAAATCATAATGAATGAATGAATGAATCCCATATTTCAGTTTGATTTATATAGTCTCTGTATCCAAAGAATTCATCAACAGCATTTTAGAAATGGAAAGCATCTTAGAGAAGAGTCTTAGAGTCAAATGATGTCAGAAAGGTTACGCAATTTGCCCGAGGTCACTCTGTGACTCTGAAACTGAGTTCATAGAGAAACTTAAAGTTACAAAGAAAAACATATGGGGCTCTAACAGGTGAATTTCTAACTTCCTGTGGTTGGTGTATTGATAACTGTGATCTCTGACCCTCAAATCATGCCGCCGCTGCAGAAAACAGGCTTTTTAGCAAGGATCTCATGTTTAAGCAAGAAGCTCATGTTTAAGGATGGTGAGAACTTTTTAACTATTAATAATCTTCTCCAGTAAGATACACAGCAAAAGAAATAGGTTAATTCAGCTGCAGAAACAGAAAAGATGTATGCTTAGACACAGCACCATTTCCATTGGCTAGTCACTTTATTTCACTTTTTATAATTCAATCTTCTTCTTTTCTAATTTTTTTCTTCCAAGTATTTTTTCTTCCAAAGAGAACTCTGCCTCACTGATGAACACTTTAATTTTAGAAAATAAGGCTGTATTGTTAAAGTAATCAGGGTTTAGAAAAGATAGAGCATATTACAAAAGAAAAAAAAACAAGGGAATTTGACTACTGAATAACCTTGATGGCAGATTAGAATGCATGCCATTTCTCATCTTCTTTTTAATTCTCCTTATCTACAAATTGAATTTTTGAATACAAGATGGGCTAACAGTATTGAGAGAGTTTCGTTGCTTACTTTGAAGTATTTATTTATGTCAGTCATAGTAATTATACTTGAGCAATAGTAGTCTTTCATCATGAATTTGTAGAATACAGATTTTTCCCCTATCAAAATTATTCACTTAAAATGAGAGATTTGGCATTGGGAGATAAAGCTCAATGAGTGTTCAACATTGGTTGCTAATTGCCACCTTGATTCTGCAATCCCTAAAGTATCTTTGGACAATAAGTTTCACGCAATTTTAAGTTAATTTAAATCTACATTAATTGAAAATACATACGCATGCCACAGTGACACTTTGGCATTGATGGAGACAAAGAAATCTGTCAGAAATAATTGAATAACAAACAGGAATGTCAAAATTCTGAAAAGTTTAGGAAGAATTGTAATATCAAGGACACCTTTTCAGTTGCATTTCAAGTTTTAACCCCATATTATACTGTAATTATCTTAACTTCTAAGGGCGGGCTTGATACTTACCATCTAACCTGGACAATTCAAAATATCTTTTTTATTGAAATACTCTAAGTATACTACTCAAAGTGACTGAATAGAAATCTTTTTTAAAAAAATTTTTTGAGAGAGAGAGAGTGCGTGAGCACAAGCAGGGGGGCAGCAGAGGGAAAGAATCTTAAGCACTGAGCTTGGACTGTGGGGCTTAAGGGGCTTATAGGGCTCATGGGGCTCATGGAGCCCATGGGGCTAGATCTCACAAACTGTGAGATCATGACCTGAGCTGAAATCAAGAGTCTGAGGACATTTAACCAACTGAGCCACCCAAGCATCCCTGAAAAGAAATCTTTTTAAATGGAAGCTGATGATTCTTATTCGGCTTTCTCAAGGTTGTTGATAAGCGTTCCTTTTTAAATTAAATGAGTATATCCAAATACGGAACAGATGTATCAATGAAATTTGGACAGTTTAAACTGCCCAAAGCAGTGTTTCTTAATAGTTTTCTTGGCACATTCAAACAATTTCACATTCTCCTATTTGGGCTAAATGTAAACTAAAAAGGAGAAGTATTACTGGTTTGACACAAGGGACCAGAGTGGGAGGTTTGGGGGAGCCAATCCCATGCTATGACTTGACAAATTGGAACCTTAAAAGAGCAGAGATCTTTCTGTATCAAGCAGAAACCAGCCCCTGAAAGCTGGGGAAACATCCATGTTCCCACTCTCCCAGAAAAGAAAAGTTTCTAATTGTTCTTAAAAATACAATGAAAAGACAATGATGCTGTCCTTTTTTTTTTTTTTTTTTTTCCAGCATCTGAATTAGATGTATGTGAAGGGGCATGCCTCAGGGAAAGGGGGAGCTGAAACTCTTCAGAATCCTAAAATTGAGAAACTTTTTGTTTTGTTAAGTGAAAGTCACAAGTTCAAAAATGTCCTCTGGCCATTGAATCATGTCTGTGTTCCAGTTGCCCTCCCCTCTTTTTTTTAATACCTCCTTAAAGTCATTAGAAATTTATATTTTGAGCAGTATGTACCATTTTAAAAATAAAATTCCATACTGGAACTCAGATACTAAGGCCACACTTTGGCCAGTTCTAGTGAATTGATACATGGGGACTGTAATATGCTGCTACTGCTCAGATTCCTTGAATTCCTGCATCAGGTGAGTATTCACACAGATTAAAATGGGAGAGGCATGGACATTAGCTATGATTTTTGTGCCCAGGGCATGAAAGATGCAACCTTACAAGGTTTTGTTTGTCAACCAGCTTCACAGGTGATGAGATAGAAAGGGGGAAAAATTGTTTTGTTAGATAAAGAAAAAAAGCCTCAAACTAAAAATGTCAAAGATAATCTAATGAAAGGAGACATTCTAAAGCCAGTGGTGACATCCTTGCCTTCCACCTTACCACCAACAAACATGTATACTTTTAATGGAATTACATTAAAGTATGTTCATGTAATTTTCAAAGAATGAAATATCACTATCTCAAGAGATAATACTATTTCCCAAGGTATGCATGCCCTTAGGGATTTTAGATTAGAACATGATATGTGCATTACATATATAAACAAGGTAAAAAAGTTGTACTAATGACAATATTGAGCAAATACACTGGGAACATGACATACCATAAAGTTATCATTTATCATGAAAACAAAAGTAATCTGGGAAAAAAGACTTTGAAAAAGTGGGAGAAATAAATTCACCATCTTGTAGACGGTCAGCATGAAGCTAGAAATTGAATTTACAAACATGTTCTATGCCATCAGTAATAAGTTTCAGAAGTCGCTAGGTTTTCTTATGCTATGTTCAGTCTTCTTGTTGTTTTCAGCTGTTCAGCTGTTGTTTTAATAAATGGAAACATTTTATATGTTAAAAGAAATGATATATTAGTGACTATAACCTACTACAACATTATTGGTAGCATATGTTCAAGACGTAAAATAAATCAGTTAAAATATGTTTAAGTTACTCAAATCCTAGCTTTTAAAAAATGAGCCACATCACGGAAAACACCTAATCAAATGGGACTGTGTAGAAAGTGGTAAGTAACCTTAGCCAGGCAGCCAGATCCCCTCAGCCTCTCAAGCTCCGTAGGTCTATGCTGCATTTTCTCTGGTAAGGACTGGTATTTTCCTTTTTGTAGTTCATATGTAGCAAGGTCAAGCTTGAATCTACTTGACTTTTTCTCTTTGTAAGCAGTACGTCTCCTGTAACCAAGGCAACTGATATTGACTCTGGTTACCTATTCCATATTGGTGAACAGTCCAAGATTATATTCACAGCCATAATGAATACCTTTGATAACTTCAGAGTTCCAGCTAATATAGACAATCTTGGAAAGAACTTTTCTAAATAAAGGGAGATATTTGCATTCTCCTTCTTTTATCGTTTTTAATTAAACAAACTTTTTATTTTGGAATAATTTTAGATTTACAGTAAAGTAGAAAAGATAATACAGAGAGTATACCATTCATCTATTATTAACATCTTACATTACCATAATACATTTGTCAAAGCTAAACAAACAAAAACAAGAAGATAAAAACCCCACAGAATACAAAAACAAAACCAAAAAATCTTTGGTACATTGTTATTAACTAATCTTTAGATTACTTTATATTTTATAAGTTTTTCTATTAATATTCTCTTCATGTCCCTATAATTCAATTCAGGGTACTATATTTCATTTACTTTTCATGTCTCTCTAGTCTCCTCTGATCTATGACCATTTCCCAGTATTTCTTGGGACAATTTCCCAACATTCACCAACTTTCTCCACTGTAAGTTCTAATTCCCCCTTCCTATAGTCTATTACTTGGAACTCAGTCACTGTGTGTATCCCACCCTTAAGGCAGGAAAGTTTCCATCATCTGAAAGGGTGAGTATCTATAAATACAAAGTGGAAATCTTTTGTAAGGAAAATCTGTCTCTCTGCCATTTATTCATTCATCCCTCCCTCCCTCCCTCCATCCATCCATCATTTATTTTGTTGTTCAAATGATTCCAGCTCTTTCAGGTTGGCTCCTGTGTTACTCTAACATGAGCCAATTCTTTTGATTTTCTCTCCTAGGTTTTTGGAGCTCTTTTCTTTGAACTATATCACTTATTCCCTTGGATATCTCATCTAGTCTCTTGGCTTTAAATAATACCAGTATGCTGATGTCCCTCAAATTTGTAGCATAATCTCAGCCTTCTCTTCTGAATTCTAGACTTTTATAGTCTTCTGCTTCCTCCTCATCTCCACTTAAATAGCTAACAGGCATTCCATCTCAACAAAGCCAAATCAGAACTTTTAATCTTCGTCTTCTGCCCACCCCCAATCCTCATCTTCCCATCTCAGCCAATGATAATTCCATATTTCTTGTTGCTCAGGTCATGTCTTAATCCATCTATCCATCCATTCATCCACTTACTCAGAATCTCACTACCTCTTACCAACTCCACTGCTATCAGCCTGGTCCAATTCACAGTCATCTCTCCCCTGGCTTATTGAAAGAACTTCTGCACTGGTCTCCTTGTTTCTTCCACTCAAGTCCTTCTCCAGCCCATTCTCACATTGCAGTCAGGGAAATCTTTTTAAACATAAATTAGATTATGTTATTCTCCTCCTCTAAACTCTATTGGTCCTCATAGTAATGATCAAATTTCTTAGCCTAAATTCTTGAGTAGCCCACAACTCTCCATAAACCTGCTGTGCTTCCCCACTACCACCTACACCACACACACACACACACACACACACACACACACACACACACTGTCATTCTCTGAGTCCTTCTCCTAACAGTCTCCCCCCCTCCCCCACCATTCACTGTGTGCCAACTATACTGGCTTCTATGCCCACCAGGCATGCCCCTGCCTTAGGATTTTTACATTTACTATTTCATCTGTCCAGAATCTTTTTTCCCCACTCACCCACATGCTCGTTCCTTCATCTCCTTCAGGTCTTTACTGAAATGTTATCCACTTAGTGAGGCCTTCCTTAGCAATGTCTCTTCCAATCACTTTCTTTCTTAACACTACTTATTCCATTTGCCTGATTTAATCTGTTCCATAACATGTCATCAACCATCCTATATATTTTATCTTTAGTGTCTAGATTCCCCCTTGAGAATATTTAGCTTCTAAAAGCAATGTCTTTATCTCCTATATTCATTACTGTATCCTCAATCCCTAGAACCATCTCTGCCCTTTGTAGGAACCCGGGCTCCACCCCCAGTGCTGCCAAAACCTAACACTGTAATTATATGTCATCATATATATGTGAAAACATTATAGCACTACCTAATGTTTGAAATGGAAACTATTTTATGCCAGTAGTTCATGTCCTGTTCAGTGGATATTGAATATTGCTGTGTTTCACTCAATTATATAAAATATCCCACTGTGTCTCTGTTCAACAGCCTTGAGAAAATGCCTGAGTCCAAGTCCAAGGCAGACTATATACAAGATAAGTCTCAAACATTTTTTCACACTCATAGAGGAAGGGAAAAAAATCTTAAAAACTACTAGAGTTATGTCAGAAGGATTCTGGAACCAATTTGAAAAGATTCTCATTAGCCAAAGAAGGGACAGTTTGAGCATGATAAGAATAATAGCTTTAATGGATTTAAACACATTAATATGTTTAAATCCATATGGCAATAATGATGCCAAAAAAATTTAAATTGTCATAGTGTAGATACATTAAATCGTTATTTTGAAAGCTGGTAAATAAAGAGAAGTAATCTAATGTTTAGTTTCTCTTTCTACATGAACTTGATCATTAATAACCAAATAGTAGATGAGAGGTATTTTTCTTTATACAAGTATTTCTACTAGCTAATAAATAAAAAGAATGACATAGTAATAGGATATTATCATTTTGCAATATCTAATAAATTATAAAGTCTAGACATCAATTACCAATGGCTGCTGGCATTACGAGAGGGAGAGAGAGAGACCCAGACACCATCTTCCTGCTGACAGAACACTACAATATTCTGTGAAATAATCCTGCCAAAAAAATCCAAATCACATCATGAATCCAATCAACCTTCAAGATCTAATCAATAATTTGCAGGAAAGATAGAAAATAGCAGAACATTCTAAAACACACTAAAGGAACACAATCAACAAATCCAGGTGTGCAGAAATTCGAAAACTCAGTTTTTTCCACAAATAAATTTCAAGTACAAAACAAGGGGGCAGGGAAACCAGGGGATTTTAGATGTAGTAAAGGTGACATGTCAAATCTTTATGGAAAATGAGGATTATTTAACATGTGATATTAGAATTACGGACAGGATTTTGAAAAAATAAAAGTAAATCACTTATATTGAAATAATTACAGAAAAATAAAAGGCTTAATATTTTTGAAATAGCGTGCTAGAAATATATATCAGTGATTTGTTTTTTATGATATTGATATACAGAGGGTCCATCTAGGCAAGATGGCAAACCAAAACCCATGATAGAAAATAATCATAACTTTGACAACACACAAATTTTAAACTTTTGTAGAGAAAAACACCATAAAATATGTCAAATATAAACAACAAATTGGGAAAAAATATTTGTGACATGCATATCAGAAAATGAGTAATGGTTTTAACATTTAAATACTTCTTTTGAATTTTAATTTTTTTTTTTTTGAGAGAGAGAGAGAGAGAGAGAGAGAGTGCATGCACACAAGCAGGGGAAAGGACGAGCGAGAGAGAGAGAATCTTAAGAGGAATCCATACTCACCACAGAACCCAACACTATCCCACAACCCTGGGATTATGACCCAAGCTGAAATCAATTTGGACGCTAGACTAACTGAGCCACCCAGGTGCCCCAACATTTAAAGATCTCTTAAAAATCAGTTTGGAAAAAAAAAAAAAAAACCCTCCAAAAAAAAAAAAATAGATAAAGACATGAAGCACCAATTCCCAGAAAAATAAAGACAAGGAAATTCATTGCAGTCTTGTTCATAATAGTGAAGTCTTAGGAATACATGTTCATCAGTGATGAAAATAAAAAAATTAAAATTAAAGGAAAACATATAAATTAAAATAAAGTTAAAAGAATATCAACTGGAGTGCCTGGGTGGCTCAGTTGGTTAAGCATCCAACTTTAGCTCAGGTCATGATCTCAGGGTTCATGAGTTCGAGCCCCATGTTAGGCTCTGTGGAGCCTGCTTGGGATTCTGTGTCTCCTTCTCTCTCTGCCCCTCCCCAGATTGTTCTCTCTCTCCCTCTCTCTCTCTCTCCCTCCCTCTCTCTTTCAATAAATAAACATAAAAAAAATATCAGGTAACCACAATGTGTGGACACTATTTGAGTCATACCTCAAATGAAAATCTTTTTTTAAAGGAATGATATTTATGAAATAATTGGAAACTTGAGTATTGACTGAATATTTGATATCAAGAAATTGTCAATATTTTGGCTTGATATGTTTTAAAAAGTTCTTATCTTTTAGACAGTCATACTGAAATAATTATGAATGAAACTATATGATGTCTGAGATTTCCTTCAAAATAAAAAGGAAAAAAGAGACAAGAAAGACCATAAGGTGATAGTTCGTGGAGTTGGGAATTGAGTACACATTCGTTTATAGAATTATTCTGTCTACTTTATTGCACAAAGTTCTCATAATAAAATGGAGGATTTTTTAAATTTTATTTTGTAAAAGAAGAGACAGCATAGCTTGGTTTTAAGATCATGGGCTTCAGAGTCAACTGCCTAAATTTAAATTTTAGCTCAAGCAATAACTCGAGTAGTTTCTTTCTCAGTTTTCTGATATGTAAATTGGTGGTAATAATACCCACCTCTAAAAAAATAAATAAGTAAAAATGCAAAACAAAACAGAACAGAATAATAATCTCCACCTCTTTGGACTTTCATGAAGATGACTTTGCGATAACATCCCAAAAATTGGCAAACAAAACCCCCTTGACTTTAATTTCAGGAAAGCATGACATAGATGTAATTCTTCCTGTTATGTGCTGTATTACTTCTCAATTTTTCTCACCCCACCCTCATCAGTACAAGTAAGTGGACTATCAGAATCCCAGGACAAGAGGTGATTTTAGACAATTCCACAGAGTCTCTGGTTTACTTGCTACCCAGGATCACGTTCCTGCCAGACCATTACTCAAACAGTTTCTCAGAGATGCTCACGTGGCAAGATGCCGACAACCAGCACCAACATGCCAACCATGTGAGTGAGCCAGTTTGGAAGTGGATCACCGATCCCCAGATAGGCCTTCACCTGGCTACTTCCCCAGTCAACAACTGACTCAACCTCATGAGAAACTCTGAGCCAGAACCATTCAGCCAAGACACTCTTGAATTCCTGACCCCCAAAAACAATAAACACTGTAAGAGATAATGAATGTTATTTAAAGCTACTAAGGTATGGAGTAATTTGTTACACAGTGATGGAAAACTAATAGACACAAAAATATGTGAACATTACAATTCACTGGTAAATATAAATTTAGCTGTAAAATGCTACTCTGGTTTGCATAATTTTCAGAAAAAAATGTTCTTGAATGAACTTCAGAGAAGTTCCTCTGCAAAATCAGTGCTGGCCATGGTTAACATTGGATTAATTCATACAAAAGATTAAGTACTGACTAAATAAAATGAATTTGCTTCCTTGGGATATATTATCCACATGTTTGAAAACAAAGTATATTCTTAAAAACTAAATATTTGATTAAAAACTATCTAATGTAAAGCATGGGATGTAATAAAGATTGTTAGCAACAAACTGTTCTTCATGGCATGTGTAATTTTGGTTTGCGGTCAATTTTTTTTTCTCAAGTGATCTTAGTATTTTTGTTGGAACCATCTGGCAATACTATTTCCAAACATGCATTGGAAGTTCCAGTATGGAACTTTGCGTGGAGCTATGCAAATAAGGTCAGGGATAGTTAGAGCTATAAACTATAATTGACGAAGATGTTAGTTGAACAGAAGGTCTTCTATTTGCCAAGCACTGTGCTAGATGCTTGAAACAGAAAACTCAGTCAAGTGTAGATTTTAAAAAGCTCAAAGAGTCTGAGAACTCTTTTAAGCATTAAAGGCATTGATACAAGAGCAGATCAATTCAAAAAGGATGGGAAGAGGACAATAGTGAAAATCACGGGCCATAAAGAACTAAGATGACTGAAGAAAACAAAGCCTGGCCAAGAGTTATAGGACTTCCATTGCAGAGATATTGGAGGTTTGGTTAACACCATCACAATTCTAATAGTTTTAGATTTTCTCTAATATAATTATTACATCAAATGTTGAACTGATAGGGAAGGTCATTGAAAAGACGTGACCTCTGGTTACCTATGAGCTGGATCCTTGCATGCAGAGGGTCTCCCCCTGTCTCTGGACTGTGGGTTCCACCTGCCTTTCCAGTACCCAGAGCTTGCTCCAAACACACAGGCTTGAGGTGATGATGTGATATTGAAAACACCTGCACAGTATACATGACTGAATCCCGGTTTAGGCCACTTTTTACATTTTTAAGATTTGATGGGCAGGTGCGGGGATCCATTTGTCTTGCTGCCACCCAATACAAGCCTCCTCTGTAAGTCCTCCTTGCATATTAAAACTGCCATGTGCCAACCAGGAGTGGCCTGCCTCTTTCTTTGGTCTCTCGCCGCCTTCTGTCCATGGGGAGATTTCAGATTACACAGGGAAGCTCCTGAGAGGGATGCAAACTGACAGAGCAAACTCAACGCTCAATTAATTCTTATTGCCTGGGTGGGTTCCGTCATTCTTAGTATTTTCAATAACCACATAACCTGTACTTGGAAAATATGTATGCAGAAATATCTATGTCACGCCACAGTTTTTAAACCTTTAAGTTAAAAAAAATTTTAAAGAACTGCTTAATAGGTGTGCATATCCTAAACCCAATAATTCCCCCATTGTTTTTTTTTTCAGTTTAATTATTTTGAGAGAGAGAGAAAGCAAGAAACTCTGAGAGCGAGCAGGAGAGGGGCAGAGAGAGAGAGAGAGAGAGAGAGAGAAAGAGAGAATCCCAAGCAGGCTCTGTGCTGTCAGCACTGAGCCCCACTCCAGGCTCCATCCCACAAACCATGAGATCATGACCTGAGCTAAAATCAGGAGTTGACTGCTTAACTGACCGAGCCAGCTAGGTGCCCCCTTAATAATTCCCCTTCTAAGGAGATATCTTAAAAAAACTTGCATATATGGACAAAAATGTAGAGAATATTCTTTGCTTGCATATATGGACAAAAATGTAGAGAATATTCTTTGCTGTATTGTTTATAATAGGTAATATTGGGTAACTTTAGTGGAAGAAATAAAGGATGGTTCTTTCATTCCTTTTCATTTTTGGAGTTGCCTAATTTTTCTTCCTTTTTATTTTTTTAAATTATCTTTAGATTCAATTTGTCTAGCTCTAAGGAAAATGTTCATTAGTATTTTAATTGGTCTTGGGTTAAATTTACATATTAACTTAAGAGAATTGACATCTCTCTGAGGTTAAGCCATTCTATCCAAGAACAAATAAAATCTTTCCATTTTTTTTTCTTTCATATAGTTTGCAGAGACATCCCTCACTCACAGATTGTTGATATTTGTGAGGCGGAGCCTAATCTGATTGAGGGGTAAGAGTGGGCACATGACCCAGATTCTATCCATCAGAGTAAGTATTGGGCTCAGGGATAGATATATGACCTGATCCGGACCAATGAAACCACTCGAGAACTCTTTCTGGATCTATTAGGAGAGACACTCTGCTACTGTTGCTAAGTCAGTAGAATGTAAGCTTTCAGTTGTTTGGGAAGACATATGAACAAAAAGCCAACACCAAGAAAAATGCAATTCAAGTAATGGAGTGAGTCAGGTCCCTGACAACAATCTTCACATACCAGGATCCAGCCTTGCCTGACTGTGCACGCTGGAATCAAAGCATTTATTTTCTTTAAGCCAATTTAAGTTGAATTTTTATTACCTGCAACTGAAAGAGACAGCATGACTCATATAATACTTTTTTTTTTATTATTTTGGAATTCCATGTAGAGCATGACTCTATTGTTGTCAAATCATTTCTGTCTTCTACCTTGGTTACTCATATCTCACTTCATCTGGATCAAAGTCTTGATATAGGGAAAGGATATAGTGGGAGATTTCCAAACCCCTTTCTCCCTAGAGAGAACTCAGATCAGCAGCCACACATGTCACTTTCTCTGCAAACTGTTTTGTTTCTATAGCCAGACAAGAGGTTCTTTACTTAGGGGATGCAATTAAACTCGTAAACATGTAATTAAACATGTAAAGATTCAGCTCAGGAAGAATGATCCTTTCTGGACCTACTCCTTTCCAGCCACTAGACAATTTCATGTGCATGAGACTCCTGATAAGAGCAAGTCTGCTATGTCCTTTATTTTCGAACATAACCATCAGCCTCCTACTTATTGCTTTACAAAGTGGAGATATGCTGCGTTACTGATTAAACACATATAAAGGACAGAAGGTATAAACCTGGAGCTACTGTTGCTAAGCAGTTTAATTATGTGCAACCAAAAACTGCAAGATAACTTTAATATACCGGTCCTCATTTCACATATTCCATTGCTTATGTCTTGCACCACAAAACACAAAGAGCCCAGCAATACAAGATACCCAGCAAATACATAGACCACATTTCCCAGCAGGGGCCTCGGTCGCTCACAGTGTGGGGCTCTGCCTCTCAGTGATGGGAAAAGCCTGTCACAGACTGACTTTCCAGCTGATGCTGCAGCCTTCTTACATTCTGGATAAGCAATTTCTATACTGTTACTTTCTCACATGAATTTCACAAATGCTTCATATGAATTTGGCACAACCTAGTCATCCAAAATTTCTGAAGAAATGACATTTCTATCCCTAGGAAAGTAAAGTAAATTTGTAAAAAGTATTGAGAATTTTGCTTTAAATACTGTGTTACATATTTTGGTTACATTTTATCTATTAACAACTATAATCTTATTTCTCTTTAGTCATTCTATATTATGTGACATATATTCTCTAAAAAAAATGTATCGAGAATCTCTAGAAAACTGTAAATCATTACTTGCTCCTATCCATTCCTCCTACCTTAAGTTATTAAGGATTTATTATATGCTCAATTTCTTGAATTCTGCACTAGAGAGATTTCATTCTTTATTCCATTCTTCTTCCTCCTTCATTTCCCTCCCCTTTTTATTGCCTGCCTCATGTCCTTCCTCCTTATTGTGCAAGGTTCTTTGTTGGGCTCTGGATTAATGTTCTGTACATACACATATATGTATTTTGGTGATAGAATTAGTCTGTTATAGGTACTTCGACTTGACCCTAAGCTTTGTTTACTGAAAGATTTAGACTGTATTCATATAACAGGGTGCCTGGGTGGCTCAGTTGGTTAAGCGTCCAACTCTTGGTTTCAGCCCCAGGTCACGATCTCATGCATGAGTTCAAGCCTCTGCACTGTCAGTTCAGAGACTGCTTGATATTGTCTCTCTCTCTCTCTCTCTCTCTCTCTGCCGCTTCTCCTCTTCTTTCTCTCTCTCTCAATACATGAATAAACTTTAAAAAAAAAAAGAATGTATTCATATATCTTGATGAATGGTGGAGCAGGCAAGCCATTTCCAGCAGAAAAAAAAAGAAAAGAGAGAAAAAGTATTGAGAAAGAGCTCATTCTTTTTTTTAAGTTTATTTATTTATTTTGAGAGACACAGTGCAAGCAGGGGAGGGGTGGGGGGGAAAGAGGATCTGAAGTGGGCTCTGTGCTGACAGCAGTGAGTCAAATGCAGTGCTCAAACTGTGAGAACATGACCTGAGCCAAAATCGGGTGCTCAACAAATGAGCCACACAGGTGCCCCAGGAAAGAACTCATTCTAAGAGAAGAGAGAGTCAAGATGCACATTTTAGTCATAGGGATGAGGACACAATAAAAGAGTGAGAAAGCCAGGTGATGTCACCACCATGGTTGAGTAAGAGACCCAGCCTCTGCCCCCACCAAAAGATCAACAATTACACAGCCATCCATGAACAAAGATAGCTCGAGAAGAGCTTAGATGTTCATTTAAGAAAGTTCAGAGTTGAATGAAAATCTTCTGAGAATAACGAGGCTAAAAAGGAAGGAAGAATAACTTCATTTTCCCTGATCATCTCACCTTCCAGGCTGATGTTACACAGCACCAACAAGGGACTTCCCAGATCAAAAGAGTCCCCTTGCCAGGAAAGGGAGAGCAGGGTGACCAACCAATTTCTCCAGCCTTTCATGGCACTACAAAGGACCCTCTTCAGTCTCATCACATCCAGAGACTGACAAAACAGAGACTTTTAGAGATGGCTAGGAACCAAAACAGAAATTTTGGAGCTGAAGAATACAATGACTAAACTGAAGAATTCAATATAGAGCTTCAACAACCAACTAGATGAAGCAAAAGAAAGAATCAGTGAATTCAAGGACAAATCATTTGAAAATATCAGTCAGAGGGAAAAAATGAAAAATAATGAAAAGGAATGAAGAAAGCCTATAGGACTGATGACACACAATAAAAGAAACAATCTATGAATTACTGGAATTCCAGAGGGAGAAAAGAGAGAGAAAGAAGCAGAAAGCTTATTTAAAGAAATAATGGCTGATAACTTCCCAAAACCATGGAGAGATTTAGACATTCAAGTTCATGAAGCTCATAGGTTCTCCCAAAATTTAAACCCAAAATGATTTTCTCCAAAGCACGTTATGATAAAACTGCTAAAATCAAAGACAAAGAAAGAACCTTGAAAGCAACAAAAGAAACTTGTCACTTACAAAAGAACCCTAAGAGGCTGTGAGCAGATTTCTCAGCAGAAACCTTAGAGGCCAAGAGAGAGTGAGACAATGTGTTCAGAGTGCTAGAAAAAAAGTTGCCATCTAAGAATACTTTTCCCACCAAACATGTCTTTCAGAATCAGAGAAAAAGACTCCCAAACAAAAGCTGAGAGTTCATCACCTTACAAGAAATCCTGAAAGTTCTTCAAGCTGTAATAAAAGGATATTAATTAGTACCATGAAAACCTATGAATATATAATACATAATTGTAAAAGGAAGTATATCATTAAATTCAGAATTCTCCAATACTGTAATATGGTGCAGTGTGTTAATCACTGAACTCTAATATAAAGATAAAAGGACAAAAGTTTTTTTTAAAAGCTGTAGCTATAATAATTTGTCAATGAATACACAATGTAAGAACATGTAAACTCTGACATAAAAACATAAAAGGTGGGGAAGAAGTAAAATGACAGAATTTGAGTATTCAGTTGCAGGTAAGTTGCTATCAGTTTAAAACAAGCTTTTATACCTATAAGACATTTCATGCAAGCCTCAGGGTAATCACAAAGCAAAACCTATAGTAGATACAAACAAGATAAAGGGAATCCAAGTATACCACTATGGAAAACCATTCATTTACAAAGGAAAATAGCAAGAAATGAACAAAGGAAGTAAAACCAGCCAGAAAACAACTAACAAGATGGCATTAATCAGCCCTAACCTATCAATAATTACTTTAAATGTAAATGGATTAAATTTTCCAATCAAGAGGCATAGAGTGGCTGAATGGATAAAAAACAAGACTAACTATATGCTGCCTACAATACACTTACTCAGCTTTAAGGACGTACATAAGCTCAAAGTGAAGGGGTGAAAAAAGATTATGCAAATAGAAACCAAAAGAGAACAAGATTAGCTATACTTCTATCACATAAAATAGACTTTTAATAAAAATTTTAACAAGAGAAAATGGTTATTATATAATGATAGAAAGGTTAACTTATGATGATAGGGAGTTAATTTATCAAAAAATGTATAACAATAAATTGTATAAATATAAATGCAACCAACATGGGATCACCTAAATATGTTAAGCAAATACTAAAAGATCTTAGGGGAGTAATAGAAAACAACACAATAATAGTAGAGACTTCAATATCTCACTTTCAACAATGGATACATTATTTAGACAGAAAACAAATAAAAAAAAACATTAAATCTGAGCTATACTTTAAACCAAATGGGCCTAAAAAACATATATAGAACATTCTACCTAACAGCAATAGAATAAACATTCTTCTCAAATGCATACTGAACATTCTCCAGGATAGATCATATGTTAGGTCATAAAACAAGTCTTCACAAACTTGAAAAGATTGAAATCATACCAGTACATTTTCTGACCATAATGGTATGAAACTAGAAATCAATAACAAGAGAAAAACTGGAAATTTGACATGTAGAAATTATACAACACACTCCCAAACAACCAACGAGTCAAAGAAATAATCAAGAAGGAAATAAAAATATATCTTACATAAAAATGGAAGCATTACATACCAAAACTTATGGGATATAGCAAAAGCAGTTCTAGGTGGGAAGTTTATAGCAGTTAAGTGCTTACATTAAAAAAAAAGAAGAAATATCTGAAATAAATAACCTAACTTTATACCTCAAGGAACTAGAAAAACAAAAGCAAGCTAAGCTCAAAATTAGCAGAAGGAAGGAAATAACCAAGATCAGAGCAGAAATAAATGAAATAGAGAATAAAAATAATTTTAATTGAGAAAACTTTAGCCAGACTAACCAAGAAAAAAAAGAGAGAGAACACAAATAAATAAAATTAAAAATGAAAGAAGAGAAGTTAAAACTGATAGCATAAAAATAAAAAGGATTATGAGAGTACTATGAATAATTATGCACCAGCAAATTGGACAAACTAGAGGAAATGATAAATTCCTAGAAACATACAACCTACCAAGACTGTGTCATGAAGAAATTGAAAATCAGACCAATATTGAGTAAGAGGATTGAATTAGAAATCAAAAAACTTCCAACAAAGAAAAGCTTAGAACCAGATGGCTTCACAAGTGAATTCTACCAAACATTTAAAAAACAACTATCAATTCCTCTCAAAATTCTTCCCAAAAATTGAAGATGAGAGAACACTTTCAAACTCATTTATGAAGCCAGCATTTCTCTGATACAAGAGCCAGATTAGGATACTATATAGGCCAATCTCCCTGATGAAAATGCCAAAATTCTCAACAAAATATTAGCAAACCAAATTAAATAGCACAGTAAAAGTATCATATACCATAATCAAGTGGGATTCATCCCTGGGATTCAAGGATGGTTCAACATACCCAAATTAATAAAATATGATGTATCATATCAATAGAATGAAAGATAAAAATCCTAGTTATCTCAATAGATGCAAAAAATATTTGACAAAATTCAACATCCTTTCATGATAAAAACTGTCAACAATGTGGGTATAATAAGAACATACTTCAACATATAAAAGCCATATATGACAAGCCCACAGTTGACATCATATTCAACAGTGAAAGTTTCAAAGTTTACCCTCTAAAATCAGGAACAAGACAAGTACCCACTATCACCACTCTTATTCAGCAGAGTACTAGAAATCCTAGCCAGATCATTTGGGAAAGAAAAAGAAATAAAAGGTATCCAAAACTGAAAGGAAAAAGAAAAATCGTCTCTGTTTTGCTGGTGACATATTCCTGTCTATGGAAAATCCTAAAGACTCCACCTAAAAACTGTTGGAATAAACAAATTCAATAATGTTTCAGGATACAAAGCCAACATACAAAAATCAGTTGTGTTTATGTACATTAACAATAAACTATCTGAAAAAGAAATATAGAAAATAATCTCATTCACAATAGCATCAAAGAGAGTAAAATACTTAGAAATAAATTTAACCAAGGAAGTGAAAGATCTATACATCAAAAACTGTAAGACATTGGTGAAAGAAATTGAAGAAAACATAAACAAATAGAAATTTATCCATGTTTATGGATTGAAAGAGTCAATATTGTTAAAATGTCCATGCTATCCAAAGCAATCTACAGATTCAATGCAATCCCTATTAGAATTCCAATGGGGCTTTTTTTTTTTTTTACAGAAATCAAAAAAATAACCCTAAAATTTATATGAAGCCTCAAAAGACCAAGTATCCAAAAAAAAAAAAAAAAAAAATCTTGAGAAAGAACAAACATGAAGGCATCACACCTCCTAATTTCAAACTATATTACAAACCTATGGTAATCAAAACAATATGATACTGGCATAAAAAGAGATACATAGGTCAATGGTACAGAATGGAGAGCCAAGAAATAAACCCATGTACATGCAGTCAACTAATATTTGAAATACTCAATGAAGAAAAGATAGTTTCTTCAATAAAAGGTGTTGAGAAAACTAGATATTCATATGCAAAAGAATGAAATTACACCCCTATCTTAACACCTCTCACAAAAATTAACTAAAAATGGAGTAAGAACTTACCTCTAAAACCTGAAACCATAAAACTCCTAGAAGAAAATATAAAGGAAAAAACTCTAAGATGTTGATCTTAGCAAATATCTTTTGGACATGACACCAAAAGCAAGTATTAACAATTACATCAAACTCAAAAGCTCTGCACAAAGAAACAATCAACATAATGAAAAGACAACCTTGGGAGAAAATATTTACAAACCATGTATATAATAAAGAGTTAATGTCCAAAATATATATGGGACTCATACAACTCAATAGCATAAATAAATAAATAAATAAATAATCCAATTTAAAAAAAGGGGAAAGGAATGAATAGACATTTTCCAAAACAAAAAAAAATCCAAATGCCAACAGATACATGAAAAGCTGTTCAACATCACTAATCATCAGAGAAATGCAAATCAAAACAACAGTGAGATATTACCTCACACCTGTTAGAATGACTATTATAAAAAACAAAACAAACAAAAAATAAGAGATAGCAAGTGTTGGTGAGGACATAAAAAAAGAGAACCCTTGTGTCCTATCAGTACAGCCACCCTGGAATACAGTGTGGAAGTTCCTCAGAAAATTGAAAGTAGATATACCATATGATCCAGCAAGCCCATTTCTGAATATATACCCAAAGGAAATGAAATTACTATCTCAAAGAGTTAACTTCACTCCCAGGTTCATTATAGCATTATTCATAATAGTCAAGACATGGCTACAACTAAAGTGTCCATCTGTGGAAGAATGGATAAAGAAAATATGATACATGTACAATAGAGTATTATTCAGCCATATAAAAGAAGGAAATCCTACCATTTACAACAATATGAATCTTAAAGAGACTTATGCTAAGTAAAATATGTCAGACAGAGAAAGACAAATACTATATGAGCTCATATATCTATGTGATCTAAAAAAGCTGAAATAGAGAGTAGAACAGCAGTTCCCAGGGATGGGTGAAGGGTTAAGGAAATGAGGAGATGTTGGTTAAAGGGTGCAAGCTTCCAGTTACAAGAGGATCATTCTGGAGAGCTAACGTACAGCATGGTGACTATAGTTAACTATAGGTTTCAAGTATTGGATACTTGAAAATGGCTATAAGAGTATATTTTAAATGTTCTCACAATAACAACAAGATGGTAGGTATATGAGGTGAAGGATGTGTTAACTAACCTTGCTGTGGTAAACATTCTACAATATATATTCTATCAAATCATCACATTAGACACCTTAAACTTACACAATGTTATATGTTAGTTATATCTCAGTAAAGCTGGGTGGTGGAAAGAATGAGAAATGCTAAAACAGAGGTTTAGAAGAGCAGAGTGGGTGGCACTGAAGCCATCAGCCTTAGCAGCATCAGAAGATGGCACTCTCAGTACATATTATGCAGCTTTCACAGCCCTAGCTACCCTGAGCCCAGATTTAAGGACAGACTCAGCTGCTTCACTACCACATCTTGCAGTCTCTACTACTAAGCAGTACTAGCTACTAAGGCTGTGGGAGCGTCAACAAGGAAAGTACTAGGTTGATATAGTCATCAACTAGTAAAAATGACCATCATTGATGGATATCCGCAGACACTGCCAGAGGCATTGGTGTTTCTTGCTCTAGCGACAACAGGAAATATCATCATACCCAGGGTCTCAGCATTAGAAACCAGCCTTTAATACCGTACCCGACACAGTAGATATACATTGAATACTTATAGTATGTATGAGTGAATAATGGATGGATGGATGGATGGATGGATGGACGAACTAGAAAATATCTACCCCACTGGACATATGTTTTCATATATAGAAAGAAACTCCAAGAGTTGTCTTTAAAAATGTATGAAGGGAATATTTGTGAACACTTAAAATTCCAGAAGTCTGAGGGAGGCAGAATTGGCATTTGATTGTAAGTAGAATCATAATCAAGTATATTGGACTCATGTTTGAAAGAAAAACCATATGAATAGAGAAGATGATCAGCCACAAAAGTAGGGGAAGAAGGAGGATCTCAGAGGAAGAAAATGTTTACAAATAACTATGCAAGTGTTATCTACAGAAAAAGAAATTCTGACTGAACAGTAACATTTTCAATTTCTTGGCAACATTATCCCTAGAGTACCTCAATCTGTCCCAACTGGGGGTCACTTCTTGAATCACTCCTAATATTTGGATTCGTTGCTTACCAATAGTCTACCAATTCAGGCATTTGGTTATAATGCTCTCTAAAATGTGACAAATTTGCCCATAGAAGACAAGCCTCTAAGAGCCCAGTCAATGCTAGGCCACCTGAAGGGATGGTGCTATCTCAGTATGCTGGCAAAATAAGATTTCTAAGCCCTACGGCTGGGGACTAGCGATGCCTTGATGATAGTGGAACTCCCAGGGTGAATGTTACAAGCTGTGAGAAGTGGCTGGTGACTAGCCAGTGTCTTGGACTTCTCTGCATTGCCCTGTGCCTTTGCCGACATAACCTGTCTCCCAGAGAGCCAGAAGAGGAGAGGAGGAAAATGGTGGACACCACTTGTCAACTAGTGGTTTCTCATCAACATGAGAAACATCCTGGAGTCCTCCAGGAATGTGTAAAAAATTTTTAAATCTCTGAATTTTTCTACAGAGTAAATATAAGCAGAATCAGAGAAAATCCATTCTATGTCTGTCACTATGATTATACTTTGCTGGGCCAGGGTCTCTAGTAAACTTGGTTTATCCTGTAATTATCCCAAATCTAATAAAATTCAAAGTTACTTACAATTTGTTTCTGTGCATCTCATCGAATCATCAATTACCCCCAAATTACCAAGTTCATAGTTTACTGTTTATCTTGGTGTCTCTGAAACATTCGACATGGTAGGTGGCCAGCTCTTCATGTAAGTTTTTTTTTCTCATTAGACACAGTGACGTGACAACATGCTGTCTCTCCCCCTTTCTCTCCAGAAGCTTCTTCATTAATTCTAATTTCTCCTCCTCATACTAACTGAAGTTTTGGTCTTCAGTTAGTATGAACTTCTACTCTCTGTCCTTTCTCCTAGTGAGTCCTGATCTATTCTGACTATTCCAGCAACACTCAACCACTATTTATTTATTGAGCAACTCCTGTGTGATATCTGTCATCTCCTTACTTGTGGCTCAAGCCCAGCCCTGACTGGTGTCTTGAATTTTATATTCATGCCCATAACAAAATTTCTGGGTATTTATATGTTGATTGGCCTTAACAAAGCACAGTAAAAACAATTGTAAATTTTATCAAAAATAACAAGATACACAAATCAAAGTAGCCTAAACATACATGAAAATTATTGACTTAAGCCCAGGTATACAGTAAATTTCAGGATTCTAGATTCTTCTTTATACCCATAAAGATCACAGAAGCAAAAATACGGAAAAGTATAGGCCAGGGATACTGGTACAAGTTGTTAGACTGCATGCTACTGTCTGAACTTGTTTCAATGTTCCCATCACCATCCCACCACCACAACCACCGCTGAGAAGCCCATCTTTCTTGGGGCGCCTGGGTGTCTCAGTCGGTTGAGCATCTGACTTTGGCTCAGGTCATGATCTCACGTTCATGGGTTCAAACCCCGCTTCGGGCTCTGTGCTGACAGCTAGCTCAGCATCTGGACCCTGTCTTCGGATTCTGTATCTTCCTCTCTCTCTGACCCTCCTCTGCACATGCTGTCTCTCTCAAAAACAAATAAAATGTTAAAAAAATTTTTTTAAAAAAGAAACCCATCTTTCTTATACCAAACAAGGCCCTTTTGGTCCTGTAACATTCTGGACTAGTTGTGTTCTCAGTTGTGGCCAAGTGTAACCTATATACAATAAATCATCTCTTCTGCTGCCTTAAAAAGAAAAATCCTCAGATGAGCTTCCTCATGGTAACAAAATGGTTGCAGCAGTTTTGGGACTTTATAATCTCATATTACAGAAAAAGAGAGCTTGCCTTCCATAGCCATTGAACATAGTTAAGGGCTATATTCTGCTAATGAATTGGGGTCAGCACCTACCTCTGTACGGTCACTGTGGCTAGAAAAATGCTTTGAGCCATTAATTAAGACAACAGTTCCAGGCTTATTCCTGAATCAGTCATTGGGGCAAGAGGATGTGATCATCATGATTAAACTTAGGCCAAGCAGAGTCCTTCTCTGAAGCAAGGAGGTGAGACCAATCCCACCAGGAGCATAGCTGCTCCAAAACAGAACAGGGTGGAATGAATGACAGAAAGGCAAACAATAATTTTAGCCACATCTTGTCTATGTATTTGGAACCCAGGGAAAAGGAAGAGTTCTGTATAGTTAAGTTTGTAAATAGTTAAGGGTTTACTTCACTCCTTATATATATGAACCAGTTTAAATGATATGGTTCAAAAGTGTATTCTTTATATCTCTGACTTTTAACAGAAGTGTGCAAAACACAATTTCAGCATTTAATGATGATCTGAGATCTTCCTGATGTAAATGTATTACTGGTTTGTTTTTGTTTTTGTTTTTTTGTTTGTTTTCTTTAAATATACTATTGTACCAATTACAATGCAGTGACTGATCCTAGTAGTTACTGAGCTGTGCCTGACTGTGGCCAATTAAATGATTCCAGAACACTATGCACTCTAACAAATTTTATCAACTTTTTATGACTTTTGTTTCTCATCCCTTTCTCCAAATTGCTATTTCTAATCTACAGTGGAATTGGGAACCACATAATGAAGCTTTAAAAATTACATATAGATTAAAAGTAAAACTGAAATTGCCTAAGAGGAAATATGCCGAAATGCAAAGGGATTGCCTCTGAGTTGGGACATTAACTTTTTATTTATTTTCGTTTTCTTGTTATTTTTTTCTATAATGATTAAGAGTAACTTTTATGATCTCTCTCTCACACACACACCACATACACATGCAAAAACTAACAAAGTAAATTATGATTTGGGTGGTGACTTAGAGTTCCCCAAGTGGAAAAATATCCCAGGTATTACTTCTCACAGACTGTGACGGTTCCTCTAGCAGATTGGAAGCCTTGTTGTTGATTTCCTGATTCCTGTTACCTGGTGTGTTCTGAGTCAGGAAGTATACATGCTTGAGGAGAAGAGATCATGGGAAAGTCAGAATAGACCAGAGGGAAGGTCCGCTGCCTACCTACCATGAGGCCTTGAGCTGGTGGGTCACCACCAGGCAGAGACTGGACCTCAGCCTTACAGATGGGGAAACCCAGTTTGACCTGTGCCCCAGGGTTGGACAGATCATGAGGATGATGACTCAACACTGTGGAAGCTCATAAGTGACATGTGTGCTTCTTACCCAGAATACCAATTTAATGACAGACAATGAAAAGAGATCTGCTACTCACAGGAATTTTTCTTCCAGCAAAGAAGCCATATGGAGAGCCAAATTATAATTAGAAGATTGATTTGGTAAGCATAAAATTAGAACAAAATACAAAGTGGCAAAAAGTTAAAATAGCCTGGTACCTCCATTTATCATCACACTAGGTCATATCTGCTAACTATACTAGCCTCCTTCATAAGGCCTTAGGCCACATCAAACACTGTGTTTTGGGCACTTTCTAACTTTGTCTCTATGACTCACCATTTTGTTTACTTCATTACCAAACAACCCCCTTTCTAATGAGCTGTACTTTCTTTAGAGAACATAATACTTTCACAGGTTATAGAGAAAGATTACTGTTCTTAAAATTACTTTGCATACTTCTAAGTATAGCTCTGGGAGAGCTGTTTTCAAATTCCAGGAACACTCCATGGTTACCTCCCATTCTACATTCTACCTTCAACTTCAAGAGCTGAAATCCAAATAGAAAAGCGTTCAGATAAAACTAAACTCATTATCTTCCCCATAGCTCCTCCACTGAGCCAACTAGTTCCCCAAACTAACTTAAAAAAAAAAAAAAACTAGTAATATGCTTACTATATACTCTTCTCCCTCTGCTGCCCCTTATTCTTGGGGTAACCAAATCTTGTTTGCTTCTTCTTCTCAATGTCTTTCCCAGGCATCATTTTCTTTCCACTCTCATTGCCCCCCTATTTTTTATATCAACCTGAATTACTGCAATAGTCCAGTTATCTCTTCCCTGTCTCCTGTCTCTTCTCCTCTACCCTCATCTACATATTATTGTCCTATTAATCTTCTAGAAACTTCTTCATTCAAGATATTTAAGGGCTCCTTATTCCACAAAGAATGATGTACAAAGCCTTGGACCAGTGCTCAAAGCCCTCCCAAATTTGGCGTGTTTTGTCTTTACTTTCTATGACTCCTCAACATGAACTCTCTGTTTCAGCCTCTGTATACTCACTGTGGATAAAGAAAAAGTCAACTACAAATGGTGCTTATGTTTCATAATCAAATCTATAGAGAAGTCTCAGAAATTAACACCAACAGATACAGTTTTCAGATTTTCATTTTAACAGCTCATTCAGCTTTTTTTTTTCTAATTTCCTATATTTACCTTCACAGACACATACATAAACTCATAGAACCATGACTAGTTACCAGGTAATCAAGATGTTTGCATGATTTCAGTCATGCTTTTGAAGGAAACCTACACCTGTTCAAGGTAGGTCTTAATCCAACGACAACATTACACAGACATTGAGTAAACTGTATTGACTTGTGACATACCATCATTCAGAAATATCCTGAAACAAAAATGTTTCTGACATTTAATGTGATAGAAACTCTGCTTTATTTCTTATATAGGATATGACCTTGAGGAACATAATATGAACTGACAAGCTTAGTCACCTCTCAATAAGACCCCAACACAAAATGATTTGAGTGATAAAGGGAATATATTGACTCATGTAACCCCAAAGTCCAGACATGGCTATATGCAAGTGTTCAAACATGGGCACTGGGACACATCTCCATATCTAAGTTCTGCATTTCTCCATGTAGATTCTTTCTACATAGGAGAAAATGTAGTCACCAGCAGCTCAGGCCTAGCAAGACCAGCAAAAAATGGTGTCATTTAAACATCCTAGGTTGGGTTCTTATTGGCCCAGCTCAAATCATGTGCCCATTACTGAACTAATCACTGTGGCAGAGAATCTCTTCTCCCTGCTGAGGCCAGAGGATCTGGTAGGCCTCAGTGATGTTGAGAAATTCATATCAAGGTTAATTAGAATCTTGGGAGTCTAATGTTTTTCTCTTCCTTTACAGGAATGGAGAAAATGTGATTTCCAAAGGAAAATCAAGATGCTGTCGTCAGAAGAAAGAATAGTTATGAAACAAAAAGGTCACTCTGAAGGCAGATTTTTATACTCATAAACATTCCTATTTTCATATGCTCAATAATGAGTCCCCCAGCTTTATAATCAAAATTTAAGATGAAGTCAGAAATTTGTATCAACTTTTTAATATACATATCCTTAACCCAGTGATTCTATTTCTAGGATTAATAGCTATGCTAATAAGTGTTTTCCTTGTGTGCCCAACACTTGCCTAAGCATACTGCACGTAACATAGGACCCTTGGATGAAGCGGCATTATACCCATTTTTGAGCTCAAGAAGTTGAGCTTAGAGAGGTTAAGTGACTTAAACAAAGTTGCACAGCTAATAAGAGGGAAAGCCAGAATTCAGCCTTCAGTGTCTTCAGAACAGTTAGGTACTTCCCTCTTGAGTCTCTGTGGCATATAGCCTCATGAATTTATTCTAAGAAATATGACAGGTGAGAAAAGATGTACTCTCAGGATGTTATTTATAAGTATTTGTCCACAGAACTCAAGTGTGAAATAAAGAATCAATAAATGATGTCAACCTGCATATGTCCCTTCATTATCAGTAAATATATGCTAAGTTTCTACCTTATGAAATGTTAAAAGATTAATGGTTTGGGGTATTTTTTGTTTGTTTGGTTTGGTTTTGGTCTTTTGGTGAGGTTGTGAAATTACACGTGTTTTCAGATCAGCTGCCTGAACTACAAAAGCATCCACACAGTCAAGGTTAATCAAACACAATAAGGCCTTGTGCATTGTTTTATATCTACCACTGTGTCAGTTTATCATTTAGGAAAAAACTGAGCCTTAATCTGTACAACCACTCAAAATATATCTTTGTATGTTGTTGCTGTCTGCTATCAGGCCAAAGGGAGACTTAGGCTAAATGATTTAACCTTGCTGATTCTCAGCACTGGAACATTCCATCAGATGGGAAAGTGAGGGGGCCTGAGAGCCCATGAGGGGCTGGTTTTAACCTTTGAACCCCAGCCCAAAGAGCTTCCTTTAGCAGTTAGAAACCTTCACTCTGCTCCAGTCGTTAAATCAGAAGCAAGAGGGGGCAGGCCAGCAATAGCCCTGAAGCTTCTAAAGATTTTAGACTACTACTAGTAAGTACAGCTGGAAAAGTAGACATACTGGTGTAGATTTCTGACATGCTGCCTGGACTGGGTGGGGGCAGGGGGAACTCAAATAATATACGGCCCTAATGCATCATTGTCACTTTTTAAAAAGATGGATATTAGTGCAAAATAAAGTCAAGTTTTTACTAGACCTCAGATTTTGCTATTTTTTTCTTTCTTTAACCTCTTATAATAAATACCTAGAAAGATCAATTAGTGTATAATCAGTCTCTTTTTCACCATGCCTCCATTCCTCATTATCCTCAGGAATGTATCCTCAGAAAATACAGTCCTAAAACACTCCTGAAAAGCACATGAAGGAGAAGCTCATTTGCAGGACAGTAATGATTTGGTTCTGTGAACTTTTAATTTGCATAATCCCCTTGCCTTTCCCCACTTTCTTAAGGTCTTTGATATTTTTTTCTCCAAATGACTAGGGTTGGGAGAAAGAATTAAGCATGAAAGTCCCAGCTCTTGTGTTTTCAGCTAATACATTAATCTTTAAGATTCTCTCTCCCGTTTATTAAAAATCAGTGACTCATCCAACTTTACACAAAAATCCACATCAAAGTTAATTAGAATCTTGGGAGTCTAATGTTTGTCTCTTCCTTTGTTAATTCCTAGAAGGTTGAAGCAAGGCTCTGTGTGTGATTGTGGAAGAAGAAAAAAAGAGAAGCTATAGTAGACATGACCTGCCTGTATCAGGATTCAGAACTGGACCCAAGCTCACTTGGTGGAAAGAAGGACCAGCCCTCGAGGCAGCTCATTTGATGGTCAGGTTGACCTCCTGTGGAACACAGGTAAACTGTGACCCCAGTCTGAAAGATCGAGGATGGAGGTAAGAATTAAGCAATGGAGAATAGAGCCCTGCTTACTAATTTATTTTCTCTCCCTCCACTATGATCAGGAAAAGCGGCCAATTATTCTCACCAACTGATTTTCTCTCCTTCTTTCCTGTGAAGTTTAAAAAAGAAAAATACCATGCAGCTTTGCAAAACTTCTACTGGCAGCAGGGGATGGGGGAGAGTGCCCGAGATAAGAGAGAGGCAAGATGGAAATTATCATGCAGCAAGACATTTTTACATCTGGTTTCTCAAAGTGTACCTGGACACAGAATGTAGGGAAAGGACATGAGTAGGACAGGGGATTCGATCTAATATACTTATTAGTGAGAAACTGACAGCAACAGCTCCAGGACTTTATTGCATATTGATTTTGCTTTAGGAGGTTTGTGTAGAAATCACATAAAACAAATTGAGACAACTAATTTTCTTCCTAAACTGTTCTTGAAAAGTGTTAAGGAATTTCCAGTCTATTTTCTTATTTTAAAAAATTAGTTGCATTACCATCCTAAAGTCTACAGAAAATGCAATAGGAAAGCCACGAAACTCACACTTCTGTCCCACAAGAGGCTTGAATCACCCACAGATAAGACAAGTTACAGTTTTAGAACTGCATAACAAGTGTATTTCATATTAGTACATTTGAAATCACTTTTTATAGAGTCATATACTTCTACGCTATATGTAAGAAGATAATTCGAAGTCCTAGGAAAACTTAAAACCAAAAAAAATCAATATTGAGTGTAACCCACACTGAGGGCTGATGCAGACACTGGGCCCCCTGAGAAGTGTTCCCCAACCAGAGAGTGTTTAGAGCCCCCCACAACCCAGGGGCCACATCTCTGCATGTGCACCTGCTCCCCCACCATGCCCTGAACCTGGCAGTGAATGCTCTGCCAGTTGGCCATCCCCTGAATCACCAGGTGAGTCCCGAGGTGCAGGTAAATAAAAACTAAACATCTCCCTGAGCTCTGGCCTGCGAAGTGTTTGACCCTAAGGGACTCTCAGAGCAACATGCTGGTGCTCTAATGTGGTCCGTAGATGAGTGCATCAGCACTTTCCATTATCTGCACTCTCCAGCATTTTCCCTTATCTGCACTCTCTCCCTCCACGGGATCCAGCCAGCACTGCAGGACCAAGGACACATTTGCAGAACAGTTGCTGCACTGTATTCAGGACTTCCTCCCACCCTGATGACTAAGGCTTTATTCTGGGTCAAGTTCCACATGGTCACATCCTTTCCTCCCAGGACTTTTCTCTCCTTTCCCCCCCACCTTTCTCTCCCCATCAAAACACAACTGTCAGGCAATCTCACCAACTTGCTCCGGAGCCCCAGCAACAAATCAGCTCAAGGTCACTTCCCAGGGGGCTTTTCTGCCTCCAGTCAACAAGAAATCTGGTCAAGCTGAAATCCCAGAAGTATTGATAATTCCAAGGAAGGGACCAGGAAAAAAAATATGCAGAAGGTAATGGGACTTTCAGTCATACTGAAGAGTGGCCATAAGATTACTTTGGATTAATGAATGGGTGCTTCACACCGTTACATAGCATGGCTAAAATGTAGGGGTAGGAATGGGCACGAATGGCTTGACTGTGATAAGCAGTTTATAATAGTCACATTTTCATGTAAGACCAGATAAGATCAAACTTACGATTCAAAATTTACATGGCCAAGTTCATGTTCTTATGGCAGCTTTGTCACACTTCTACCCATTGCTGCCTATTCCCTTTGAGATACTAAAATGGTTCCTTTCCAGCATCCCTTGACCTTTCCTTCCCCCAGATACTACATTTAAACTTCGTTTTCACTTGTCAGTGCTCTTAAGGAGCATTGAAGGAGGTATTGTTGTTTTGTATGAAACAAAATGATAAACATTGAATTTTGACACACACACTCTGGGCAACACTGATTCAACACATTCAAATGAGACCTTTTTTAAAAAGAAATTTTTTTATGTTTATTTATTTTTGAGAGAGAGGGGGCAAGCTGTGAGAGAGGGAGACACAGAATCTGAAGCAGGCTCCAGACTCTGAGCTGTCAGCACAGAGCCTGACATGGGGCTCAAACTCACCAACTGTGAGATCATGACCTTAGCCGAAGTTGGGCATTTAACTGACTGAGCCATCCAGGCACCCCGAGACCTTTTGTTTTGATTCAATATGTATAATAGAAATCATGCAGAGGAGTCGTGCTCTGTGCAGGGATAGGGTCTAAAGTCAGCATATAAAAATAAAATTATATAGTGCCTGAGTTTATTAAAAACTCCCTTAAACTAATTTGAAAGGCATAGTTTTGCATGTACAGCCCCTTGCAGTACTATACAGTTGACCCTTGAACAATGCAGGTTTGGGGTGCTGACTCCCCTGTGCAGTTGAAAATCCACATACAACTTGTGACTCCCCCAAAACTTAACTACTGATATCCTGGTGTTGACCAGAACCCTTGCCAATAACAGAAACAGTCAATTAATGCACACTTTGTACACTCTATGTATTGTACACTGCATGAATGGAGACTACATTTACACTCTTCTATTGTATTTATAAAAAAAAATCCACATAAGTGACCCGAAGTTCAAATCTGTGTTGCTCAGGGGTCAACTCACTTACAAATGATTTCACCTAATATATGACATGTGAAAAATATCATCTTCAACATTTTTAATTCCATAAGAAAAGACATTGAGAAGTTGGTATTCTTCACTGAGTTCTAGAGGATGCAGTGGTTTTGTGTTTAGAGTGCATGTTCTATTACACAAACAAATACCAAAACTATGTGTTTAAGAGCAAGAATCATACGGAGCAGCAAGATGGTCCATTCTGAGAATCACACAGGAACTGAGACAACCCAGGGCAGCACCACTTGTTTCTGTCATGGTGGATGCACTATTAAAATGAATATTTTGGGGGCACCTGGGTGGCTCAGTGGGTTAGGCCGTCTCACTTCAGCTCAGGTCATGAACTTGTGGTTTGTTAGTTCAAGCCATGCATGGGGCTCTGTGCTGACAGCTCAGAGCCTGGAGTCTCCCTCTCTTCTCTGTTCCTTCCCCTCTCACACACACACACACACTCTCTCTCTCTCTCTCTCTCTCAAAAATAAAGATTTTAAAAAATTAAAAATAAATAAAATGAATTTTTTTTGCCTTTCACTTCTCTCTTGCTCGCATTGTGTTGTAGGCTATTGGTTTGCTAAGCCAAGCACTTTTAGTTGAATTCCCATAAATTAAATGTGTATGAAATGCAACTCCACTATCGAAGGAAAAAATTATGTATCAGGTTGATTACCCAGCAATGCTTGCTTATTTATCTATTTATTCTAAATACGAAGTTTGACACCTTTTCACCAGGGGATTGAATCATCCTGTTGCCACCGCCGCATGCATACCAATGTCCATACACACATACCTACTATGCGTGCTTGAGCCTCACACATGCATACACACAAGCACACTGGCTACCACCAAAGGGACAGTAAGGGAAACACCTCGCTCCCAAACCTCCAGTCAAGGTTCATTCAACTTCTTCCCACTAGTTATTAAACTCCTTGGCATCTACAACTCCCACCTCGCCCTCACCGAGCGGCTAGGTGTCTCACCCACTTCCCTGTGCCCCCGGAGGTGCCTAAGTATGGTCCACAATGCCCCATTGGCACTGAGCTCTTCTGGGGCCCTATGCATCCCGCCCCCATTCTGGGGCCCTGCCATGGTCAGCACTTTTCCCACCGCCACCTCTTCGCCCCCAGCGCTGTGGGCGGGGCCTCCATGACGGCTGCATTTGCTGAGTCAGCCAGGGCAACCACGGTCTCTCCCCTAGAAAGACAAGAAGCAGAGGAAAACAGGATATTGTTAGGTACTAGTCAGCTCTTTCCTTTGAGAGTCCAAGGTCTGAATTCCTGGATTATATGGAATCTCGATAATACTACATCAAGTGGGTAAGTGGGGCCTCACGAGCAGTAGGACAAATTTCGAGGTGGTTGATTATGGGAAAAAGATTAACATGACATAAAAACAATAATTTGCATAGCACTTTGAATATTGTAAGCACTGTTTTAAGTGCTTTACACACATTAACTCACTTAAGGCAATTATTTTGGCCCCTTTCAATGTTAAGAACGTTTGTACCTATATATAGCCTGCTAGCCACTGCCCAAATTTTTCATAGGAGTAAAATCCTTCTGTCTCCCATAATCAGTCAGAGTGACAGTTCCATCTTCCCGGTCAGGGCATATTTAGATTACATTGTGCTGATACCTGGCTTCCCCCAAATTCTGAACAGTCCTAGATGGCTAGATTGTAATACAAAGCTTTAGCTGCCTAGGGACAGATAATGTGTCAATTCACAGTTTTAAACCTTTTTTATAATAAAAATGAGTAGGAAATGCTTATATATTTATATATATACGCATATGAATGTATATATTTATCTCATATATATCTCATAAACATCTCTCATATATAAACATAAATATAAATATGTATGATATATACATATATATGATATATACACATATATATGATATATACACACATATGTGATACATAAACATACATGATATAAACATATATATCATATAAACATATGTGATATATATGAATTAAACATATATAAAAAAGAGTAAAATGAACCCTTATATAACAAGTCCCATCTTCAACAATTACCAACATGTGAATAATCTTGTTTCATCTATACCCCATGAACAGAATTATTTTGAAGCAAATCACAGACATCCTATTATTTCATCTGTAAATACTTTGGTATGTGTGCCAGTTAGTTTAAAACTCTTCAGCTCTGGGGCACCTGGGTGTCTCAGTCAATTGAGCATCTGACTTCAGATCAGGTCATGATCTCATGAGTTCGAGCCCCACATCAGGCTTGCTGCTTTCAGCACAGAGCTCTCTTTGGATCCTCTGTCTGCCTCTCTCTCTTTCTGCCTCTCTCTTCCTCCCACTCTTAAAAATGAATAAACATTAAAAAAATAAAGATGAAAAATAAATAAATAAAACTCTTCAGCTCCAAATCCACTTGCTCCATTGTGTGATACTGGAGCTGGACCCTACAAACATTTCTCTTCTGCGGGCAGGCAAGACATTAAGCCTTGTCTGTAGAGGGCGCCAGAGGGACATTGGGAGAGGAAGCACCATCTCTTCCTGGTGCCACCGTCCCAGGCTGTTCCCACAGTTGAAAGCAGCTACAGTTCATGAGAGCACAGTGGCACTCAGTGGGTTCTGCTGGCAACTCAGCTAGCTTCCCAGGGGATCTCAGAGGTGCCTGACTGGTATCTTCCCATGGAGTTGGATGGCCACCCCTAGCTGGTGCCACCCCAGTGAACTGCTCTGCTATCCAGTGGGCCACAAACTCAACCTCTCCAAGGAGATCTGGATCTTGCCATTGGAGGTGAGTGGGAGAGGGGACCCTGTTCCTTCTTTGAGTGTTCTGTCTCTCCCCTGGAAGTAGTGGCTGCTCCTTGTCTCTCTTCTTGTTCTATTCTTTAGTGTTGGGTTTACCCCATTCACCTTTAGTTAATGTTACTAATTAATAATTCTTTATATTAAACTCTTTCCATTCAAACTACTGTGCCGTTTCTATTCTGACTACATCAACTAATACAAAATGTAACTCCAAAAACTAAGGACTCTTTCAACACAGCCACAAAACCATGTCACACTTAATCATTATCTAATTACTATTCAGATTTTCCAAAATAATAATTTTTATTTTCTCTCCAATTGTTTCTTTTCCAATCATAATTCAAATTATTCATTTGATTGATGTTTCTCTTAAGTGTCTTTTCACCTGTCAACCCCACCCTTGTTTTCCTTTTAATAGATTTGTTGAAGAATCAGGGTTGTTGGCCTGATAATTTCTTATGATATTGCTCAACTCGATCCTCTGTACCCTGTACATCCTATAAACTAGTAGTTTTATCTACAGACTTGAATAGATTCCAGTTCAATTTTTTTGAAAGAATACTGGTGATAGTATTTCTTATTGCTTAATATGAGGAGGTACATAATGTCTGATTGTCTTTTTTTTGTAATTGATCAGGGAGATCCTGAATTGTCAACTAGATCGATCAAGAAGTTTCTCATCAATTATTGCAAAATGACTTTAAAAGTTATTTTTTCTTTTGAAGAAAATGCCTTTTGACTTCATAGCAATACTTCCCAATTAAATATATAATTATATTTAGAATTTATAATTTTACTTAGCAACTTTGATCTCATATCTCTCCATGATTCCTAACAGAATTAACAAAATTGTGTATTTATCTTGAATATATATACTTAATAAATTCAGAATAACATCACTGACGATATTTCTAATTCATTTTTAATTTAGGATATATCCACTAAGAATGCATAGACAAAGGACTGTGTTTTTACAGTATTTGAAATACTTCTTCTCTGTTGTGGCTAAACCACCAACAGAAATTTATTTCATTTTGCTTTTGCTCTAGATATGTATTTCATTGTGATTTTTTGTATATGGGTGTGTTGTATGCATCTATATGCAAACCATTTCCATGATTCTAAATTTATATCTACAAAACAGAGGTATTTAGTAAAGTCTAGCTTTCATCCATGTTCTCTTCCTTTTAAGAGATCACTTTTTGGGGTTCCTGGGTGGCTCAGTAGGTGAAGTGTCCGACTTCAGCTCAGGTCATGATCTCACGGCTTGTGGGTTCTCCCTCTCTCTCTGCCCCTCTTGCTCTCTGTTGGTCTCTCTCTCAAAAATAAACATTAAAAAAAATTTTAATCACTTTTTATTAATTTGCCAATTGTTTCACTTTTAAATTTTAAAGCAAATATTCACCTTCCCTTTTTAAAAAATTTTTAAATGTTTATTTACATTTTGAGAAGGGGAGCAAGCTGGGGAAGGGCAGAGAGAGAGGGAGACACAGACTCCAAAGCAGGCTTCAGACTCCGAGCTGTGAGCACAGAGCCTGACGTGGGGCTTGACCTCATGAACCATGAGATTATGACCTGAGCCGAAGTCGGACACATAACCAACTGGGCCACCCAGGCTCCCCATATTCCCTTTCTTTAAAAAAAGGTAGCACACTATATGTACTGTTCTATACCTGCTTTTGTCCACTTAATATATTCTAAAAATCACTTCATAAAAAAGTACATAGGGATTTCTACTGTGGCTGCTTAGTATTCCACTGAGTCAACGCACTGTAATGTATTCAACCATTCCTGAACTGGTGGGTATGAGTTGTGTCCACTCTTTTGCTATTATAGCAAATGCTTCAATAAATGTCTTTTTATATTTTTTCCAATGTATCTTTAGTACTGTATCAGTTAGCTTCTGCTACCTATAGCATACTACCTCAAAACTTAGTGGCATAAAGCAACAGTATTTATTAGCTCAAGATTCTGTAGGTTAGCAGTTCAAGCAGGCTCAGCCCCTTCCTTCCTTATGCTGCTCTTACTCATGTGACTGAAGTCAGCTGTCAACTCAGTTGGAGCTGGACAGTTCAAGATAGACTTATTCACACATCAGGAGGTTGGCAGGCAGTCAGCCAAGGTGTCTCGAGTGGCCGCTCATCCTCCAGTAGGTGACTAACACTCATTTATACATTCTCATGATACGCTCAGAGCTCCAAGTCCATCAAGAGAGAGCAAGCCCCAAAGCTCAAGTGCTTTTCAATTTTCTCCTTGCATTAAGTTTGCTACTGTCATAGGGCACTGGACAAGCCCATTGTCAATGGGAAGAGGAGACTACCTAAAGATCTGCAAACAGGGATGGGTATTGGAGCAGCCTTTGCCAACAGTTGGCCACAGGGATAGAGGCAAGATTGTTGGGTCACAGGGCATAGTCAAATGTGAAATTGTCAAATCCTACCCCCAACCCTAGAGATTAAACAGTTTACATTCCCTCCAACTATGAATGAAAGTATTTCATATATATATATATATATAAATTTTTAAAACATTTTTATTCATTTTTGAGAGACAGAGAGAGACAGGGCTTGAGCAGGGGAGAGGCAGAGAGAAAAGCAGGCTTCAGGCTGTGAGCTGTCAGCACAGAGCCCTACACGGGGCTTGAACCCACGAACCATGAGATTATGACCTAAGCTTGTCAGACGCTTAACCAACTGAGCCACCCAGGTGCCCCGAAAGTGTTTCTTATAGTGTCTTAGAGTGTGTTTTCAAACTTTTATAATTTTGTCAGTATAAAAGTGAGGAATAGCATCTCAATGGCATTTTAATTTTTGGCATTGTTTATTTTTGAGAGACAGATAGAACATGAGTGGGGCAGAGAGAGGAGGAGACACAGAATCAAAAGCAGTCTCCAGGCTCTGAGCTGTCAGCATTGTGCCCGACATGGGGCTCGAACTCAAGCTGTGAGATCAGGACCTGAGCTGAAGTCAGATGCTTAACCAACTGAGCCACCCAGGAGCCCCTCAATAGCATTTTAATTTGCATCCCTTATTATGAGGTTGAACATTCCTTTCATATGCTTACAGGCCATGTGAATTTTGTGTGAACTGCTTATATTTTTTGTCCATTTTTCCAGAGTGAGTGGTCATCTCTTTTACAGGTTAATTTTACACATCAGGAATACTAGCCCTTTTTTGGTGATATAAATTACAAATATTTTTCCCAGTTTGTCTTCATACTTTTGTAACCATGCAAATGTAGTCAATCAATTTTTAATGTTTCCAGATTTTGAGCCATTGTTAGAAAAGTTTTCTCCATTCTCAAAATAGTTCACCCATGGTCTTCTAATATTTGTATTTGGGGGCGATATTGAATTATCCCATCTTCCCTATCGAGATACCACCTATATTGTAGACTAAGTTTTTTTAATTGGGTCTGTATTAAGTGGACGTTTAAAGTATGACTAATCCAAAAAATAAATAAATTATGACTAATCCTAGGGAAAAATGTGAATTAGTCAAATTCTGAATTAGTCAAATTTCTATTCTCCATCTTCCCCTTTGCTATAGCTGAGTCTGCACTCCCTTTTAAAATCTAACTCCGCCTCCTGTCCAGCACTGTCCGGTGAGTCCACAGCAGCCTCCGAGCTTCCACATCGATTAAATAAATAAAAGTCTAGGCTTTGGTGTGTGGGACTTTGTCAATTTCTGGTAGTGTGATGTCAAATGACTCAATCCTTCTAAATCATAGTTTCTATCTGTAACATGAAAATAGCAAAACCTCCCTCACATGTTCATTTAATAAATGAGATCATCTACATAACTCATTAACAGTACTAGCACATTTTATTGAGTGAGTACTCAATAAAATTACAGGCAGCCAATTAAAGAAGGAGAAGAGAGGATCCTTAAGTGCTAAGTGACAAAAAAAAAAAGAAGAAAATATCTAAGATTGGAAAGTGTGGGGCTTAATCCAGAAATAGCTCTGTTGGCAGTGATTTATATGTCATGTGTGGGCACCCTTGCATGAGCACATGAATAAACTGGGAAAAAACATACAATTGTTATGTCTCATTCAGGGATGCTTCTCTGTAGAGTGAGTAGCAGGGTCAAGGAATTTATACACCCTTGAGTATGCCAACTCTGAAACCTTAACTATGAAAAGAAAGGGCAAAACCCTAAGGGGCGGAAGGCACTTTGGGATGCTCATACTTTAAGAAAATGAGTTTTTTAGAATCAAAATCTGAATAGTTGAGCACCTGACCTGAAAACACTGCAGTTCCAGTGTATCCCTTCTACTCCTGGCACTCAGTGTACCTGCTACACCTGTCACTGGTTATCAAGTACTGCCAGAGGCTCCCATCTCAACTAGAGCTGCTCAGGTCAAAGTGGTATGTCCCAGGTAGCCAGCTCCTTCCAGCCACAGTCCTAGGACTGAAAGTCATCCTGTTCAGCTGGTCTGCATTCCAGTAGTTTCTGCCTCAAGAGTCTAGGATGCCACGTATAAATCTTGAGACTATATATATATATATATATATAAGGGCAGAGCTGGAGCTAAATTGAAATAAGGGAACAGGAGGGGCACCTGGGTGACTCAGTCAGTGAAAGCATCCGATTTTGGCTCAGGTCATGATCTCATAGTTTGTGAGTTCAAGCCCTGTGTCGGACTTGGTGCTGACAGCTCAGAAACTGGAGCCTACTTCAGATTCTGTGTCTCTCTCTCTCTGTCCCTCCTCCGCTCATGCTCTGTCTCTTTCTCACTCAAAAATAAGCATTAAAAAAAAAAAGGAACTGGATAAAAAATACCAAGGTCTTGGGATTACATTTTTGAGACGTGTGAGAGGCTGGGTTTGGCAGTACTCTGACATGATTGGAGTTCTTGAACTCAGTGAGGAAATCTAGAGCTGACTTTGGCACATATGAAACTTTCCCCTTAGTTAAGCCAAGAATGGCTTTTTAAATATCAGAAGAGTGACCTGCCCCTGGACCATGGGAAGAGAGGTTAATTTAGGAAAATACTTGATAATAGTTTCTGCAGTGATAGCAATATTCTGTATCTTGATAGGGGCTTGAGTTACACAGGCATGGGCATTCATTAAAACTCACAGATGTACACCTAAGATTTGTACATTTCTTTGTATGTAAATTTTACACTAAAAACTGCAAAATACTGAACTCTAGTGAATAATCATGCTGAAATAAATATTCATGATGTCTACTTGAAATGTATTAAAAATGGATGAATGAATGTGATGGTTGCAATAAAACTAGTCTCAGATGTTAATGATAAAATCGAAGTGGTGAGGGGCACCTGCGTGTCTCAGTTGGTTAAGTGTCTGACTTCAGCTCAGGTCATGATCTCACAGTTCGTGGGTTCGAGCTCCGCATTAGGCGTGTACAGACACCTCAGAGCCTGGCAGCCTGCTTCAGATTCTGTGTCTCCCTCTTTCTTGGTTCCTCCCCTGCTCACACACACTCTCTCTCAAAAATAAAGATTAGGGGCACCTGGGTGGCTCAGCCGGTTAAGCATGCGACTTCGGCTCAGGTAATGATCTTGTGGTCCATGAGTTCGAGTCCTCCTATGTTGGGCTCTGTGCTGACAGCTCAGAGCCTGGACCGTGCTTTGGATTCTGTGTTTTCCTCGCTCTCTGCTCCTCCCCCACTTGCACTCTTTCTATCTCAGAAGTAAATGAATATTAAATTTTTTAAAAAAATATTTTAAAAAGATTCAAAAAACTTAAGTGGTGAATGTACACGTTTGCTCTAGAACTTATTCAACATCACTGTATATTTGAAATTTTTCATAATAAAATGTGCCCTCACCCTCTGGGCAAAGGTGAATGAAAAAACAGCATGGGATACTCAGCTATTGAGCAGATCTTTGTGAAGACTTGACCCTACAGTGCTGTCATGGTAAATTGCCAGCATACATGCTTTTCTGTGCCCAGAGAAGACTGCAAAAGCTTGACTGTTTAAACACACACACACAAAGCCTAATCGCGATAACTAACATAAATTACTTAGTATTTCAGACTTAAAATTATAGAAAAGATTGTCTTCTGATGGCATGAAAAAAATGATCAGTATTTGCCTCTTATTTCCACGGCTCATGGAGAAAGAGCTTGACATTTGTTAAACCCTAGATATGATTGTGATGTTTTTGCGTCCATTGTCTCACATAGTCCTCACAGCCCTGTAGTTACATACCCCATTATCCTCATTTTATAACAAAGCTCCTGGTCATGGAGCCAGTAAATAGTACATCTAGGACTCAAAAAACCAGGATCTCCCCAGCTCAAAACTTTTTCACACCAAAAGCACATTGTCACCGACATTTAAAATAGGTTATGTCCTGCAAAGCTAACATAACTACAATAACAACAGTAGTCATGGGGCCAGGATTTTACAAATAAAGGGTTTCATATTCTACTTCAACTGTTTTTACCAAAACACCACCCACCAAAGGGTATTTTTAAGGTTACACTAGTCAATATATAGTTTGTCAATATATAGTTTATACTCTCCACCAGTACTGCTGACAAATAAGAACACAAAATTTGGCAAATTTTTCCATATTTTATATGACTTCGGGGGACAGTCTGGGGTTTAATAAACCTGCTTAACTGAAGGGAATTTACTTTTGATGTTGGTGTTGCTAGTTCATACATTAAACAGACAGCCCAACTATTCCCTAAGCAGACAGCATGATATTCTATATCATGCTTAGACCACTGGACAAAAATTCTTATCCAATGGAATGGAACCTTTTCCCCATGTGTTAAGCCAGATTCCTAAACTACAGAAACTATATAGTGATCACCCAGTAGATGGCACTAGTTGTGTTGACTACTCTTTATTCTATCCTTAGTCCCGGGACCTAGGTCAGAGGTCTTAAGTCTCCTTATTAGGGTTACAAATATTGAAACAAAACTAGCCCCACATAGCAACCTCATAATGCCTTGCGTACTACTTGTGGAAAATATTTAGCTCCCATTGTACAGAACAAGACTGGAATCTTGTAAGTAGTGGGTTCTACTAGGCATTCTTAGGAATGTTTATCATGCCTTCCTTCAACCACACTACCTTACACTTTTGCCAGCCTCACTCCACATAATAAAGTAGGGGACTGAGGAATGCTCTGGGGTATAAGAGGAAGGCAGAAGATACTGTAAACATGTATTTTGTTGAGATAAGCAATAATAAAATCTATTTTTACTTTTAGGCCCAAATGAAGCTAGGGGACTCCATTATAGATAATCTGATCTTAGTATTGACATAATTTGAATAGTTCTATTTGATTGAACCTAATTCAAAACTGAACAACGCTCACATCTAGAGGCCATACTCAAATCCTACTCTGCTTGGGACTACCCTGCTTTACTCATCAATTCCGTACTCATCAAGTACGATTTTCCCATGTTTTACAAACCAGAAGTTTGGTATATTCTAGCTTCACAATAATAAAGGAAACTAAGAATGTATGGAGATATACACTTATGTGCCATTTCAAAGCAAAGTTATTTCGGTATTGGAGGAAATGTCAAGGGCAAGAGAAAAAATCTTCAGGGTTATTATCCCAAGTGCTGCTCTGCCAGACCTACACTTGTCAATTCTCCTTCTGGTACAGCAGGAAACCAATTCCTAGTCCTAACATGTTCCTGGGGGAAATCTCATACAGCTGGCTTATAAACCATTGCTTCAGTTTTACTCGACATACATTCAATACATGGACAAGAAACTAACTCTACGTCCAAAAGATTTTGAGGTGAGTAAAACAAAAAATTTACTTGACTTTTGGTTGGAAATGGTAAAGAACCAGTTTCTAAAGCCATGCCAAGTCCTTAAGTTGAGGTTATTAGTTAAGTACATGTGCCAGTGAGGACTATGGGGTCAATGGCCTCTCCGCATCTGGGGTCTATCACAGTTCAACAGCTAGTCACCAAGCTTTGGGTTGGCATGGCCTTAAAACCTGGGGAGTCACACTGCAGTTGTGGGTTCCCTATCAAGGCCTTTCAAAAGGCTTAAATGTCTACTAGACAAACTTGTTGCTCATTTTACTGCATTATACCAGTTACCTCAGAGTAGTAAACAACCCTTAAAAAACATCTTTGGGTCAATGTTCTTTCTTACTGTGAAAATTACTAAATAAATGGCTTATTAGGAACAGTTGGACTTGGTTTTCTCTAGTCTTATTTTGTGATCTGTGCTTTGAGAAACATCAGACACTTTAAGCTCAGAAACCTGGAGTAATCTGGTTACAGTATTTGAACAGAACTCTGGTTATCCCTAATAAAACAAACTTCAAGGAATTTGGAGAAAAGTTGAATATACCTGGAAAGCAAAATGTTTTTCCTAAGCTTCTCCTGAGGACCTAACAACATACCATTCATGACAGTGCTATTTTCCAAAGGTCACAATTAGATTTCCTCAGAAGCATACCTCAACTGTTAATCATTACAACTGCTTTGTGAAATGTGGGAGTGTTTAATTACCCTAACATCTAACCATTGGCTGAAACCTGGTTTTCACCACAGCCAAGTACATCTGCTTTTACCCATCACATAACCCCTACCAGAGAACTGTCACCCTCTTTTCTACCAGAAACATTTAAGACTCTCATCAGATAGGAAATTAAACAAAGAAAAGGAAAAACAGATTTTTATAAAAGCCATGATAGGGCAAGTCACCCAAGGAGAAGCCTACAGGCAACACGGACATAAGTTGGGCAAGCGCTCCACGTGGATACTGCTCTTCCACGGTTTTCAAGGTTTGTTGTCTCTAGAACCTTTCCAAATACATTAGAGAAAAGGATCTTAAGAGTCACAGCAGCCTAAATTTGCTTGGAGAAAACAGTAATTACTTTCGAAACAGAAAAGGGAAGTCATTTCAGTAACTGGAACTCCAGATCTATACAAACTTAAAACAACTGTCATTGTGTCTTTAGACTGATGTAAAATAGTCAATTTGTACCTCTTAGAAAACTTTTCAAGACTAGTTAACCAGCTACCTATACTCTAAACTTTTTTTTTTTTTTTTTTTACTAACCTTACATCTATTTGTTTTCAGCATCATCCCTTTGGCATTATTACTCAATCCAGCAAATTAAATGTTCTTTTAAAATGTTAAATTATTGAAATACAAGTGGCAAGTACTCAGTGCTACCAATATTCAGGGCATCAAGTTAAACTGTCCTCAAAGTTAAAGCAGATTACTAAAACTACAGGAACAAAGCAGAAAAGAATTGGTACAAAATAGAAAATCCTATGTAAATGCCTAGGGGAAAGCACACTGCAACCTTCACTATTACACATCATCTTCTGGCCTTCTGAGTTTCTGGACTGTAGTAACTACCCAATTACTGGCCCAGAGAGGAGGGGCCAGCTGGCCGATGACACTTCAAACCTCTTCAGAAATGTTTTGCCAAAATGAGATGGGACCCAATCCTAGTAGCGTGTATTTTCTATACCAAATGATTTTTGTTTTTGGTAGGTGTTTAAACATTTAAAAATTCACAGGTGAAAGCACCAGGAAAGAGGAAGGTAGACAACTTTCTTCCTCTTCTTGATGAGTACCGTCCAAGCAGACTGGTAGGGCAAATATTCATTATGGATTGTAATTCACTTGGGTTTTGGAGGCTTCCCTTAAGAAAAAAGAGACTTGTTAATAAATGATAAAGAACACAGAACAACAAGATTAAATTACTGAGGCAAATGTCAATTACAAAGTAAAAGCTTAGATCTTTCTCTAATATCAACGTGTTAAAGGGTAACAGTATTTTCATACCTAATGCTGCATTTTTTCTATTCTTGAGGTATGATTAGAAGACAAACATTTGACTGCCTATTGTAGCCAGAAATCATTTTAATCATTTACATGGGAAATCTTCAATAACTCTATAAAGGGATAATATTACTTACTTGTTTTTTACAGTTGTGGAACTTAAGGCTTACAGGTTTTAAGTGTAATAATTTGCCTATTATCATAGGTGAGGAAATAACAGGGATAACAGGGATTGGAAGCCTGGCAATGAGCTCAACCTGATAGTTTACTTTTCAGAAACTCCAAAATTCTTTCTTTTAAAATCATCTTTAACACTATATTCTCCCACAAATAACTTATAGTATTGCTCCTACCTCTACTTATATCTTAAAAAAAATTTAGTATCTTAGTATTTTTACTCCAAACATTTGTAATTTTGTGAACATCTTGAGAAAATATTAGTCACAAAGCCCAATTAGCTATAATCGTGAGAAGAATAAATGAAAAACTTCTAGAATATATAAACCCCAGTTACTGAAGTACTATGAAGCATAAATAAGCTCCTTGAGGTTACTCATCATCCACCCCTTATACTCTCCACAGTGCCTAATATGCAGTGTGTACTGAAATTGTTAGATACGCTGAATTAGGGTACGTGAGTGTTCTGGCACAACCTTTTATATTTGAAGGCTATGGAGTTCTTAGAAAACAGAGTCTACTTATTTGTGATTTAAGGTAGGGAAAAAAGACAGCGACAAATACAGAGCTAAGCAGTCGCCAGGCTGAAGTAATCATTACAACTACAGTAAAGTGTGCTGGCTCTCCATTATAAATCATTCAAAGAGCAAAAATAAGGTAGGTCCGTTAACATTAATGCAAGTTTTATTCAAGAGATAGTACTGAAGAACTGAACTCTAACAAAGGAAAAATTTACCAGTTATCCACTCTACAGTAAAAAGTGGAACTGGGGACCACTTAAAACACATAAATAAATTCTACCTTTACATTTCTGAATAAAGCTATATTCACTTCTTAGAGAGAGCCATTTAACTTTTGCTGATAAGGCTTTGTGAATTGTGTTCAGAAACTTTGACAACGCACACATACGCACACTCTTCAAAGGCAGCAAGTACCTAGGATTTTCACTCCAGGATGAGTTTCTGCAAGTACCTAGGACTCTCTGACTTAAGACTGCATATTTCTACATGAACTCAATTTGAATTGCCTTCACTCTAATGTCTATCCACCATAATTTTAATAATTAAATCAACATTTATTATGACTTTATTATAACTCCCTCAAATTATACAATATCTGACATGGTAGTTTCAAAAAATAAATATTCAAGGCCTCAAGTTTTAAATTTTCCTTCAGTGTAATGCACAAAGTAGATAACAAATATTGATAGGACTACCGTAAAATAAATGCAGCTTTCTTATAAAAATTACTTGTTATAATACAGTTCTCATTCTGTTCCATAATTCTGACAAATATATTTTTTGGTAATAAAACAAGAGTTTAGAATGATTCAGTCCTTGGAAAATCTTAATGGCAGTCACTCAATGAAGACATCGATCATTGCTGGAGCCCCAACTCAAAAACCTGCTATTAGCATTGACTGAGTTTTCGTTTTTTTTAGCGGTTATTGCTTTAGTTGGCAATACCTGAATTTAAGACAAAAGAACATCTCCCACTAAACCTTATTTTAAGTATTACAGAATGTATACAGAAGATAGACTCATAGAGGCTATAATGCTGATATCTTAAGTAACTCACCCATGAAATGGGTGCAGGCTTTTTAGAGGATAACCATAGACCTTTTGGCTCTAAAAATAAATGCCCCTACTTTTCAGAGTGTTCCCATTCTTCAAATTCTTCAACAGGAGACTTGAGCAGCTGAACAGTTTTGCTACAAAAACAAACCACTCTTGTTACCAAACTAAAAACATAATAGGAAACGGATAAAGGACATAGTTTTCACAGTTAACAATAAATAAAAGTGCAATAAGTGTTCAAGTAGGGCACGTAGTTTAAAAACTACATGTGAGTATTGGCATAGGTCATCTCTTAAAGGCTCTCCGAGGGTCCCTGCCATTACTTATTGTGGTCATGATTGTTTGATTATTAGCTGTTCCTTGTAGTTGTGGATTTGTAGGTCCCCGGCCATTGCTTCTACCAGCATATGAAAACTGGCATCCCCTTGATTCTGGGCCAGTTTGAACCCCATTTCCTAAAAGAGAATATAAAAATTCATCACCATTTTCAGACACTGATCTAGATCTACAGAAGTACACCTATCTGGAGTTCTAACACATACTATTAATGCTTACAAGTAGTATTAGAGAAAACAAACATCTTTATTGTTAAACGACTGGAAAAAAACTCAATGTGGGCTCTAGGTTTTTCCAAATGTATGATAACTGTAAATATATTAACTTGATGCTGACTAGCAGAAAGAGAGAAACAGATTGGGCAAAAGAATGAGAAATTAATAGAGTAGAAAAGCAAATGCCCTGCCTACATTATAAGGGAAAAAGAAAAAAACAAAGGGTAAAATAGTGTATGAACACTGGCATAGGTTAAAATTACACTTCAAAACAGTGTAATTCTAACCTTGCAAAGGAAAAGACAGCATAATTTCCCACAATGTGATTATCACCAGCTGTGCCAAAACATGTAGCCACTGGGTCAAATAAAACTTTAGCCACACTCCAATCCCAAAGCCTTTTCCTCAGTTACTTAAGAATAAAAGCTTCAAAAGACCTTTAACACAGCTGTAAGGACCATTAACATGACATTTGAGAGTATCTGAGGGCTTTGTAAAGGCCAATCTTTTAAAGAGGCAGCCATCAGCATGTGAAAAATTAAGGTCGAGCTGTTAGTCTAAAGATAAAAGACTTTTGGTGTGCCAAAATAACCAGTAATTCTGCATCTATTAAATAATCACTAGATCACAGAAATTTTGTTTAAAAAAAAAAATCAATGGAGAAACACATTATGCATCACCAAAACAGGTTTCTTGTTATTAGCCCCTGTTTATATATAGAATGTGCTCTGGAGGTAGGTGGGGGGGGGGGGGGGATGGGCGAAATAGAGGGGATTAGGAGTACACTATCTTCATGAGCACTGAGTAATACATGCAAGTGCTGAATCACTACACTGTACACCTGAAACTAATGTAACACTGTAGGTTAACTACACTGGAATTTAAATTGAACAAATAAATAAATATATGTGTATAAAAATAAAAAAAGAATGTGCTCAATAAATTAGCTTAAGAAGGTATCTGCTATTTAGACAGTTATTTGAGAAGTCCCTGTTTACTAGAAGTTCCCTTTTAGTGCTAACTTATGCCTAAAAGACAGTTCTCTTCTAAACCTTTCATAAGATGTAGTCTCTTAATTCTTAACATCTGATCACAAATATGAAAAAAAAAAATCTTACCCACTGGTCCAAATGTACCTGTACCCATGTTATTATTCATGGAATTATTCTTCTGTTCATTGTGTGCCTAAAAAATAGTTTTTAATTTAACCAACTGAAAATTTATAAAAAAAATTATAACAATATGTTGTATTCATTCTTTAATTGTTAAGTTGGTTTTTTATGTTTTTTTGGTATTTTTTTACTAAATTTTGTGAAGATTTACCCAAGTCCATTCAATGTTAACATTCAGGAATATTTCCCAAATCTTTCACAGCTTCTGTTACATCTTATTGTATTTTCCGGATATTACTCCCAACTCTTCAAAGTGCTAAATGGCACATATTTAATACATGATACTAAAGATACATATATAGACTCACAAAACATACAATGAAAATGACTTAAAAAATTTTTTTTAAACTGTCTTCATTATACCCTGGGTACAACAGTGTTGGACACCTAGTGACAGAATTACACTACCCAGTCAAAATTAGCCTAACCATAAAAGTAGACTATACATGTGGATTAATTACCCCTCTGCTCTGTTGTCCTCGATAATCTGGGTTGGGTTCACTGAAATTTGGCACTTCTGAATAAACCATACAAAATCTGAAAGAAAATAAAGCACAAATTAAATGACTTCTAAACGAATCAACCTTTCTTCATATAACATGCATTAACTGATAGGAATGAAGAATTTAGGTATCAAATGAATGAACTAAAAAGCAACATGCTAATTATTTATACAACCAAAACTTCCAAATGCTATGTTCCATTAAACAAACTATTTGAAAATATTCAACTGCCTAAAATGTATAAAACATTTCATTTTTTATTTTAATTTTGTACTGCAAAAATTAAATCGTGTCAAAGATCAAGGACCCAGAAACACATCTTTGTGCTGTTTTTCCATATAGGCTGATGCCACTGAACCATGTTTAGGGTTCCAGAGTGGTTTTTCCAGCAGTGGTGATGGATTTGCACAGATCCATTCACACACTCTCATCCAGTCCCTCTTTTGACCAATCACTGTGAATCTGCAAAGATAATCATTCACGGTTAAGAGTGAAATCTGCAGGTATGAATAAAGACAAGTGGCTATAAAGACAAGTTTATCTCAGTGCTTCTTATAGCTTGACTATGGCATTCATTACACATAAGCATTTACTCAGCTCCTCACCCCATAAATAAGAAATTAAAATCAATTTTGGCAAATCCTAGACTGACCCTGTCAGTCACTAAGAAATGACTGACCTCCAGTGGTTCTTCACTTAACTGACCTCTATTATTATAAATACTTCCGTATACATGAAGGTCAGGACAAGATCCTAAATCTGTTGATAATAACGATGCTAAGAGCTTTCAATAACATGTTGCTCTAACATTACTCTAAAAACAAACATAAGTGAATTCTAATTTTTCACCTAGCAAGAGCAAAGTGTTGTTTCTGATCTTTAAAAGCCAGCAAGATTGCTTTATCTTTTGCAAACAAAGAATCTTATCCCTGTAGCGTGGAAGAAGATCTCCCCCATCAACCTTTTTTCAGTGCCATGTGTGGCTTCTCTTTAAAAAATATCCTCCAAAGTAACGAGAGGTAAATAGATGTCTAAGCATTAACCAAACAGAATGGACTAACGATCTGGCTCATTGCTAACACAGTACTTTATGAATACATCCCAAATGTCTAGGCTGATATGGAGGCTGAATTACCTTTACACCCCTAGAGAGGATGGTTCCTCCAAGTCAGGGTGGAGATTACGAGGGTAGTAGTGTATGGAAGCTCGCATTGTGGCTGCCTGTACGGTACCTAGACTGTGGATAAATACAGGACTTCAATTGTTATCGCTGCAAGTCCTTTTATCACGAGTACATATTCACCCATAAATGAAAAAAAGATAAACTTATGGCCTGAAACCTAGCTTCTTACCTAGCTTTTTATTGGGCAGTTCCCTAGAAGACAGAACTTATTTCAAATGGCACTGTGACACCTGAAAGCTGCACATTCCCAAAGCCTACAGAAATGGCCCCACCAGAGCTCATCTCAAGGGCAACTTGATGCTCTTTGCTGGGGAAAATGGACATTCTCAACCACAGGAAACAGTATGGGTGGTGTTAAACTGGTACATACGTGTAAAGTCGTTTCTACAATATGCTGTTGAAGGCATTCAGTTTACCAGTCAAGTAAAGCCAAGAGAAGTTTATTATAGTTAATACCTACCAGTCACTCTGTAGATATTTTATGTAACTTATTCAATTATAGGAAATGCACTTTTAATACTTACTCCCCAATTTTTTGAAGTTCTCCACCCCTTCCAGTATAAAGTGTCAAACACCCTTTCCACATGGACGCATACCTAGAAAGAAAAGAACATCAGTTCTAGAGAAACACGTGTATTTCCTTCTATTTAACTCAAGTAAACCTTTATCCTTTGCTTTTTGTATTAGCGTAAGGTGGAGATCAAACTGTTTGTGGTAGTAGATCAAATACAATTAATCTCATTTTTATTAACTTGTTACTTACAAAGGAATACAAAGAAAACTCCACCGCCAAATTTTGACATAATTATCTCAACTATAACTAACCCTAGAAAATAAAGTCTTTTTGCAAGGCAAGCATTGTTATACTCCAAAGATCATTATCTTTAGCCAATTAACAAAAGGAGAACTTTCAACTGTAGAGGTTCAAGCAGAAATTATTTTTCAGTATCACAGAAAATATATAAAATCAATTATATCACAGAATATATAAAATCAACACCAAGTGTTTACTTTTATACTCATTCACTTGGTCTACTTCAGATATTGATAAAATAGTTTTTCCTTTGCCTCCTTAAAACACATAGGGTAGATAAACTACTGAAAAGTTGGTAAAATTTAATCAAGGGCCTAAAAAACAAAATGACAAATCTCTCACCCATCTGCCTTTCCAAATCTGCAATTTGTAGCATCAACTTGGCTGAACAGATTATTTATTCTGATCAACTTTGAATGCAGACACCATCATTAAATATTCCCACACACAAATCTAATAGAAATGTAAATTAAATATTATAAAATCAGTCTAAGGTTTGGTTTTCGGTTGTTTTGCATACAACTATGATGGTAACTTTATGACTTGGAATGGTGAATTATAACTAAATGTTGTTTAAGTATAGTGACAGTTACTCTTTTAATATAGGTTAATAAATACTGGTTCCACACTATATACTCCTCTTTAGTAAGGGTTTATTTATTAAAGATTCCAGCACACTCACGCTATACAAAAAGTGACTTAGAAGATAGTGCACTAATATTTCACCTTTGTAGCATAAAAGTTAATGCATATTGAGGAAAAAACTGGAGTTACTAAAAGTAAACATTTAACTTGCACTTGTTTTGGGAATGAGATCAACATTAGCAGAGTTTTCTGATAAACCTATCAATATTCAAATTACCATTGTTTAGATGTATGCCTTTCTTCAAAAACTACTTTTCTTAGATACAACAAGAATTCAAGGGCCTTTTAATAAATAGGCCAGACTCCACTGGATATATTATTTTAGTGAGTAAAGTGTAATTATTCCCATTTTACAGAAGACAAAGTTAAAGAAGTATAATAACCTCAGACTGAAGTTAGGAAATAGTGGAGTTTCTTTAGTTTTGAATTTTCCTTTAAATTATATTCCTTGAAATTCCTGTATAAATACTATACACTGAACTTAGTTTTTCCACAAATTATTTGAGGGCCACATCTATGTATTTTCTGTAACTAAAAAATATGAAATATCTGAAATGGGATGCTGTTTATACTGTATAAGATACTTTTAATCACTGGATGAGAAATACTTGGGCTGCCAAAAAAAAACTTCAATTATGCCAATCCTCACCACACCCTCACAGGCAGGAATTCTTTTGTGTAAGCTACAGATATGGAAGTTTAAAAAACACAATTAGTGTCATAATGAGTCACTGTATGAGAATAAAATGTCTACGATCTGACTCTCACTTCCTTCTTTGATGATACTCTGCCTCACTTCCTGAAGATGTTGTAAGGCCTGGAAGATACTATCAAAAGGCTCTAACCTCCTCCATTCAGGGTGATCCAACACTTCTCTGAGATTCTATTTACTATGCCAACATCAATCTCCGCCCACTTTGCCTATAGTTGTGACAAATAAATTGTTCATTCTACTGACCACAGAACTTCCAAACTCCATTTCAAGACCCTTTTCTGGCCTTTTACCTTCCTAATTTAAGTATTTGGTAAAATTTTAAAGGCAGGCTAATTACCAATCAAAAAACAAACAAAAGGAGGTTGACCTAAATTATTTTTCAAAGCCAATCAGCCAACTGAATCTTTTGGATGGGGGTAGCATGAGACTTCTTTCTGCCAAATATTTTCTGCATATCATTCTGGTTTTTGTACTATCCTGACCTTACAGCAATAGGCACAGGAAATTACTTTCCATAACGTGCCTTCCAGATATTGTAAACTTCCCCTCTTAATTTTCACATCTGAGTACAAATTTGACATACCGCAAAAACTGCCAAATTGTTCAACTACAATCTTACCTCCTCACTGTCTAAATAAAACACAGGCAGGATTCCGAAAGTCACTAAAAAGGGGGAAAGGTTGGAAAAGAGCTGACAACCGTATTAAAAAAATCTGTGCAGGTGGAAAAGTATTAACTATGTTAATTTTATCTACTAAAAATACTCAATAATCCCCAAAGAGTATCAAAAATCTACTTAACCTGTAAACTGAGCGGGGGAGTGGGTTAGATTCCCCGGTGAAACTGACCACTTTTACTGGCAAGGGTGTTACGTCCCAAAGCTGTCCACTATCTAAAAGTTAACATCCAAGGGGCCTCAAAACGGCTTGGAGGCCCACAGAAAAGGTACGGAACTCCAGAACTTGCCAAGATCCCCCATCAGCCAATGATTCGGCAGGCTGCTAGTTAGGAAGCATTCTCCCTCCTCCCCATTTTGTGCACACCTACCCTCTGGTCAACCGAATAATATCCCCTGGCTGTATAAGACCTCCGATTTCATCCCACACGGAAATAGTGATGCTGCCCGTTTTATCTGCAACTTTGCATGATCTCACTTCATGGCCGTCTTTGGTTTTGGTCACGCGTCCTGTGAAGATTTAAAAATCACAAGGGGGGAAGGGGTGTATTAGATAATGAAGACTTCCAGAAAGGCTCTAACTCCTCCTCGGGTACGTAATGCAATGGAAAGGTGGGAAGAGGTCGAGCCCCGGGTTTTCGCCGCAGGTTGGATCCAAGCCCCGGCTGGGGCCACCGGGGCCACGTGGATGGGGGGAGGGGAGGGGGAATGGAGACGAGGAGGAGGGGAGCCCCCGGCTAGCAGCGGCGGCGCCCTTCCCTCCTGCCCCAGAACGCAAGGGGGCGGAGGGGTGGGCTGCAGACCCCACTTACCTATCTCCAGGACAATAAAGACGACATTTAAGTTTTTCAGTCCGGGCTTAATATCTTTTATAAAAAGAGGTGGGTCGCTGACCCCATTCATATTGAGGCAGGTGCGGCTACGGCTGCGGAGACGCGGGTGGGCAGGGAGTGGGACAAAGCTTCCCACCCTCCCGGGCAAGGGCGAGGGCGCTGGGGAGACTCTGGGCGGGGGTGGCGAGAGAACGGGCAGAAAGCGGTTAGTCAGGGGTCACGGAAACCAGCCCAGACGGCACTGAGTCCAAAAAAAAGGAAGAAAAAAACGGGCTCACAAGTTTAAAAGGAAAAAAAAGAACTAGTCCACACACAAACCTCGCTCCCAACCGGGAGACAGGAAGGCAAGGGTGCGAACTGCCTCCTTCGTTGGATAAAAAGAAAAAAAAAAAGGCAGCGAGGGACGTCTCTGCCCTGAGTCCCCCTCACATTCACAAAACACACACACACACACACGCACGGGCGCGCGCCCAGTCTGTTCCAGGCTTCGGGAAGAGACAGACTGTGACAGCGAACCCCGGAGACCAGACCTAGCAACCACGCACTCAGCGTCCCAAACAGCTACTGCTGAATGCACCCGCGCGCAGGCTGGACCCCCCACCCAGGCCACGCCCCTTATGACGTCACGTAGCGTCGGCACGCCCGTCGCCCGCCTCTCCCGGCTTGTAGGAAGGCAAACGAGGGGTTCGGAACCGTCCGGCGTCGCCCGCGCAGCCTCCCTCGCTCCTCCCCGGCTGTCAGCCTGAGCCCCGCCCCCTCAGCCTTCCAATGGGCTCTCGACCCCGCCCCGCCCGTGCCTGCTTCCGCCATCGCTGCGCAGCGTCCCCTTTGCCCTGCAGTTTACCCGGTGCTAATTTCTAGTGCTCGGTGTCCAATTTCAGGGTGTTTTTGCTCTTGCTCAGAGTTCAGCGGTCCACCCCGGCCGTTTAGTCCCGTGGTCACAAGGAACAGTTGCTGTGTTTAGGATCCAGTGGGTACGTTAAAAAAAAAAAAAAGTGTGCGGTTGAGTCCCGGTTTAGGCCAGGGTGGCTAGTTGGGTGGAAGGAAAAAAAACAACAACAGGGATGGGGTCCTTAGCTAAATGCTGGAATTTTAGCACTAGAAGGGAACTGAAGATTAATTCAACCGACTCTTTTTAAGCATATTTAAATTGAGGTCCGGAAGGGTGAGTTGAAAGTCACCCAGCAACTTATGAGCAAGCGAGACTTAGACACAAATCATCTGACCTACTCTTAGCACCTTTCATTTTAATAGTAGGCAGATAGATAAGTAAATTGAATTCCTTTGCAAGTTTCTTTTTTTTCCTTCCTCTTCCCCTCTCGCATGTCAGCCCTTTGTCACTTTGCTTTGCTTCTCTATGCTTTTTTTAGAGAATTTTTAGATTTTTTTAGAGCAGTTTTAGAGTCACAGCAAAATTTAAAGGAGAGTATAGAGATTTACCATATATCCCCTACTCCCAGGTGTGCTTAGCCTCTACCGTTTTCATATCCCCCAGTGGTGCGGTACATTTGTTATAGTTGATGAACCTGCATTAACACATCACTATCCCCCAAAGTTTATAGTAAACCTTAGGGCCCACTCTTGGTGTTTTATGGGTTTGGACAAATGTGTGATGACTTGTATCCACCATTACAGCATCATACAGTGTAGTTTCACTGCCCTAAGAATCTATGTGCCACTTATTCATCCTTCCCTCTCCCCTTGCAACCACTGATCTTTTTACTGTCACCATAGCCTCGACTTTTCCAGAATGTCATGTAGTTGGCAACATATAGTATGCAACCCTTTCAGATGGGCTTCTTTCACTTAGTAACGTGCATTTAAGTTTCTTCTATGCTTTTTCATGTTCTATCAAGTTATGCATTTGTTTTTATGCATCCAAAAAATCCTATAACAGCAGTTAGAAACCCTTAAAAATTGTAACCTGGAAAAAAAAAAGAATAAAGTTTTCTTTACCTCTTTACCCCATGTAGTGGAGAGGCGTGTGCTTTAGAAACAAACCTGGGCTCCAACTCTTTAACTGTGTGACCTTTAGGACAATTGATTAAGCTTTCTAAGTATAATTTAAAATCTGAAAAATAAAAGGAAGCTGGCCTCAGGGAATTACGTAGGATCACAGATAAATTGTCTAACCAGAGCCTAGCAAATAGTAGATACTCAATACTATTTCCCCTACTTATTTTTTGTTATTAAAGAAGAGAAGGGGTGTCTGGGTGGACCAGTCAGTTAAACATCCCACCTTCGCACAGGTCATAGTCTCACGGGTTTGTGAGTTCAAGTTCCACATCAGGCTCTCTGCTGTCCCTGCAGAGCTGGCTTCAGATCTTCTGTCAACCTCTCTCTCATCTATCCCTCCTTCACAAGCATGCACAGGTGCACTCTCAAAAATAAATAAACATTAAAAAAATAATTAAAAAAATAAGAGACAATAGTAGCTTAAACTGTGATTGCTTAATCCTTCCATCAATCCTGTGTGGTGACTGCTAATTTTTATCCCCATTTTTACAGATGAAACTCACCAGAGACCACATAGATAGAGAATGGCCAAACTCAGTTTTGAATCTAAGCAGTCTTGACTCCAGAGCCCTCCAGTTTAAAGGTAATTTTTAGACTTAAATTACAGTGGTAGAATTAAACGTTTTAACGGTACGGTATATCTGTAGGGCGTTAAAGAATCATCTAATTATTTGTGATGGTCACAGAAACGTTGAGAAGAGTCAGAGAATTTGCATGGCAGAAGCCTTAATTTTTCCTTGATTCTTACTTAATAATTTTAGATCAACCACCACTTCCCAAACATCTGCAAAGAAGTGGCATAGATATATTATAGCCCGAGAAGAGTTTCAGAATAATCATATTCATAGGAGAAACAAGACATTCTTAAGGAATCAGAAGCTCCCATTACATGGACAAATAAGGCCTGGAGAGCCAAAGACACTGATGTAATGCTGAAAGTGGTGTAAAATAATATAAGTATGATTTCAACATCAAATAAAACAAATGATGAGACATTTAATGGTAGAACCACATCCAACCTCAGGGCTCCCAAAGACTAACCCCCACTTAAGACCAGAAGCTCTGATTCCACCAAGATTATCTAGCGGGAATTGGTGCTTCATTTAGATTTTCCTCAAAGCTATCTTCTTCAACACAGGCAAAAATGTTCTCACAGAAGCAATATTTAAATCAGACCTTTTGTTTTTTTAAAGGTTGAACAAAATCTTTAAAAGATTAACAATAGATAAGAGACCAATCAAGAACGTTGAGCACCGTGTGGCCGAGAGTTTAGACAAAGCAAATTAGCCACCCCTTGCACCCTCAGTCATTTGTTCCCAGAAAGGGGATTAGGTAGAGCTGCTCGGACTAACTTTACTGACATTGATATAGAGGAACCAGTTAGGAAACCAAGCCCCACAAAAGCAGAAGCTGATGCTGGGCGGGCCAGCCCCGCCCTTACCCCACAGGAGAGAACTCAGCCAAACATCTACTTCCTTCCCTTGCTAACTCAGCTGTTCTCAGAAAGGAAATGGCAACCAAGTGCTTTCTTTTTTGCCAAAATTAAAGACATACTTGAGAAACAAGAAGGTGTGGGCAGCGCAGGAACTCTTCAATCCAGACCAGTCGGTTTCAACTAACCCCAATCACTCCTCAAGGGTGATGGTTAATAAAAAGAGAAAGGGGATAGCTAGAAAAACAGCTGTTGCCACTCACATAATCTTCCCTAATGTGCAATTCAATGAAATAAACAAATTTCTGTCATCTTGGAGGCCCAGCTAGTTAGGTCATAATGATTATACCGCTGATTCTTTGCTACATTCACGAGATAACTTCATGATCTTCCTTCTAAGACTGTCATTCTTCAGACCTTCTTCATTTTCAGAGACCAAACATAAACTTACGAGATAATGAGAGGCTGATGGCCAGAACCTCAAGGCCACCATTCTGTGTAAAGAAGGTATTGTTTAGTGAGATCCAGTACAATACAGAAGGATCTCCATCAGAATCCTGTACATAAGGTTCTGGTTATCTGGGTTCTTGCTGATAAAAAAGGTTTTCCTGTAAATTTTGCCACCGCCCACATCTGTGCTCCCTAACATGTTCTGGTTTCTGGGATCACCAAAATAATCTTCACGTTCTTTGCACTATGCATCCATTCCAAACTATTACAACATCAAAATAGCTGACCAAGCAAAATAGCTGGCCAGTACTGTTTGAAATTAGACATTTTGTGTGGTGAAACTGACAAAAAATTAACAAGAACTATAGTATTCTAGTATTACAGAGGTAATCTACTTTGTAACGTAATTGGCAAGGTCGAAAGGAAATGGTCTTGCTCTTCTTAAAAAGATTTAACCAGAAGATGCGTAAGTAATGTTTAGTAATATTTACAACATATAATGCTAACACACACTAAGCATTTGCTATGGGCCAGGCATTTTATACTTATAAGCACTTTATACTTATTAATGTATTATTTAATAATTAATCTACAGGAAGTTATTTTATAGTAAGCTATGGAGCTACGATTTAAAACTGTTACATGAAATAGCTTTATCTATAAAACAGGTTATGTGCCCTTAAAAGTGCATTTCTTTGGTTATCTTAAGTGAGTAATTGGATTTTTTTGAAGGCTTTGTAGTTCACAGCAATAAGTGAAATTACACATTATTTAATCCCTAATGTCTAATTGCAGCGGGGGCAGTGAAGTCCCCTTGTGAGGAATAACTTTGTAGTTTCTCTTGGGAAGAAATGTATCCCTAATTAGGTTAATTCAACTGAGCTACATTATCTTTTTAATGACATAGTGAACAACTTTGCTTTCTGTGTTCTAAAAAGTTTCTTTCAAGTGCATCATACATCTAAATAACTGCCTGAATTTATTGTTTATTCGGCTGAGAAAACAAAATATTACTGAACTCAAAATTCATAAAGTCATTTCTTTATTAGGAGATTTATCTAATGGGAGTACGTATCATAATCCTCAGACTTAAAGGGACATTGTAGGAAATGCTACAAATCACACATACAAAGAACATGAGAAGGGCTCTGTACAAACAGAAGTCTTTTTCATACTGTGTGTCTAGGTGCCTCAAAAAGTTACTGGCCCTGCTTGCTGGTGTATTCCCTTTGTCCTGTGTTCCTCAAGATGGAGGTGCCCATGTGACACCCTAAATTCCTGTGTTGAAATCTAATCCCCAATGTAATGTGGAATTTGGAGGTAGGGCTTTTGAGAGATGATTAGGTAAGAAGGTAGAGCCCTCATGAGTGGGATTGATGCCCTTATAAAAGAGACCCCAGCAAGTTCCTTCAGCCCTTCTGCCATGGGAGGACACGGCAAAAAGACAAGCAGGCCCGTACCAGACACCAAACCTGCCAGTGCCTCCATCTTTGACTCCCCAGTCTCCAAAGCTGTGAGAAATGAATTTCTGTTGGTTATAAACCACCCAGTCAATGATATTCTGTTAAAGCAGCCCCAGTAGACTAAGACATACATAAATATAAATAAATCAGTGTTGATTTTCAAAACCAACTCTTTCGGTTTCAGAATCGTGTTCCTTACTATGCTCTAGTTGGCCCTACAAGGAGCATGTAACAGGTTGCCCTAACATCCTGCCTGACACGTGTTGACTTGATGACTCTTCATGGAATGTTTATTCTCTTGGTTTCTCTATAATAAAAATAAATATCTTTTCTTATTTCAGAGTATTATACCATTTAATCTTTTTTCTTTAAGTTTTTATTTATTTAAGTAATCTCTACACCCAGTGTGGGGCTTGAACTCAGGACCCCAAGATCAAGAGCTGCATGCTCTTCTTATTTTAAGGCATTGTAGGGGTGCCTGGGTGGCTCAGTCAATTGAGCATCCAACTTCAGCATAGGTCATGATCTCATAATTCGTGGGTTCGAGCCCCATGTTGGGCTTTGTGCTGAGAGTGCGGAGCCTGCTTCAGATTCTCTGCCCCGCCCTCGTTCGTACTCTCTGTCTCTCTCAAAAATAAATATTTTTTAAAAAGTCAACCTATAGAGCATTATAAAGTTCACACACTTTCTCTCCTTTCACGCACATGCAAGCACTCACATATACCAAAAGTAACCTGGAAGAAACAGCCAATACAAACCCCTAATTAAGAGTATTTTCCATGTGAACATGGAGTGTCCGGGTTGGAAGAATTGGAAGAATGCTTACATGTAGATAATGTACTCTAACTCCTTCTTTTTGTATATGTATATGAAAAATATAGGCCCAGAAATGTGAACAAGAGTACCACTACAGCCCCTAATGAATTAATAGAACTCCGTAGTAATCATTTTCATGAGAAGGGGCACAACTAGTCCAAAACAATTAAATCAGAATCTCTAAAGGTGGGACTCAGGCATGAATGCATGCTAAAATCCCTTAGGCAATTACAATGTACCACCAAGTCAGAACCACAGCAGGTAAAAAGAGGCTTTTTTATATTTTCTTTATTTTCCATGTACCTATTAATACTCTGGAACACTATTTCCTTTACTCTAGCTTGGGAAATCCTGCACCGGATAAATTTCTAAAAGTGAAATTACTGAATGCATAGTGAAGACTTCTGACATGTATTGTCAATTGACATTTTAGGAGTTTTGAAGAGATTTATACCCCCATTTGCCCTTTGTATATTCATCAAACATAGTTTATTAAGTTGTTCAACAAACCTTTATTGAACAACTACTATGTGCCACCACTGGGCCTGCATCAGTTAAAAAAAATTAATACAAAACAAAATCTCTGACTTCATGGAACTTACGTTCTAATGGGAGTAGACAGAAAAAATAGACAAAATAAAATTATATAGCATATTAGAGGGTGATGAGGACTAAGTTGAAAAATGAAGCAAGGGAGGGGATAGGAATTTGGCAGGAATGACTAGGGAGCATGGGCAGGAAAGATGATATTTGAGTAAAGATAAAAAGAAGAGGAGGGAACCATTGAAAAGGCTTAGGCTGCCTGGCTTTTTCCAGGAACAGGAAGCAGGCTGCTGTGACTGAAGCAGAGTGAGCAAGGAGAATGTGTAAAAGATGAGGGTGGGAAGGGGACCTATCATATAGGAAGGACTTTGAGTTTGACTCTGAGACAGGAATCTGTTGGAATGTTTTGAGCAAAGACCTACATGCTAATCAGACTTAACAGGATCACTCTGACTGTGGAGAAATAAAAGGAGCAAGGGTGGAAGCAGGAAAGACAGTTAAAAGATTATTGTATAAATCTATTTGAGACATGTTGTGGCTTGCACCCAGGATGGGAACAGTGACCTTGGTAAGATGTGATAAGAGTTTAGGTCTATTTTGAAGATAGAGCCAACAGGTTTACTGTCTCGTTGTAAGTAGAGTTTGAGAAAATGAGATGAATCAAATAACTTCTAGACTTTTGGTCTGAGCAACTGGAAAGAACGTTGTCACTCAATGAGATGGGGAAGACTACCAAGTGGAACAGTTGGGGGGGAGTGGGAAGGGTCTCGAGAGCCACATTAGACGTGAAAAACGGTGAGCAGTAAGAACACAGCAAGGCAAGTGGTGTCCTGGATGCCAGGTGAACCGAATGTTTTTGGGAAGAGGTGGTGATTGCTGTGTCAAATGCTGCTCATGGATCAGGCCAGATAAAACTGAGGGTTGATCATTGGATGTAACAGAAAGGAAAATCATGGCTGACCTTGACAAGAGAAGTTACGCGGGAGCTGGTCAAAGCCTGGATGGATTGAGTCAAGAGAGAACAGAAGTCAAGGAATTGAAAATGGTAAAACACTTATACCTAACTCCTTCTAGGGGAATTACTGCAGAACAGAAGAGAGAAAGGGGGAAATAAGGGGAAAGTGGAACAAAAGATTTTTTTTTTTAATGTGAAAAATAATATGACTGTGGGCTGAAGAGAATAGTTCAGTAGATAGAGGGAATTTCCAGAGACACATTCTTGTGCTTGAGTAGGTAAGAATGGGTGGGAGCGAGAGACCCTGTGAAAGGGTTGATAGGAGCATTGAAGATTCTTCTGGAACAAGATGGGAGGTGCTAGGGGGCAGAATGACATGGTGGTGTGAGTGTGTGGAAATCCTCTTCTGGTTGCTACTACTTTCTGAGTGAAATAAGCCAGATCATCCATTTAGAGTGAAGGTGGGGAGGAGATGCTGGAAGTTTGAAGTGGAAGAGGATATGAAATCGTCATCAGGGAATGTGGCATAGTGAGTGAACTAGGGAAATGTATTCCAATTTTACAACAGAACTGATTTCTCACTTGAAGGCAATCAACAGTAAACTTAGAGTTAGACCACCACATGTAGTTTTGTTTTTTTTTCTTCAGACACATTCATCTGTGAAGTTTTGGGCACAGACTAGGGTGAGACCCACTGAATCTCCAGTATTGGAGTTTTGACAAATGATAATAACCCTGTTTTGTTCGCAGTACATGTTGTACAGATCTTTCCTCGTTTGTGATTTGCCTTTTCCTTTTATCTCTCTATATATTTTTTTGTACTACAGTAGCTTTTTATTTTCACATGGTCAAATCTATTATCTTTTCCTATGGTTTCTTCCATTGTGCTTTTACTTGAGTGAGTCCGTCCTCAAGAAGGGATGATATAAACTTTCTTCTATACCTTCCCCAACTTTTTATGGTTGAATTTTAACTCTTTATCTGTATGTATGCTGTGATGCAAAGTTCTAATAAAATAGTCTTCAAAAAGTTCCTTCTTCTCCACATTAATTATTAAAGAAACAATTCTTATCCTTAAGTTTGTAATCTCTTTAAAACATATTATCTTATTATCTTTCTATATTTTATAAATTCTAGTTCCAGGTTATCATTTCTGAGTTGCTGATTCTCAATACTTAACATGCTTTAACAATTGTTATGTTCATAATTCTTCATCATCTGATAAGGCAAATACCAGCCTCTAGCCTCTTTGTTACAGACATTCTTTATCCATTCTTACTTATTTTTCTAGAAAATTTTGTCATGATTCAAAAACAGACCCCTCTTAGGATATTTTTTTTTTGGAATCAAAAGAAGCCTAAATCTTAATTTGGGAAATATCAATTTCTTTATAATATTTAAGTTCCCCATTCAGGAATCATGCTCTGATCCTCTGTTCTGGTCTTTTAACTTGTACTGGGTTAATTACTCATTCCTGTTTTTATACACTTCAAATCCCCCTGAGATACAGTTTTACTTTGATTTTGATTTTGCTAGAGTGATTCCTCAAGTAAATTCCCCAGAAAGAAAAGCAGAAGGTAAATTTCTGATACTTTATAACAGTTTTTTTTCTCATATGCATATGATATTTTGGGCAGGTATAGGATCTTCAGACTGAAATTTTTTCTCTTGATATTTCTCACTGGGTCCAATGGATAGAATGTTTCTCGAAATACTACTGTGAGAAGGAAAAAAATGGAAAACAACCTATATGTCAAAAAAGAAGAGATTTATTAATAAGTTAGTGAATCATTATTAGTAGGGAAGTGTATGAACTATTTTTGAAATGAGGTAAATATGTGCACATGGTAAGATTATGTGGGGGAAAAAAGGTTGCATAACAATATGTATATTATGCTTATACTTTTGAAAAATAAAACCCTGCATAGGTATATATTGGTATGTCTGTTTTCATACCTATTTATCTGGAAGAACAGATCAAACAAATATTATCAAATCACAAGGGGTATTAAAATTAATGTGTGTGGGAAGAACTTTCACTTTTTACTTTATACACTCTAAATTATTTGAAGTTTTAAAATTAGGTATTATTCTTAACAGGCGTACAGTTTTATACATCCAATGTACACATTTACTTCACCTTCTGCACACCTATACTGTTGACCAGTCCCTCCCACAAACAGGGTTAGGTACTTCTTCTAAGTAGTCCCATGCCATACTATACTTATTGAATTATAAAACTTTTCACTTTAATTTATAATTGCCTATTTGTCTATTTTTTTCCAAGTAGACTGAAAAGTCAGGTACTTTCCCTATTTCATCATTTTCTGTTAGACCTTATGAAGTAATTGTTCAATAACTATTGGAAATGTCAGTGATTTGAAAGAGAATGTGTATTATCTAGTTCTCTGGAAAGTAAAAGAAGCAGTGTTCAGTGGATAGAAAAGAGAAGTGACATAGGCAGGGTGGAAAGTTCTGAGGGTGAGCTGTGTTCATTGATTGATCAGCCAGTCCACCATGGGAATGGTTCCTTAACTGCCATCTAAGTAGGTCAAGGGGAACAAGGTGGAGACTTACTGGAAAAACTACTCAAGAGAACTAAGAAGGTAACTGGCCCTCTCCATTGGGGGAATTCCACACCTAGACAGAATTTTATGTCAGGGTCTTTCTCTGGTAACCTAGTTGGTCACATATCCTCTGTGGGCAGGAGCCATAGGAGTGGCATGAAACTTCTGAAGGGGAAGTTGGAAGGCAAATATCATGGTAAAAGCAAGAGAAAGCAGGACTTGCTTATTAGGGAAAAGACCAAGCTGTCCCCAAAATGAAATGTCAGAAAGTATATATCCACATACAGAGGCTTGAATAACATGGAAGTTCATGTCCTTCTCCTGTTACATACAGTAAGATGAGCGGTTCAGCTTGGCAGGGAGTCTCTACTGCATAAAGTCACTCCAGGATCCACCTTCCTTCCATTTATCATTGCTTCACTGTTCCCTTAGGTAGTCTCTTCATCCATATGGTCAAAGTTAGGTTATGGGCACATTCAGTGCTCCCACTTATAGAAAAAGAAAAGAGGATTATAAGTCAAGTGGCTTATCTTTTAAGATAGAGAAAACCTAGAAATAACACATTACTTCAGCTTATATCCCATTAGCTAAAACTTACCCATAGAATCATATATAATTGTGGAAAGAGGATAAAGATGTAGTCTAGCTGAGTAGCCATGTATCTAGTGTCATCGATTTTTATGGAAGATGGAAAATATAGACAGAAAAAAACCATGAGTTTTTTGCCACATAAAGAAATCAAATATTGTGCTCATAACCTGACTGATAAAAGTGGCATTGAAACTCTAGTGGCCATCAAATGCTGTCTAAGACTACTAATGTGTGTGCAGTGCAAAAGCTAAGGCCTGGGGAAGTAATTTAAAGCTAAATGTATTTAATTTATGTTTTTAAATTTTTTAATGTTTATTTATTTTTGAGAGAGAGAGAGACAGACTGTTAGCAGGGGAGGGGCAGAGAGAGAGGGAGACACAGAATTGGAAGCAGGCTTCAGGCTCTCAGCAGTCAGCACAGAGCCTGATGCGGGGCTCAAATTCATGAATCATGAGATCATGACCTGAAACAAAGTCGGACACTCAACTGACTGAGCCACCCAGGCACCCCTAAATGTATTTAATTGAAAGGATTGTTTTTTATTATGAGATAATGTCCTTTCTGTTTTTTATGTTAAAATGCCTCTGATCCAGTGAGAATGGTAGATCGCATGCCTTTTTTATTTTTTTAAGTAAAACAGTATTGACCATACTACATCAGTATTCCCAGTCTCCATTTTGTGTCTGTGTCTTTGTTGAGATTTTACTGATCCTTGAAATTCTGATGTAGGACCAAAGCTCCATATGACAGCCAAGCACAGAGGGTCAGCAGAGAGGTTAGTAATCATGATTGTTATTATCCCCTACTCTTCCCTCAACATGAAAATGGCATCTCACCCATAGGGTAGGTTTTCTGATCTCTCCCCACTGGAGCCACCATGATGGTCTTCCTCTCCACAGCCAGTTAGGTTCCCCTCCTCTGGACTCCCGTAGCATTCCTTACATGGTTCCACCGTAGCGTTTATCATACTGCATTGTGTTAAAAGTTAATGTTTCTCCCATTTGAACATGACACCTCAAGAACAGGGACCCTGTGCCCATTGAAGATACTAGTTCTTTTTGAATAGGAAACCTCTGTATTAGTTTGTAAGGCCTGCCCCAACAAAATACTGCAGTCCTGGTGGTCTGAACAGCAGAAATTTGCCTTACCAGAATCTATAAATCTAAGGTCAGTGTGTCAGCAGGATTGGTTGCTCCTGAGGCCTCTCTCCTTGGGTTTGCACATGGCCGCCTTCTCACTGTATCTTCACATGATCTTTCGTCTGTGAGAAGGGATCCCTGGTGTCTCTTTATGCACCCAAATGTCCTCTCCTTATAAAGACACCAGTCAGACTGGATTAGGACTCACCCCAACAGCCTCATTTTACTTAATCACCTCTTTAAAGGCTCTATGTTTAAAAATAGGCACATCTTGGGGGCACCTGTGTGGCTTAGTCGGTTAAGTGTCCAACTCTTGATGTCAGCTCAGGTCATGATCTCACAGTTCATGAGTTTGAGCCCCACATTGGGCTCTGTGCTGACAGTGTGGAACCTGCTTGGATTCTCTATCTCCCTTTCTCTCTGCCTCTTTCTCTCTTGCTCTCAAAATAAATAATTTTTTTTTAAAACAGGCACATTTTGAAGTACTGGGAATTAGGACTTCAGCATATCAGTTTGGGTACAGACATAATTCAGCCCATAACAACATCTTTATGATCTTTGCTGATTATAAACTAATCTATGTTTTTATTATTTATTTGTTTTTAATTTTTAGTTTTTTTTTTACATTGGAGTGAGGAGGGGAAAGGGGCAGGGAAGAGAGAGAATCTTAAGCAGACTCCACACTCAGCACAGAGCAGGCCTCTATCCCATGACCCTGAGATCATGACCTGAATCGAAATCAAAACTTAGATGCTCAACGACTAGGCCACCCAGGTGCCCCCATGTTTTTATTTTTAAATCAAATCACACAGAAATGTGTAAGTAGAAAGTCAAAATCTCCTTTCATCTCACTCTTCATGATACTCGCTCCCAAAAGTTAGAGGTAATCAGTGATTCTGGAATAAATGAGTAAGTGAGCAATAAGGTGGTCCCCCTATTACACCTGAGGAAAATGAGACACCAAAAGGCTAGGCAACTTTTCTAAGACCATAAAATTACTTAATTATAGGAGGACCATAACCCAGTTCTACCAATTTCTCACCTAACAGTCCTTCTACTATCCTATGCTACTTTTTTAACATTTATTTTAATTATTAATTAAAACTGTGTTTCTCATTTTTAACACTAAACTGGGTAAGCTGAAGATTTTATATTTCTCTTTAAAACTTAACCAAACTCAATTAATTTAAATGCTTTTAACTTATAACTTGTCTTAGGATCTTCATGCACCAAGAAACAGATATTCACTCAGATTAATTTTCAGGTACCTGTTGCTACATAACAAATCTTGTCAAAACTTAGTGGCTTAAAACAGCAACTACTTTATTTTTATGATTCTGTAGGATGGCCGTCTGCGAGTGACTTCTGATGGCCTCGCCTGCAACCACTCAAGGTCTCTTATAGCTAAGACTCTGGAACTCACACAGTGTTTCTTTTGTCACCGTCTATTGATCAAGGACAGTCTCAAGGCCAGCCCAGATTCAAGGGAGTGGGGAGATAGCCTCTGCATCTTGATGGAAAGAGTGGCAACATCATATTGCAAAAATGCATGTGGATACAGGAAAGTGTGACTCACTGGGGGACATTATTATAATGTTTTTCCATAGCTGACATTTCCCATGGATAACATTCTGCTTGCCAGCCTTCCTGTTATGCCCACAGCTTCCTTTAAATAGGGGCACTTGAGTGGCTCAGTCAGTTAAGTGTCCAACTCTTGATTTCAGCTCAGGTCATGATCTCATGGTTGGTGAGATGGAGCACTGTGTTGCTCTCTGCGCCGACTGCAGGGAGCCTGCTTGGGATTCTCTCTCCCTCTCTGCCCTTCCCCCACGCTCGCTTTCTAAATAAATCAATAAATAAACTTTAGAAATAAACAAACGAACAGAATACTCCATATGGTTTCATGCTTTGTACTGTGTAAATCTACCACCTGGGTTCAAGAAGTTGGACTGGAAATTAGTGCTTATATTAGTTAGGATTAGAACCACCTTCGAATGAGACAGAATCCCACCTGGCTGTGTTTAAACAAGATAGAAGTTTATTTCTGGTTCTTGTCAAAGTCCAGAGGTAGATTCTTCAGGATTGGTATTTGCCCCTTCTATCTGTCGCTCCATCAAGCAACAGTTCCTCCCATTTTTAAGGTTGCCTCATGATTCAATATGGCTGCCAAAGTTCAATTATCACAACAAATTCCACCCAACAGGAAGGGAGAGGGAGAGGAAAAATAGAACCCACTCTAATTAAGGATATTTTCTGGAAGTTACACATCCAACTTCCTCTTATATCCCATTGGCCTGCACTTAGGGACATAGCCATACGTATCAACACAGGAGACTGGGAAATGTACTGGTGGCCATATGACCAGCCAGATATCAGGAGTTCTATTACTACAAAATAAGGAGAGAGTAGATCCTAATGGATGATCAGCAGTCTCTACCACAGGGCTTGACCTAAAGGCGTATAATGTGGCGTGGTATAAAAACTATGCCCAACAGAGATGTATTATTTATTAACTCATTCCTTCTGCAAACATAGTATACATTGTGTCCTTTCTATGTGCCAAGCACTGTTCTAGCTACTAAACATAAGGTGGTAAACAAAACAAAGTCCTGGCCTTCATTCAGTTATACTCTAGTTGGAAAAGATAGGCGATAAACAATATATTGTAAAATACTGATTAGTGCTATGAATAATTGGTGTAGGCAAAGGGATATATAGTTAAGGCGTGTGGGTAGGAAGGGATGTTTATTTTAGGTAAGTGACATGTGAGCAGGGACACGAATGTGGTGAGGAACAGCCATGCAGTTCTGGGGGGAAAGGCACAAGCCAAGAGAACAGTGATTTCAAAGGCCTTAAAGCAGGAGCATGTTTGGAATGTTTGAAGTAAGGAATCTGGTGTAACTAGAACAGGGGTTGAGGGAGTGATAGGAGATGAAGATGCAGAGATAGCCCGAGATCAGACCATAATAAGGACTAAGTAGTGGAGTGTGAATAAGATATTCTTTCTTTAGGAGTCTGAAAGCAAAAGTTGTGTCGGGGGTTCTCAAGGTCACCCCCAGTTTCAATAATTTGCTAGGAGGATTCATGGGGCTCAGCGTATAGTCATACTTAGGGCTATAATAGCAACAGGATCCAGAGCAAAATGACCAAAAGGAAAGAGTGCATAAGGCAAAGTCTGGAAGAAATCAGCTATAAGCTTCCCAGAATCTTCCAGTAGAGTCACACAAGAGGAACTTATTTCCTCCAGTGACAAACTGTGACAAGTATGAAATGCTCTCTACCAGGGAAGCTTATTACAGACTCAGCACCCAAGGTTTTTTGAGGATTGGTCACATGGGTGTCCTCTTCCTGGTCCATACCAAATTCCTGACTGCCAGAAGGAAAGCATGTATTTAGCATAAGACATATTGTTTGTACAAACAGTTTAGGCAGCGTGAGCTACTCATACCATTTAGCAAATGGTCAGAACCCTCCTGAAACCCAAGTTCTCAGATGCTAGTCAAGGGCCAGCCTTGCAAGCAGGTCTTTCCAAGAATAGCAGTCTTGGGCCTTTTATTAACTCTTTTCTGTACAAAAACACACAGAGGGATGCTCCAAGCAAAGTGGAATAGGAACCAGAAAACTAGCAAAGACTAAGCGAACTCCATGAGCTAATAGAGGCAATGAGAAAAATTCATGAGATAAATAAAGTAAGTAGCCAGAGGGCAGTAATAATAGCAGGAGGAAGAAGCAGAGGAGAGAGAAGCTGAATCAAGTAAATGGAAGGGTATCTTGTGCGAGAAGAATAAATGCCCATCTATGTGACAGCCACCCCAGTATTGCTTTTGGGACATTAGAATTGCTTTGTGATCCTGTAGACTAATGAACAATGCTCTGCTTCTTCCTGAGGCCTGATTGTTCCATTAAAATGGCTCCCTTTTCTTGCCTCCTAATGTCTTTTTGTATCTTTGTAATAAATTCCAATCACCCAGGATAAGAAACATGCCTTGTGCTGTGTTCCTTGAAACCTGAAAGCACTTCAGTAATACACATAGGTTTTCAGCCATTCAAAACATAGACTTAAAGAGGAAAAATTAATATGGTGGCCAAGGGATCACTGGCCAACTGGGTGAAGGACCAAGATTCATAGCATAGCATGAAACTCCCCACCTACGCCACGAAGCCATGTTCCAGTCCTATCAAACTACATACAACTATACTCAGATGCACAGTGGACTTTTATGCCTTTTTAATTTTGATCACGTTTTTTACTCTGTTTAGAATTTCAGGGTTTTTCATCCTTATACATACATAGCTCAAATGCTGTTTGCATTATCTATAAAGCCTCCATGACCACCTCTCTCCCCACACTCTTTTTTGACCTCTCTGGAGTGATTCCTTCCCTCTGCACTGCTATCTCAGCTATTGGTACAAAGTTCTGTAGCAGCAATTACAAAGCATACTGATCAACTATTTAGGCATTTTCTCTGCAACAAATTATGTTCCTAGCACAGTGCTTCATAAATGGTAATTAAAAAAAATTTTTTAGCATTTATTTATTTTTGAGAGAGAGAGAGAGAGAGGCAGAGACAGATCACAAGTGGAAGAGTGGCAAAGAGAGAGGGAGACACAGAATCCAAAGCAGGCTCCAGGCTCTGAGCTGTCTGCACAGAGCCTGATGTGGGTCTCGAACTCATGAACCACCAGATCATGACCTGAGCCGAAGTCAGACACTTAACCGACTGAGCCACCCAGGCGCCCTGGTAATTTTTAAATAAATGTCTATTTGGTGAATGAATGAATAAGTGAACAAATTAACAAATGAACCAAGAACACAAAATGCAGTGAGTCACATATTGAAGAGTTCTGATCCCAGGATTTAAGGCCAGATCTCTTTGACCATTACACCCCATTCTTAATTCCTATGCTTAAAACAGTAATCTCTCTCCTCTATTGCGGAACTTTTTATTTTCTAAAATTACATTGCTTTTATGTTTTTTTTCTTGAAGACATTATTACTTTACAGATGTTAAATAGCCATATTAGCATTGGTTCTAATGATTTTCCTAGTAAAAATTAAGTTCTTTTTTATTTTCTAAATATGGGAGGACTTAAATATGCCCCATCCAAAAAAGTATATGTTAAGTATACTCAATTTTGTAGTCTCCAAGTATGTTTATACAACTAAGTAAACACATAGAATTGCTCTCCTGCTATGAAAGTACTTCCTATCACTAGCGCCTCATATATCTATGCATATTTTTAATTAATTTTCCAAAAGGGAATAATCTCAAGTAGTATTGTTTTCACAATCCACTACTTCTGGCACTGAAAGTGAATTAATTGCCTAAGAGATTTTACATAAAACCAATTCTATAAAGCATAGTCATGATCATAGCAAACATTAGAGTGTAGGTTTTTTACTCTTTCTGCAAGATCTGTTTTGATTGTGGCCTTTTAAAATCTGATAATTTATTCTATAGCTTTCCTTTACTTGAGAGTTATTAGAATCAAGGCTTTTTTTTTTTAATGCTTTAGTGCCATGCTGTAGTTGGCTGTCGTTAACATGTAAGAGGTTTCAAGAATAAATGAAATATATTCCCAGAAATTGAGGACAGATTTTTTTTTAAATAGCATCATCTGAAATTGAAGCTAAATAGAATGAATTTTGAATTTGTAAGATTAGCCATTGAAAAGAGGGTTTACAAATATGTGTGGATGAAGTTGGGGTGTTGCCCAATTCTTGTGTGTATGTGTGGAGGGGAGGATATTGCTATGGGCTTGGAGGAAAAAAATTCTATTTTGGGGGCATTTTCTTTGATTCAGGCACTTAACATATGCCGCCACTTAATCACTGCAACACTTCTCTAAAGTAGGACTCTTATCCACATCCCACAGATGGGAAAATGAAGATAGGAGGGAGGCTCCAGGCTATACAGCTACTGCAGAGCAGAACTGAAATTTCAACCAAGTTCCACTGAATCTGAAGTTTGTGTCTCTCCCACCCTATATAGAAGGCCAGGTTATCACGTCACAGGATACAAATCACTTTAGATACATATGACCTATTCTGGATATCATCCCTAAAATTGAGTGATCTGCTTAGAAGTTGAATTGTAAAAACAAAAAAGAATTCAACAAGCGTCAGCAAATTATGGCCGCAAACCTGTTTTTGTAAATAAAAGCTTATTGGAAAGGTGCCAAGCACGTGTGCTTGCCGTGTTGCTGCTGGCTGCTTCTGGCCACGAGGATAGAGTTGAGTAGTTGTGACATGGTCCATAGAGCCCAAAATATTTACTATCTGACCTGTTACAGAAAAAACGTGCCAACCTCTGGAATAGAATCAGTATCCAGTGCTGTCCCAGGGAGATAGGTTCAGTGTCAGGTAGTCACTGGAGAGCTGTATGGAGTTGCTGTGGGGTCTGCCTTCTCCTAGAGGAAATATTTTATAAAAAGGAGTCCAATTCCTTTTGCCCTAACCTCTTGGCCATCAAGGAATCTCATTACAAATACCATTCTCTAAGTTCCGTGGTAACTGAAAACACGTATGAAGAAAACCACAAATAATATAATTGCTATGAAAACATTAACTATAAATTAGAACAGAAATAGAAAACCTATACATATGCAAAACTTTTTTAGATTGGTACAGGTTGTTCATCCCTGAACAAATTAAACGTTAGTTAAGTGAGGGGCTCCTGGGTGGCTCAGTCGATTGAGCATCAGACTCTTGGTTTTGGCTCAGATCATGATCTCACCATTTAGTGAGTTGGAGCCCTGTGTAGGGCTCTGCACTGACAGCGTGGAGCCTGCTTGGGATTTTCTCTCTCCCCCTCTCTCACTTGCACTGTCTCTGTCTCTCTCAAAATAAATAAACTTTAAAAAACAAACAAACATTAGTAAGGGAGATGGGATTCAGTGACTGGCTTAAATTAACCTTGGCCAGTCACTGGCAACTGAACAATATGATGGCTTATATTAAAGATGGAGTTGAATGGATGTTGATAGGTCAGTCACTATATTCACCAAAATGAATGTGATTTTCTGATGAAGGGTCTACTAAGACACAGTATGAAAAAATACAGTCCTCATTAAACAATACAACTTGTCATTATTTTCCCATTTGACACCCACAGATTCAACTGGTCATAAATGGCCAGGTATGTTCATCACATAATAATTGTTTAAAATTTCTAAAGGGTAATTCTTAAAATTTTTGAAATTTCCAAAATTGAGAAAAATAAAACTTTTATATTGTTTCTTGGCTTTCTTCTCCTGCCATTGATGGGCATGTCATTTCCTATGCATAAACTCAACACTCTGCAAATTATTTACCTTTATTTACCTATTAAATAAATTAAACATTTATTTCATTTCCCTTTTAAATTAAAAAATTAATACAATTTATATTTAAGAAGATAATACATTCACATGATTAATACTTCTTTTTTTAATGTCCATCCATTCTCTTTGAGAGAAAGAAAGATCACGAGCAGGGGAGGGGCAGAGAGAGAGGGAGACACAGAATCTGAAGCAGGTTCCAGGCTCTGAGCTGTCAGCATAGAACTCAATGCAGGGATCAAACCCATGAACCATGGGATCATAACCTGAGCTGAAGTCGGACGCTTAACCAACTGAGCCACCCAGATGCCCCAAATAATTCTAAAAGTACTTAAAGTGTGTCTCAAGAGTTTTTCCTTTCCTATCTCTGTACCCTATTGTCCTGTCCCCTCTACCACCAGAGTGACAGTTTATTGGGGATCATCTCATAGATCGTCTCTGCCTTTATAAGCAAATATGTAAATATAATTTTTTCCCTCTGCCCCTTTTTTTACAATATCTCTGCCTTATTTTTTAATCTTTATTAATACACCTTAGTGATCTTTCCATAATGGTATACAACTTGTTCATTCTTTTATAGGTCTTCCTGATATTCCATTGATGGGTGTACTATAATTTATTTGATCAATCCACCGTTGATGGACATTTGAATGATTTCCAACCTTTTGACATTACAAACAATACTGCATTATATAAGCTGAGACATAGGTCATTTTGACACATTTTGGGGCATATCTGTGGAATAGATTACTTGCCTTTTCATTTTTCACCTCAAATTTCATTTTCACTAGGACAACTTTTGCACTAGATGGGAATACTCACTAAAACACTTTAACCTTTTGTTGGTTTGATATAAAAGACGTATTCATGTCACAAACTGAAATTAACTCCCAATTAAATAATCCACACTCCAATTTACACTAAGACTCAGTTGCCTCAGTAAGAACAATCACTTTCTTAGAGCTTCACCTGTGCTGTCAGAACTAACAATTGGGAGACATAAAAACGAGATGACTGACTGCCTATGAAACAAGTTGAGACCAACACAAGGAAGACGAGACACACAGACAGGCAGTGTTTTGGCTCACTCACTCACACAGTGACTTACTTGAAGGCCTCAGGCCCTTCCATCCAAACTGACATCTCAGCAAAGTCTGTAAGTTTGAGGCCCTTCTGTGGAAGCTTGTATGTGTCCAAAACTTTGTAAACATTTCCTGTTAGAGTTCTCAAAGTTGTAATCCCCTAGATATTTCACAGGCTCCCATTAGCAAGGGTCATGAAAGCTAAATGCATTGTTTTCTAGTTACCAGTCCAGAGCAGAAGCCAATAGACTCTGAGCAAGTTCCAAACAGTTAATTTCATGTGGCTTATACCACCCCTTGGGCCTTATCAATGAATGTTCAAACATCGCCCTCGGGAGCTAAGTGACGGAATCCATACTACATAGCTTCCATACTGCTCCCTCCTCCAGAGTAAACCCTGATTCCAGACTCTCTCATTTGTCCTCAGAGCTACTTAAATGAATATATCCCTGCAAGAAGGAACACTATAAACTCAACCGGCCTTTACACACCATTTTGACTGATTTTATCATATTGTTTACAGGATGACATTTTAATGGGGAGAGGGAGAAAGCTCCATGCATGTGGTAGGTTGGGTCAGAGTCCTGCGGAGAAGGGACACCAAAAGGCCAGACTGAGTAAAAGCTCAGAGTAGTCCCTGAAATATAATCACCACCATCACCCCTCTCCCAGTTTTAAATCTCCCTTATGTATGTTTGGGAAAACAAATGTCAGGATGGATTTTTTGACTCTGCAGTGTTCTAACAATTAATTTTATTTAATGGCTCATTAAATATCTGCATGCTCAAGGGCCAGTTACTTCTAATCGATGCATTAGACAGTCTTCACAAGTTGCTTATGGGTGCTTATGAAGAGTGTTTAGGATTTTTTAAAATACAATCAGCTCTCAGAACAGTTTCATAGTGATTTGTTTTTCAGAAGAATTTTCTCAAGAGTTGATCCTAGACCTTTGAGCATAGACTAAAGGTTATCTCTCACAGAGGCATAATTTACCAAGGCCTAAAATCGCTTAGCCCGAAGAAGACCTCTGACTAATTGCTGTGAGGGGTCACCAAGTAGAGTGGAATGACTGAAAAAGTGGATCACACAGTTAATTACACACAGTGTAGCCAAGAGCTGAGCAAAAGGCAATCCCACTCTGTCTCTTTGATTTGCATCCAGATTGAAACTCTGTCACTGGCAACAACTTGGTTTTTGTATCTTCTGAGCTCTGTCAGGGGAGTGGGCTAGACTATATCATTTATGGCCTTTCCTGGTGGCTAAGTGCGGCTTGCTGAGTATATGTCTGGGACAGAAGGAAAAGAAAATCCTGTGGGTGTCCCACTGGTTATAAGTCTTCACTGGGAGCCTACAACTGCGCTGTAACTACAATGCCCTCTCCATTATTTCCAGAGAATTACCCGGGAACATTACTGGAAATGAGCTGTCCAGTCAGTTCCCATTCTCTTGGGGAGATTAGAGCCCTGTGAATTTCACAACCTTTGCAGCTTCTTGGGAAATGCATTATGAGTTTCCAAATCACTTGCTCAGCCTTCATAAGATTCCCAAGTGATTGCAAAAGTGAAAATAAAACCCAAAGCTCTTTTGTGCCTTAGTATTTATGAATAAGTCAGGGAGTGAAAATTGTATGCAAGGAACTTGGACTTCATGATCATACAGACTTCAGGGTCTCATGAAATCCACAGTCACCTTGTGGAAGAAAGAATGTTGTTAACGTCACGGGCCTACTCTTGTCATATATGTAGGTAATTCGCACACTGTTAGGGCTGTAGGAATTCAAAGATCATCTACTCCAAACCTTTATATCATAAATTTGAGACCAGAGTGATAGGCACTTAGTTCATATGGTAGAACACTAAGCTTAGAATGAAAAAACTTGAAATTAGGTCTTAACTTGCCACTTTCTGATTGTGGCTTTCAGACACACCAGTGAACCTCAATTTCTTTACTGGAGAATTGGTGTAATTTTGCCTCCAAACAGGCTGCGAATGTTGCTCTGTTGGGCAGGGGTGGTAAGGTGCCACTGGGATTGTGGAAATACATTGGCTCTTACAGAGTCAAACTAGGAATAAATTATGAAATTGCAAATTTATGACAGAAGAGTTGTCTTTATTTTCTGATTTTATAGAGTACTGTGTATCTATTATACTAAAGAAAGACAATAAAGAAAAAGTGAGGATTACTCATAATTCCCAGTATATATATATATTTACCAATAAATTCTGGAAGAATTCCTCATACACATGTGGATGGGATCATGCTATATATGCTTTTTTGATACATAATAAGATATTATTGGTATTGTCTTTCAGTGTATTAGAGAGCACTCAGAATTCTAAGCCTAATGAATTGGGCCTAATATCTGAGAAACTGATCTGATCTGAAATGTGATAGTAATTTGAGAATCCTGGGAAAGACTGAGTGAAGAAAATGCGAAGATTGGTAAGAAACAAAACAAAAGGAAGCCCCAAAATGCCAGAATGTAGTCCAGGCATGGTGCTAAGGCTTTATAGATTTTATTTACTTAATATACTCTTCTCAACTACCTTATAAAATAAGTACCATGACTATTCCCATTTTTCACATGAAGACACTGATGCTCAAAGAAATTAAATAACTTGCCCAACATCTTGCAATTAGTAAATGTGAGGAATTGGATCTGTACTCAAGCAGTACACTTCCAGAGCCTGATATTTTTTAATTTACATTTTATTTTTACTGAAGTTACACATAATGTAAAGAATCAAATAGTTCTTCAAGGTTTGCTTTGAAAACAACAGTCCCTAATTCCTAACTCTCTACCCCATTTCTTACAACCTAGAAGCAACAACTTTCATTCCCCCCTCCCCTCCAACAGCTTACTCTTAAGGTATTTACCCCTCTATATTGCTCATGTGCTTGGATTGTTGTTTTGTGGGTTTTCATTTTAGGCATTCTCTATTGGCATCTCTACAAGGTGAGGATTTAACTCTGTCTCCCATATTTCCCAGTCCCACATGAGCTCTTGCCCCACTGCCCATTCTCTAAATATAGTCCGCTGTGGTCTGAATGATTGTGTCCCCCCCCCCCAATATCTTACATGAAACCTAATCCCCAATACGATGGCATTTGAAGGTGGGATCTATAGGAGATGATTAGATCACAGGGTGGGGCCCTCATGAATGGGATTAATGCATTTATAAAGAGACTCCAGAGAGGTCCTTCACCCCTTCTGCCATGTGAGGTTAGAGCCGGAAGGGACCATCTCTGAATCAGGAAGCTGGCTTTCAACAAACACTGAATCTGCCAGTACCTTGATACGGGACTTTCCAGCCTCTAGAACTGTGAGAAATATATTTTTATTGTTTATAAGCCACCCAGTCTATGGTAGTTTGTTATAGCAGCCCAAATAGACTAAGACAGTCCTACTGTGATTTTCATTACATCTAGTATTCGATATTCACATTATTATGAACAGGCAAGTGCTATTCATAGCTAATACCTATAGACCACCATGACTACTTTTCATTTACTACACAACCTCCTATATTGCCTGGACTTATTGTCATGACTATTTTATTGTTTGCTTAGTTTTCTTTATACTTAATACAAATCCAAACTCCCCCACAATTATATAATTCTCCTTTTAATATACTAAAATGAACTAGAAACTCTAACCATTTCATCTTCTGGAAGAAATCAGACTTGCTTGCTCCAATTTGGGTCAGATGCTCTCTAATATTAGTTCCAGTTAGGAGACTGATACCCATTTATCCTCATTCTGGAGATTCTCTTCACTTCTCTCTAGTCTTAGATCCTACATCCTGCTTCCTATGTTTTTTGCTTTCTTGGTTTGTTCCCTTGTTTAGTGAAGGACACAACTCAGGACCTTCCTGAGAAAGAGCAGAAAGAAGTAAAACTGTTAAGACCTTGCATATCCAAAAATATCTCCATTTTTACATTTAATACTTTTCCAGGGTGTAGAAATCTATTCTTCCTCTGAATTTTGAAAGCATTTTCTCCATTGTCTTCTAGATTTGGGTGTTGCCATTGAGAAGACAGATGACATTCTGATGCTTGATTTGTTATATTAAAACTCCCCTCTGCCCCACCCCACCTCAGAAACTGGAAGTTCTATTTCTTTGTCTCTCTTGTTTTGGATATTTTGTTTACTCTTCAGTACAAGTTTGTTGAGTGCCTACTATGTGCCAGGCAGTATTATAGGTGCTGAGAATACATCACTGAAAGTTTTATTATGATTCTTAGGTGGACATTCATTTTTAACTCTTATTCTGTTCTGGGTAAGTGGTGGGCCTTTCGGCCTAGAAACTGAGATTGTAGGAAATATTCATTTTTTTCTTTTGATGATTTCCTATCTTCTCTTCCCTTCTTTTCATAGTCAAATTATTAGATATTGGACATCCCGGACTGGTCCTCCAATATTCATATCTTTTCTCTCCTGTATCTGTATACTGTAGTCCTTTTTTTTTTTTTTTTTTCTTAAAGTCTACTTCCTGGGAGATTGCCTCAATTTTATCTTTTAGAAGTTATATTGAATTTCTCATTTTTAATGTCATATTTTTAATATCTAAATTCCTTTTGAACTTGCTGAATATTCCTTTGATAGATCACTCTGTTGTTTCGTATCTTCTTTTATCTCTCTGAGGAGAAGGTTGTTTACTTTCTAAGTTTTCTATTGGCAAAGTTTGTTTCCTGCAAGTTGCTTCCTTCTGTTTGTCTTGGTCCCTACCTTTCATTAGATAGGCATTCCTCAAATACCTGGTAATTGCTGGCCATCTAGTTTTATTTTAAGAATGGAACATTGAAGAGAGGATGCTCTTTGTGCATAAGGAGACTCTCCACTGAGTTTGCTACATAGGTTGACATACTAGGCCCATGTCTATATATTTTCTCTTTAGCATTAAGGTTACCCAGAGAATTCTTCCAGCCTTCTGACAAGAAGGCCTCCAGGAACCACATGAGAAAAGAAGACTGAGGAAGTTTCAACATACAACTTATAGATCTACATATAATACCCAGTCTTCAATAGCTTTCATCTTTCCCCAACACCACAATCTAGAGCCCCTCTGTTCTTGTCAGGAGAATAAGACTTCAGTTTCATTCTGAATGAAGAAGAGGCAGTCTTCTACCTTCAGGAAATAGAGGTGGGGAATTGGGGCTCTGTCAGCTTCTTACACACACTTTCCACCAGGTGTGCCTGGGTGGCCCAGTTCGTTGAGCATCAGACTTTTGATTTTGGCTCAGGTCATGATCCCAGGGTCGTGGCATCAAGCCCCATGTTGGGGGCTGTGCACTGAGTGCTGACTTAAGCTGAGCATGGAGCCTGCTTAAGAGTCTCTCTCTCTCTCTTCTTCTCTCTCTCTGTCCCTCTCCCCTCCTCTCTCCTTTCTTCCCCTGCCCTCCCCTTCCTTCCTGCTGCACTCCCCTTCCCAGCCCTCCCTGCTTACAGGCCAAGAGCTCCTCTCTCTCTTTAAAAAAAAAAAAAGACTTTCCACCAAATCTTCCTTATAATCCCCACCCTCATTCCCACTTCCTAAGGTACCTGTTGCTCCAGTTTTTTAGGACTCCATGTTCATGTTGGATCCAACCAACTTGGGTGGATTATCAAGCTTAAGATTTAGCTTTTTTTTTGTTTTTTTATTTTAACTGCAGTATAATTAACATACAGTATCATACTAGTTTCAGGTATACAATACAGTGATTCAACAATTCTGTACATTTCTCAGTGCTCATCAAGATAAGTATACTCTTAATCCCCTTCACCTGTTTCATCCATCCCCCCACCCACCTCCCCTCTGATAACCACAATTTGTTCTCTATAGATAAGAGTCTGTTTCTTGGTTTTTCACTTTTTTTCTTTGAGAAACACACTTTATTTGAATCTCTTTTATGTTCCAGACACATAGAACTTTTTTCATCTTAACAATGCCTCTCTAAAAGAGGATTGATTACTTTCTTGAGTGTCTAAATTCAGTTACTACTTGTTTATTAGCTTCCTAGTTTCTAAAGTTTTATTGCTGTTTTCTTCCATTTCATTCCCTTTGTCCTTGCACATTGATGTTTGGTTAATGATAATGTTGTTGTTCTCTTAGCTGGGTGAAGGAGGAAAGGTATTCAAATGCTTATGTTCAATCTGACATCTTTCACTGGACTGCCTCAAATCCCAAGCTATTATCAGTATGTCATAGAAAAGTTTGCCAAGTTTGTTCTAACTGTTCTAGAAAGACAAATACTAAATCTAGCAAAGAAACAGTCACTAAAGAAACATGATAACCATAGTTGAACAAAATGTCCATCAAGACTCTCCATTTTTTTGTTTTGATTACATGCTCACCAGAAATATTATAATTATGTGAAACTCAACATGTCCAAGGAATTCATATTCTAACACCCATACCAATTTCTCTTATAATGTTCCACATCTTAGAAAGTGGAATATGAAATGAAGTCCTTTCATTTACTCATGTCGGAAACTTAGGAGTCACTGTAACATCTTGTCATCCCTCTCCCCCACATCTATCCATTACCAAATTCTGCCTATAAAATTTATGACATGAGTCTGTTTCTTTCCATCTCTACCGTGAAGCCTTCAGTTCAAGATAGCAACACATCTCATTTACACTTCTCTTGTCCTAACGGACCTCTCTGTGACCATTCCCACCCCCAACCCATGCAGTCAGAGTCACCTTTGCAAAATCCAAGTCAGATCTCATTCTACACAATCTGTGTGAAATCTTCCATGACTTCCCACTACTCTTGAGCTAAGGAGGCCAATCCTCAGCAGGCCTGTAAGGGTCTGCAGGACTGGCCAGGCTTCTCCTCTGGCCTTACCTAGTGGTGCTCCTTCCCTCACTGTCAGCTCCCAGCCTTGCTGCCTCTCTTTCTGATCCTTTTTTTTCTGATGCTCATTCCCCCACAGTCCCCTTGAAGCAGAGCAGCTCCCTCCCACAGCTGCTCCCAGCAGCCTAACTGCCCCTTCCCTCAGCCCAGGTTATTGCCTACTCATTGCATAAGTCTCTCATTCTAGCATCACTTCCTCAGGGAAACCTGGTGAGGTCAGGCTTTTTTATAATACACTCACACAGAAACATGCTTCACTTCCTTATAGCACTTATCTCACTTGTTAACTGGGCCTCTGCTTTTTATGACTATTTTTATTAATATCTGCCTTCCCCACCAGATTGTAAGCAGCATGAGAGCAGAGCATGTCTATTACTTTTCACTACTAGATGCTCAGGACCTAGCTAATTTCTGATTGTCTCTTTATTGATTGATTGAAAAAGAAAAAGTAATATGTGTCTTGGCTAACATCTTCCTCCAATTCAGAAGAACTTCAGTGTAATGAATATCATGCAATCTTTCCTTTAAAGATTCAAGGTCAGTGTTATAAAGAAAAAAAACCATGGTGTGATATAGTAAATTTCTAGTCTTTTGAGTGGATAGGGATATCAACCAGTATGTTAAATAGCCTCAGACTAATTGTTCAGAAAAAAAAATGTGAGATAATTTTGAAGTTTTCAAAAAGGAATTTGAATTTTTTTTAATGCTCAGCAGAAGACTAAGAAATTGGTTTAATTATCACCTTTCAATAGGAGAAGCATTAAAAATAACAACTCTAGGGGCACTCAGTTAGTTAAGCATCTGACTCTTGATTTCAGCTCAGGTCATGATCTCATGGTTTGTGGGACTGAGCCCCCGGTCGGGCTCTGCGCTGACAGAGTGGAGCCTCCTTGGGATTCTCTCTCTCTCTCTCTCTCTTTCTCTCTACCCCTCCCTCACTCATGTTCTCTCTCTTTCTCACTCAAAAATAAATAAATAAACATTAATATTTTATATTATATATTAATAACCATTTTATTATTGAATACTTGCTGTGTACCAGCAGTAAGCAAGAACTTTAAATACATTTCCCCATTTAGTCTTCACAGTGCTCGATGCAGCTAACCGGTAGAATCTCCATGTTACCAATGAGGAAACTTAGGCAGGTTAAGAGATTAAGTAGCTGTGAGTCCAAGTGGTTGAGTTGGTGTTCACATCCCAGGCAATCTGGCTCTAGAGCCTGTGTGTTTTAATGCCTTTAATGAGAAAGATGATGAGAAATTCTTTCCAAGAAACTAGAAATTTGGCCAAGGAAAACTGATCTTAAATTTGGAAGAATCTTGGAATTTGGAAGAATTTGAACACAAGTAAAACCCAGTCGGAAGCAACTAAACACTGGAATAAGGTGGATTTTTTAAATGTTTTTATTTAATTACACTCAGTTAATATACAGTGTAGTATTAGTTTCAGGTATACAATGTGGTGATTGAACACTTCCATATGGAATAAGCTGTTTTAAAAAAATAAGGCGCATGTCTTTTCTGATGAACTTTGAAACCCAGAATGGACAAGCTTAGAGCCAGAAGGGTCAGTTAATCATGGGTTTAAGAGTAGGTCTTGGAACCAATGATCTGTTGAGGCCCTCTCCATTTCTTCAACTCTGAAAGGCTGTTTAGTGCCGGGTTATCTTTTGCCTTCAACCTTTCCCCTGGTTGAAAATTTGCCTAATGTAGTCAACTTTGTATTATCCCAGGGTAGCTCATCCAGGGCAAATCTTGCTTTATTGAGTTGAATAGTCACTTTGCTTAATGACTTGCTGTGTTAACAACTTGGCATAGGCTCGTCCACAGTCAGCACCTCCTCGGTTTAATTACTTGCTTTGTTGACATTATACCGTCTTCAGGGAAACACTTTGAAGTCCAAAACTTAACCAACTTCTGTAGTACTGACTACCCACCCCCACCAAAATGGTACTACAGAGGAAGAAAAAGGAGAAGAATTTGAAGAAATTGACATGATTCTCATGAGGATTTTTATGAATTCAAAGAACATTAAAAAAAAAAAGATGAAAGAAGACAGTGTGATTCCATAAATCAGAATAGCAAGAGTCTATAAGAATAGTGTTAGGAAGACTAAATCATTCTTTAGAATTATCTTGAGGCTTGCTAAAAATATGCTAAGGATACTTGAAGCAGATTGCATTTTTAAACACAAAGAGAGCCCAACTTTATAGGGCAAATGGCATATGTGTTGGCAGCTGCTGTCTAGAGGAACACGTGCTGGAATCGGGGTTCCCCCATCTCTTCCCTGAACTCTCTGTGGAGCTGCCCTGTGACAAGGAGGCCGTTACTCTCCAGTCCCCATGTGAAGATGAGTCCCATGGCCCTCACCATGTGTGGGGATGCAGGACCCAAACAGATGCCTCACACTTGGCTTTGGAGAATACTTGTCTAAAGGCCTTAAAACTTAAAACCTGGGTGCTCATCTTCACTAAATACGTATGTCTACCTATCTTGTCTAAAACAAAAAACAAAAAAGGGTGCCTGCGTGGCTCTGTTGGTTAAGCATCTGACTTCGGCTCAGGTCATGATCTCAGGGCCCGTGAGTTCGAGCCCCGTGATGGGCTCTGCGTTGACAGCTCAGAGCTCAGAGCCTGGAGCCTGCACCGGATTCTGTGTCTCCCTCTCTCTCTGCCCCTCCCCTTCTCATGCTCTGTCTCTCTCTCTCAAAAATAAATAAAGATTAAAAATTTTTCTAAAAACAAATACACAAACAACTTCTCTCAGTCTTATACTGAATCAATAAAAGAATAGGGAAATAAAGCTGAATTGTATATCTATTTGGACTCTAGGCAAATTCTCTGCAGGATCATCTTTTGCTTAGATAACTATAAAAAATCCTTCAGTAGGAAGTTCAATATGGCTTATGGAATTTGAAATCAAAAGGTCAGGGGCATGTCTGTGCAGCAACCTATCTATTTACTTATGTAATGTTTTAATAAAAGAGAGCACTTAATATATATAACCAGTTAGCAGTTTTGATTGTCTTCAGGATAAGACAATGCCAGTAGCCCAAAATGACCAGAGAATCTCCTGAATATGAAGATGATTGACATTGCCTTTCCCTAAATACACTAACGCTCCAGTTTTATAAGGTTTATCACATTTGGAATTATTAATTTTAAAAAAAATTATTGTTAAGAGAGAGAGCGAGAGCCGAGAGCCAGAGTGCAAGTGGGTGAGGGACAGAGAGGGAGACACAGAATCTGAAGCAGGCTCCCAGCTTTGAGCTGTCAGCACAGAGCCCAAAGCAGTGCTTGAACCCGCGAACTGCAAGATCATGACCTGAGCTGAAGTCGGACGCTCAACCGACTGAGCCACTGGAATTATTAATTTAATATCTATCTCATCCCCAAGTTCATTGCAGGTTTTGTCTGCCCAACTCTGTTGAATGGTGCCCTAGAATTGTGTGATGCAATACCCTAATCCCTTCCCCAGACCATAATCTTTTATGAGACCATGAGGATGATTACTGTCTTTTCTGTGTTGTATTCCCAGTATTTAGCAGAATCCTTAATGCAAAGTAAATGCTCAATAAGTAAGTGGGTGGATGAATGAAAAAATTAATGGTTTGGTATATTTTCTTTCTTTCTTCGGGACCCTGGGAAGATCACTTAATCTGTTTCTCAATCTGGCTGTACTTCAGGATCACCTTCAGAGTTTTTTAAAAAATAGGGACTGGTCCCCACTTCCAGGCACTCCAAATATGTTTACAAAACTGCCGCAAGTGGCTATGATGCACTGTTAAGTCACAGAAGCAGAGATTTAACCAATCTGGCTCACTTTCCTCATCTGGAAAACTACTGGTCCCGTGGCCTCATTGGATGTCGTTAAGACCAAATACAATCCAGTGCAAAGTACTCCAGCAAAGAAAGGACTGTACATGATCTGCAAGGTAGAATAAGACTTAAAGGCGACCAGATGGACCTGCCAGAGAGCACACACAATGTTAGAACCCAGGTGCTTCTCTTTAGCACATATAGGACTCATCCGATTCTGAGATTTGAATAAGATCTGAATGTTTTCTGAACAAATTAATTCTTCATTTCTTTGCCTATAAATCTCCTACATCTCCCTTCTGCTAAACTTGGCCACAAAGCACCTATTTTATATAATTTTATATCAAAGTTTAAGAAGGTTATTGAAAAGACAGAGTTGTTTGGGAAAAGACCATTCATTCATTCCTGGCTTTATTTCTGTGCTTGTTCAACTGGTCATAATGGATCATTTCATCTCATCAAAATGACACCTCTGGCTACTAAGGCCCCCAGGCTGTCATCAACACAATCGCTGCAGTCAGGGCTCCACCTAGATTCCCTGGATCCCCTTTATTGTTTCTGTATGCCCATCCCCCAACTTCTGCACCCTTAGTCCTGACATAACTCACTTGCAACCTTCTTCAGAGAATTACTCCTGGGCTACGGGAGTCCCTTAGGCAGGATGCACTGAGAGCCAGAAATGGTGTGGTGTCAGAGGGTGAGGTAGCCAACCCCTCACTGATAGCAGTATGAAAGCCCAGCTCACTCGCCTTGAGGCGGAATAAACCATGCAGTCATTCACATTCCAGAACTCCCATGGGACTAGGCTGAGCCTGAGACTTTACCTGAAATTACACCTGTGCTGGGTTTCTTCCCCTCCTTATTCCACTTGCCTCCCTTCCTTACTGGCATCTCATATAAGAACTTGCTTGGTCATCATTTGCCCACAAATCTTAATCTCAGAGTCTTCTTCCTAATATCCTCATCTTGCTCAGCTATGGGTTTTAAATTTAAAAATAAATTTTCATTTGTTCAATTAAAAATAACATTTCATTACCAGATGGAATATGCATCTTTGTATCCATAAGGAGTTAAGTCCGTTGATTTCTTCTGTGACCTCAAGTCTTTTGTTCATCTTATTAATTCATATTAGGACTTTTTGTTTTTGAGGTTAATTTATGTACAAGAAAGTAAACAAATCTTAAGTGCATAGCTCAACAGATTTTTACATATGTACACCCCTGTAGCCAGCAACCCAGTCAAGATACAGAACATTTCCAGGACCCAGAGTCTCCGCCACATCTCCTCCCAGTCAACATTCCCAAGCAGCCACTCTTCTAACTTCTGTCATAGATCAGTTCAGCCTGTTTTGTACTTCCTGTGAATGGAAACATTCTGCATGTACTCTTCTGTGTCAGGCTTCCTTCGTTTCTTACAAATGTCATGTTTGGGAGATTCATCCATGTTGCAAGTATCATTCATTCATTTTCATTGCTGTGTTGTTTTCCACTGTATGGAAATACCACAAGTTATTTACTCATTCTCTTGTTGATGGAAATTTAGGTTGTTTGCAATTTGGAGCTATTATGAATAAGGCCGCCGTGAACATTCTCTACATGCCTTTTGGCAGATATTTTGGCACTTATTTCTGCGTGGATACCCAGAACTGGAATTGCCAGATCATAGGTTATATATGATTAACTAGCCGTGGTTGGTGCTGTAGCAAACATATTACCTCTTTGCCATATTTGGGTAAATTCCCCCCTAGTTTTTTTCTTGCCCCCCCTTTTTTTTCTTTTGAGAGAGAGTGCGCACACACGCGTGTGCATGCATGGGCGCAGAAGCAGAGGGAGAGAGAATCCCTAGCAGACTTTAGACCCAGCATGGAGCCCAAGGTGGGGCTCAATCCCATGACCCTGGGATCATGACCTGAGCCAAAATCAAGAGTCGGATGCCTAACCAACTGAGCCACCCAGGCACCCCAGATTTCTTGCCTTCTTAATTATAGTTATCTTTTTTCCTCCAAGTTTTATTGTAATATAATTTTCACACATAATATTCATCTTATTTATTTATTTATTTATTTGTTTGTTTATTTTTAATTCATCCCTTTTAAATGTGAAGTTTAAAAAAAATTGGCTAGGATTATAGTCATGTTACTACCACCATAATCAAGATAGAGAACATTTCCATCACTCTTATTATCTTCTATTTTAAATAGAAATGTTTACATTTTGATGCAATCATATACTTTACCAGTTAATTCTTCCAGATGACCTCTAGAATTACTCTACAAAGTATCAGAACAAGTGCCATTGCCTTCTTACACAAACATATAAATTTAGAGTCTTAGCTGTTGAGTTGGACAGGGTAACATAAGAATCCCAGTCAAGGGGTGCCTGGGTGGCTCAGTCAGTTGAGCGTCTGGCTTCAGCTCAGGTCACGATCTCATAGTCCATGGCTTCAAGTCCCACATCAGGCTCTGTGCTGACAGCTTGGAGCCTGGAGTGGCTTCAGATTCTCTGTCTCCCTCGCCCTCTGCCCCTCCCCTGCTCGCTTGCTCTCTCTCTCAAAAATAAATAAACATTAAAAAACAAAAGTTAAAAAGCAAAAGTTAAAAAAAAAAAGAATCCCAGTCACTTACTGCTGGATGATATTAGGCAAGCCACTAGCCTCTCTGATACCAATTTCTTCTTCTGCAACGTGGTTATAATAATGGTACGTATGGTGCTGTTTGCCAGGCACTGTTCTCAGCAGTCTATTGTGGTGCCTTATTAAATCTTACAAGAGTTCTGTGAAGCACATATTGGTCCTCTCCTAATTTTGTAAACTGAAGCACAGAGAAGTGAAGTAAACTGAGTCAGGCTCGAGAGCCCCGAGCATACTGGCCGCTGCAGTGCTTCTCTGCCTCAGAGATAAAGAGGTGACTCGGGGAAGGATGAAGCACAGCGCCTAGCATGAGCCACACAGAAATGCTAACTTTTATTATTATTATTCATCTTCTTTATATACTCAATAAAGTTACATAATTGTCTTCATATAGGTCATGCACATTTCTTGTTAAGGCTACTCATAAATATTTTATGCCCTTTCATAGTTTTGCGCATGAGATGTCTCTTTCTCCCATATGTTTTCTCATTGGTTATTCGGGATTATAGTGAAAGCTATTGACTCCTTTCTACCATGTAGCTAACAGAACCCTAGCAGTACATCGGCACCATTTAAAATACACCCCCAAAAAGTAATCTTTATTAAGTTTAGTGTTCCTTTAATATCAAATGAAGTTAGTAGATAGGTAACGAAAAAAATTAGAGATTAGAAATAAAATCTTAGATTCTTTCTCCTTTGGTTAAAGAGAAAAGAGAGGGGAAACTGTAGAGAGAAATAATACACCCTACTGAGAGTAGTACACAAGAAGCCATAGCACATTACCCCCAGTGCTCCAAGAAAAGCCCACTTCGTTCTCAAGGTCCTTTTTAATGTAATACTTTAAAACAGTATTTACAGTTTAACTTGATTAAGTAAATTTTTTTCAGTTCTATTGAGATATAATTGACATACAACACTGTGTAAGTCTAAGGTGTATAGCATAATGATAGTAATTTGTTTATTTATTTATTTATTTATTTAACCATGGAAGAAGCCAAAAGTGTTTTAAAATAGCAAAAAACATGGCATCAGCAAAGAAACAACTGCCAACAGCAAAAAACCCATGGCTTTCAACAGATCCTCCCGAAGAACCAGTCGTCCTAATTGAATACCACTAGACTAGAAAGAATAATTATTAGCATTGCCACCTGATGCCAGTGCTATTCTGACACCTCCACCTTAACACTTGTAACACCTCATCACCCAGTGTTGGCAACGTCTAACCCTTTTCCAGCTGCAGAAACCCTGCTGGACCCACCCCCTCTAGAAAAGATCTCTCACCTTCCACCTCCTCTATCACAGAAGCAAGAGATTGAAACACAGCAATCTGATAGTCAATTGCTTAATGCCCTCTCATCACTTGGAGGATTCTGAGAACAGACACTGCTTCCTCATATCCAGATGTTGGCATTTTAGTGTTCTTGTTAATCTAATAAAAAAAGGAGGGAGCTATTTCTTCTGAAAAAATTGCTTTCTCTTGAATATAATAGCCAAGCAATGTACTTGTTGGGGGGGTGGTGTTGAGAATTTCCTCTTGGGCAAAATATTCACAGGTTTTGACCTTTGTATAGTAAATACATGTAAAAGCAACTGTGTCAGCTCTCTTGAGAGCATTGTAGTGTCAGTAAAGGTATGCCTGTGTCAGTGTAACATGACTGATCTGCTATCAGTCAGGAGGCCAATGGGAAAGGATACTACAAAGAAGAATAAAAAGAATATTAACCAAAGGACTTTTTGCAAAAGGTGTGAGCAGGCAGAGGAACTTCACAAAGACAGATGATTTATTTGATCATAATTGGGAAATTCAGGAGTGCAAGTGGCTTCATAGGTAGCTGGATCCAGGGGCTCAAACAATTGCAAATCTCTCAGGATGAGCAAACATAAGAAGAACCCTGGCACCTTCGGTCTCCTCACTTATTTTTCCCAAAGGTTGAAGTGACCTGGGTCTACAGGTCCAAGGGGACAAGTGGGGGTTAAAATCTAGCAGAAATTCATGTCACCAAACCATGAGCCATGGCCTGCGGGCCTGGAAAAAGGATCCGGCATGTGGGCATGTGGGTTCTGCTCTCCCGGTGGCCTTGGTGCTGTCTGATCAGATCTTCTGTCTTCCAGTCTGCTCTCTTACATTGTGCTAAGCAGTCTAAAAGAGAGAGCAAAATCTAAAAGATTCCAGCCATGCCAATGACTGGTTGTAAATCAAATTCACAAAGGAGTAGAGTGTTAGAAAGTTCTTTTGGGCAGCAACCCAAAGACAAGGGCTCAGTCAGTTTCTCAGTAATGAAACTATTTCGTCTTCCATTTACCTGACCTTTGCATCTGCATCTATTTCTCAATTTATTCTGAATTGACAAAGAGGGGTATTATATTTTGGACCCCTAAAAATTTCCATCAACCATGTTATCAAGATACTCTCTCTTTCCATCTCTCACCAGTGGTTTCCTCTCTCTGTCTCATTCTTAGGCAGATTTTCCTCATTTTGGAGTAAAGATGGCAAAGTCCTAGGTTTACACGGATCTTGCATGTCACAATTTCTGTGAAAAGAAAGTAACTCTTTCACGATAACTCTAGCAAAGATCATGGGGAAATTTTTCATTACTTCAGCGTGGGTCATGTGTCTGCAGAGGAATGGAGCACCCTGATTGGCCAGACCTGGGTGACTGGACTACTGCAGTTTCTGGGGCATGGGTAAGTCCCACCTAAACCATACAGGGCAAGAGTGGGGAGAGAGACAACACTCATGTGCAGATTGAGCAAACTGTAACTGATTTGTTCTTGGTAGATTGCTAAGGGATTTGAAATGCTTTAAAAAATTATTTTTCGTATTATTACTGGTTGTCACCTTGGCTCTGCATTGGAACTACCTGGGGAGAACATAACCCCAGACCAATTAAATTGGAGTTTCTTGGGGTTAGGACCTTCACATCAGGATTTTTATAGCTCTAAAGGTCCTGCTGATGTGCAGCCAAGGTTGAGAAACATAGCATATGTAGAGCATTATTTCTTAGTCTGGGGCCAAGCAAGGATGGCATTGATCTTGTTCTGGAGCTAGCTGTAACATGTTATTCAAAATAGGAAGCCTGAGAGTGGAGGGAGACTCTGGGAAGATGGAACTAACAGTGACATCGCTTTTGAATCTTTCTGTACTTCTACATAGAGACAGAACAACTAAATAGAAAAGCCCAAAGCCCATGAATAATGTATGCAACCAAACTGGGCATAACATGTTCCCACAGACCACAAAGTAAAAGCAGGTGATGGCAAACCACAGACACTGTGAGAAAAGGTACAGAGAAGAAGCAACTGGGGATCTGAAAGACTGAGACAAAGAGATCCACAAAATAGGGAATTTGAGGACATAGCTCCCTTCCAGGATAGGGTCCCACCCAGGGGAAAAACTCCTGGAAATAGAATCAAATTGAACAGAACAGGGTCAATAAAAAAGTGAAGGAAAGAGAAGTTCCCACAAAAGTAGGGGAGAGGAAGAGTCAAGAACTCTCCCAAACAAAATAATCAACTCTAAAACATGGAAGGCAAAACACTAAATTAAAAGAAAAAAAAGCCAATTATCTTTAGCGGTAAAACTTCTGAAATTTTGCACTTCAGGTTCATATATTTCTTATTATTAAATACTTTTTTTCTGTGAACATGTGTTGCTAAAATAGCAAGCATGTATTTTCTATGCATGTATGTTACCAAAGCCATGTATATAGCCATATGTATATATAAATTAATATGGAAGAACAGTACTCTAAAATATGGGCACCTGGGGGCGCCTGGGTGGCCCAGTCAGTTGAGCGTCCGACTTCGGCTCAGGTCATGATCTCACTCATGGGTTCAAGCCCCGCATCAGGCTCTGTGCTGACAGCGCAGAGCCTGGAGCCTGCTTTGGATTCTGTATCTCCCTCTCTCTCTGCCCCTCCCCTGCTCATGCTCTGTCTCTCTCTCTCTCTCTCTCTCTCTCAAAATAAATAAACGTTAAACAAATTTTTTTAAATAATATAAAATAAAATAAAATAAAATAAAATAAAATAAAATAAAATAGAAGCACCTGAACTACCTTATACATCTCAAAGGCAGTGCAAGTGGGACCCACCTGGAGATCACCAAAGTAAAACCCAGTGTCCGGTACACCCTGTGGGCCCAAACCAAGTCATCAAGAAGGAAAATAGGAAACTCCATAATTGGCTGCATGAGGACAAGTCTCCAGTGTCATAACTTTCCCCTGCACACATGGTATTGTTTAGACATTATGAAGGCAGTAAATGCTAGCTGGATGAATGAGTCTAAAATATGAATGAATATCGAGTGTAAGAAAACTTCAAATCAGTTTTTTTAAATGAAACTTAAAAAATCAAGTAAACATGTAAGGAAAATGAAAACACTAGAATGAAAATTAGTAAGAAAGTTGAATTGTAAAATACTCTACCGTTGGGCTCAACTCAGGTTTAATAATTAGAGTTGCCTGAATAAGTAACTCTAACATCACGTCAGTCTTGCCCTTCCTGGGACAACATATGAGACACTTCATGAGTGTGCATAATTTCTCACCATTGTCTATATATTAGCCATGATTCCAGCCTCCTCTCTCCCTTAAAGCAACACATTCAAATGCTAGTGAGAGATTCTTAAGTCCCCTTTATTTAAAAAACTAGGGAAATTTGGAAAGATTAGAAAAATAATTCAGCACAACTATCATCAATAACTATATAGTAGTTAGGGCTTTGGCATTGGAACAGACTTATATTTGACTGGTAATCCAACTGTTGCCTCAATCTATGTCCCCTGGTAAAGGACCTTATGTCTCTAAGCCTCATTTTCTCCATCTGTAAAATGGGTTTAATAATTGCTTTTGATAATAAAATGAAATCACAAATATAAACCATTTAGTGCAATCCTCAAGTGTTGGCTAATAATAATAATAATTTCTAGTGACAATCTCAGTATGAACAATAAAACAGAAGGAGGAAGGGGAAAATGCTTCTGGAAACCAATAACTCTAAATAATCTGTTTCTTTTTTTCTTTTTTTTTTTTAAGTAGGCTCGCACACCTAACATGGGGCTTGAACTCAGGAGTCACACACTCTACCAACTGAGCCAGTCATACACCCGTAGTCTGTTTCTCTAATAAAATTCTCTAATTCTTTATATATTTCCCTCATTCAGTATTCAGGTTGATAAATCACTTATCAATTTTTAAAAATTATGACTATCTACTGTGTATAAGGTACATCCACATTTGATGGTAACTAGAAAATGTAGTATTAGGTTTTCTCCCACTTAATTTAGCTTTTATTTGCATATTAGTTAAGTGTCAGGGTACCCCTCAGACGAAGGATAATTGTAAAGCCCAAGTAACGCCCTGATGGGTGAAGGCCTGTGGAGACAGCACAGCACATCTGCTTCTGAGCTTGGCAGGTCATGGGCGGGCAAATGGGGAACCAGGCTGAGCCCACAGCTGTGCAACTGGGAGCTCCTCTCCGACTTCCAAGGGGTGGGAGGTGTGAGGGGCCACAGATTCACCGGCTGACTGCAGAAAAGACCTGGGCTCCCCTTAACGCTTGTGTTCTGAGTTGTCCAGGCCCCGGGAACTTGGGAAAACAAACCCCCCTCAATTTCAGCCCCTGGAGTCAGAGGAGTATGGCAACCAGCTGGCTTCCTGAACATAGTTGCAAAGGACTTATTTTGAGTTCTTTCTCACCGAGGCAACTACAACTACTAAGGCTTAGAACCTGTTTTGTGTTGTGAAATTTTAGTGCCTATGATCTTTCCAGTCATTTTTGTCTACAAGCTGTTGGCCCTGAGAATTATTTACATTTTAATTACGAGTGCTCAGCCCCCTGTCGTAGGAGAGTCAAGCAGCGTATTTACTTCCTACTGTCAGGCTTCTGAGGAAACCGCTTAGCCAGGCTTGCTGAGCCATTGAATCCAAATCCAGTAACTTGCAGAAGAGCCGCACTAGGTCCTTATTCACCAGCTTTGCTTCTTCTCTGCTGGGGCTTCTCATGGGGACCAAAACAGAAATGAGCTGCTGTGTGCAGCAATCAAAACACCGCCTCATTTTTCACCCTCCCTTTTCTCTGGATGAAGCAAACTTCTCACAGAGTCCATTTGCATATATGTATGACACCCGTTTACTGAGCAGAGGGAGGGAGGGAGTTTGTTCTCTGTGTGCCTTTTCAGATAAGCTTATCCCTTCAATCATGTGACCTTTTCCTTGTTTACAAAGAAATGTTTAAAAATATTAATCATCCTCATCCCTCCTTCTAAAGCAGAATACACTAAGCAGAAAGCAAGCACGTGCTCGTCACTTTGGATTAGTCACTGAGATGTATTCTGGTACCCACAAGAGCCGGCAGGTGGGCGGACTTGTCCGCCCCAACATTAAATAATCCCACACTGCTTCGTCCCGGGTTCTGATTTCTACCTTTATGTCTCTTCCTTCCCTGTCTGGCTGCCTACTTCTAACAGCCTCTTTTCTCCACTTCGAACATGCTGTTTCTAATCTGCCATGAACTGGGAAATCAGATAAGCCTGTTTCCTAGAACTGGGAAATCAGATAAGCCTGTTTCCTAGAACTAAATTCCTGACATAACATTCTATGAACAGAGTACGTAAACTTCAGTGCATACTTGGCTATCGGTTAGGATGCTTTGGGGTGCAAATAATTGAAAACCCCGACTCTTCACAGCCTAAGCACCAAGCCAATAGGTTGTGTCATCGAACAAAAAGGCTCCGAAAAGGATAGAGTCCAGGCACAACACTTCGGGCCCTGTTTTACTTCCGGATCCGCTTTCTTCCACACTTGGCTTCATCCTCCAGCTGGTGGCAATGTGGCTGCGGTGGTGGCTGCACACCCCAGACACGGCAATGTTCCAAGGAAGAAGAGAGAACATCCCCTTCTCTGTCTCCTTTAGCGGAAGGAAACCTTTTCCAGACCGACTCCAGCTTCCTCAGCTAACTTCCCCCTCAGGGCCCAAAACCGTCCTTGCTCAAACTGACCACTGACTTCGGGGCTAGAACTCACAGGACTGACTTGGGTTAACTAACATCCACCCGGGACTATACTGGAATTCTCGTAGGAAAAAGAAGAGGAAAAACTAGACATTGGGAAGAGAACAAACAGTGTATGCTAGAAATTGAAGTTATTTGCTTATGATTTTTAAATAATTTTTGTAGATTTGCAGCTGTTTTTATAATTAGTTCAGATTTGGAGCAGATTACTTTTAGAAAAGTGAGACATTGTTACCATTGAATTAAATGGTAAGGGACTCCACCTAGAGTAAAAAGACTACACAGTTTATTACAAGGAGGTGTTCAGAGGAAGGAGGCATAAAAGTGGCAGGCATGTCATCAAGGCCAGATACCCTTCAAATGACTGCTGGTAAATAAGTGACAGAAAGATCCGGGGAGCCAATATCACCTTCATGGAGCACCTTAAGAAGGAGGTCTTAAGACCTAGACCACATTTTAGGGTGTAAGAAGTCATGGATAAATTAGGCAAACTTATTAGTATATTTTGTTTCTTTCTTACAGCTCTAAAAAGCTTCTCCCTATACAAAGAGCTCAAATGAGCATTTCTTCAATTAACATAATATGTAGAACTGTTCTTATAGATCAACTAAAGGACCCCCTCTCATTTTATAGAGTTCAAGCTTCCAGAAGACATCAGCTTTTCCAAGTGGTCCCTGACTCTCCTCCCCAACTCCAAGTGGGATTTGATGTTTCTTCCCTTTGCTCCTTGAGCACTCTATGCACGCTTCCAACACCATACTTACCACACCGCATTACAACCTTTGATTTTTGTCTTTTTCCCAAAGTTCCAAGGATCTTGATAAAGGAACCAAGTTCTGTTCATTTTTGTATCCATAGGTTCCTGGTGCTTAATGATTATCTGTCAGAGGAATGGATGAATAGATGGATGGAGAAACGAAGTAGCAAAGCAACCAATGATTTGTCCCATCCTACTCAGGAAGTTAGGTGCATAGTTAGGATAGAATCCTAGATTCCAGGGCTATTTTCCAATCCACAGATCTGCTAGGTCTACACAGATGGGTTTTGTTGTTGTTGTTGAGAATTTTGTTTTTAAATAGCTCTAAAACTATGTCGGGGCAGGTAGAATGTTGTGACACTAGAAACAAGGACCCTGAAATCATAGCATCAGGTTGTGCAGGGTTTTAAGAAGAGCGATGTGGCTCAAAAAGACTTACTATGAAAAATAAAAAGACTTGAAATTATCTACTCCAAATTACCTTTGGTTACCAGTCATTTAAGAAACTAAATATCTAGCCTGCCCCTTGCCCTTATTCCCATCCCAATATGTACAAAAGGCAAGAAGCTGTGAACATGGGGATTGCATCCACCAGAAGCCTCCATCATTTCAGCTTCGTAACAACTTCCCTGGAAACTCAACATTTTGAGGGATGAAGTTTTTTTTTTTATTGCAAAGTTTTAGTATCACTTCAGATTTTAATGAGATCATAGCACCCTCTTTTCTTGCACTAGAGCCAGATAGAAAGTCTTAGTTATATCCAGAACAGGCTCAAGACTCATTATGGACTAACTGGTTACCTAAAGTAATGGAAAAGGGGAATAGCTTTTTCTTGTTCCAGTTTCTGTTTGGCCACAATTCCACCAGAGCCACATTCCTGATAGAGCATTTATATTCCTCACTGCAGAATGTCACCCTTGCTTATCTCTGAAATAGTAGAACAAGCCATTCTTTTGAATGGGTGGGCATCTTCCAGAAGGTAGACTGAACTGGCCTCAGAAGTGATAAAAGCACCCTCTTTATTTCACAGTCCAGCATATCAAGCATATTAAGCCCTGACTGGAAATGCTAAGATGTTTCAAAGTTGAAAACTGCAGCAGATAATTTGACTGAAAACAATTTGGCCAAATGAAATTTCACCAAATACAATTTGACCAAATATTAAGTTTATAGGTATTTAGTTTAAAAGTATTTTGGTCAGTAGGAAAATTGGTAAAATAATATTTATATGACAATGAGTAACCACAATGACTGCTTCTTTTAGCATTGGTGATTTTGGAATGTGTACTGTGAGCTGACGTCATAGCTCCCTGTGCATCATAAGCACTTTTGTCTGATATAATTGTTTCCTTTTTTAATGTTTATTTTGAGGGGGGGGGCATGAGCAGGGGATAGGCATAGAGAGAGAGGGAGAGAGAGAGAAAATCCCAAGCAGGCCCCATGCTGTCAGCACAGAGCCTGACACAGGGCTTGATCTCATGAGATCATGACCTGAGCTGAAATCAAGAGTCAGACACTTAACCAACTGAGCCACCCAGGTGCCCCTTATTTATTACTTTTTTTGTTTTTAAGCAAATTACTTATGTTCTTTGCTTCTTACAATACTAAAAAGTTGGGGGAAAAGAATTGTTCCACAACAACAGAATGATCTAAATGGCCAACAGAAGTAGATGAGTTAAACAACTAAATATCCATTAATAGAATTTATTAAGACATTTTTCACATATTTCACATAATTTTCACATAATTCCTTCCATGCTTCACTTTATTATTTAAGTTCTTTTGTTAATTTTCTCTTGGTATGAAAGCAATGTTACTCAACACACATGCAAATTAGAAAATATGGACATGCAATAAGGGACATTATGAACACTTATTAATTAACCTGTTGAGTTGAAACTTTGAAACCTTGAGTTATTTCCTTCCAGAACACACACACACACACACACACACACACACAGTGATGAAACCAATCTGAAATTAGTCCAACGAGACATTACTATAGTTGAGCTGTGCCAAGGTGAAAAGGCAATGCAATTGTTACACAAATCACATTATCATCTGTAAAAATGTACTAGTTAAAAAGAAGAAATAAAAAGCTTCCCATACTTAAGTCTAATGGAAATCTTGCTGCGGGCTTTTTCAAAGTGAGAATAAAGTGATGCAGCGGTTAACATTACCAACAACACCCTAACTCTAAATAAAACAATGTCCTGTAGAAGCAGGATTAGGATCTGAATTGGTAGAGAGGGCAAAACAGTAAGATTCCTTTAATAGTCATCTGAATGTTGGATATCTAATTTAAAGAATTTTTTTTTCTTGAAAAGAATAAAAGCCTAATTGTGGAGATGGGTAAAGAATGCTTCAGGAAATACCAGCACACCTGCCTTGTCAGGAAGGTTTACAAATAAATATGAGGAAAGACAGCAGGCGTGATGTACAGGTCAAGATTGCACAGCTATTAGCCAAGGCAGATAGTTTTAAGAATAGAGCAGCACAGTGTTCCCTTCACGTACGTGACATAGTCCATGCTCCCAAATGCCACCTGCACTGCCTCTTTGTTGGCTCCTTAGTTTAGTCTGTTAAAAAGTGGAGGAGAGGCCCAGCCCATCCTGAGCAAAATCAGAAAGTAGTGTAAGCCATGTCTTCTATCTGTGTCCTCCTTGTAACTCTGCCCTCCCCCAGCCTGCAAGAATGTTGCAGCTGGACTGAAAGAGAGGCGTGGAAGCATCCAGCCCTGCATTCCTAAGGCCCAGCCCTGGAACAGGGAATCAGGACACAGTCCTGAGGACTGAAGACACTGGAAAATGTGGAGTCCAGGAGCGGAGGTGAACCCTCAAGGTGGCAGAACCCAGTGGAGCAGAGGTGGGCTTACATGAGCTCCAACTGGGAAAGAGACCTTTCTCTGGCGAGCAAACGGCAGGGAGGGGACCTGTTGGCACTTTAGACTCACAGTCTTGTCATGCCCTTTTGCCCTCAAAGATCTAATCATTGCTTGGTATTTACTTACCCTGTAATATAAAGGAAGTTTTAAACCAGAATTGGCCCTAAATGAAGCTGTTAGAAGTCTATTCTAGAGTTTATGAATTTGGAGAGGGAGGGTATATTGTCTAAGGACCCAAGCTTCCTAGTGACAATGGAGCCCAGCTTCCTAGTCTTACAATGGAGCCCAGCCAACTTGAGCACAGCTCTCCCAACCCAGCTGGCTCCCTCCATCCTCACCCCCTTGTCTTCTCTCTCCCTCTGCCCCAAGATGCTAAGCATGCAGGATTCATGCTCACTGTGACTTTTCCTTCCTGGGCGCACGGCTCCTCACCTCCTGGCCCCTCCCTGCATGTCCACCCCAAGCACAGTACCATAGCCTTCCTGTCCAGGCTGGTCATCACTCAGCCTCCAGACACTCGATCCTGCTTCTTTTGAAAGTGGGTGGGTGCAGCTGCATGGAGGGGAAAAAAGAAGTGAACCAGAGAACCTCAGCTGTGGGCCTTGCAAGTGAGGAGGGAACAGGAAATCCTGCAAGTTGCTGATGCCAAATCGTGATGTACACTTCCCTTATAATTCAGATTCCAGATAGAAGGTTGAGGTTTCAAGTGACTGTTCCAGGTTACCCATTTGTTTACTGCCAAAATCAAGATTAGAATCCAGCTTACACAAATATCACCCAATTGATGTGGCTGCCTCTGTCATGCCATGTAGACACAGAAGGAAAACCACGATCTTTCCAGAAATGCTCACGCTGATAAGAGTTTGGGGAAAATACTGAGAAAGCATTACACTGAAACTGTTTACAGACACTATGAAACTAACAAAAGTCCAGATTGATTTTTTTAAGCTTGCCATATAAAATACTACTTAGGGGTATATCCATTCAGGGCAAAACATTTCATGAATATCATTCGCTAGTGTGAAATATTGACTACATATTTTTATGGTAACAATCTAACAAAGAGATGGAACTTCGCCCTAGCTCTGCCTGCCTCCCTTCCTGACATTAGGCATTGTTTTGATAATATTCCTTTTGAAAATATTTCTTCTGTACCTGTCAAATTGGTAAAGGATTTTGGGGGAAAATATTGTTTTTCTGTTTTAAAATCAAATCACAACACCTATGCATAGACACCAGTTTTTAGAAATGGAGCTATTTTTAAATAGTACATGGGGTCCATAAGCCATTTCATTAGTTGCCTTCCTTGCCTAAAAAAGGAAGCTTATTCTAATTAAATGATTTCAGTCATCAGTTCAATTAAACAGATGTTGAGTACCTAAGTGTCAGTTTCTGTATGGGACACAAAGATGCTTCTGGCTCAGACCTTGCCATGAAGGAGGCAGGATTAGGCAAGGGCAGAGAGCTGTCACAGGAGACCTGTCACAGGAGACGAAGGTAGAGGAGGGTGAGCGGCAAGGAGAGTACCGAGAGCTACGAGGATCCAAAGGAAGGAGGGAACACAAGTATGTGTTGAAAAGAACTTGTGCTACAGTGAGTGAGAGATTCGGGAAAAGCAGCCGTGGAAGTAGATGCTTGAGTCTTGAAGGATGGGAGAGATTGGGGAAAAAAAATTCCTGGGCTTTGCTCCAGAGCACAAACATTCAGAAAATGCAAATGTTTAAGATTGCGATTTTTGAAAGATTGTGCAAGATACTTTAATTTAGCCTCTTCTCAAAACACTAATTTTTTCCCCTTTGTGGTGAACTTCTCTAAGTCCCCAGGTCCCAGCCATTTTTGGCAGCCTTCAAATACAAAACCAGAGGGAAACTCACCAGCCTGGAGGCCTGTGGCCTTTGTGTCATAGACATTACCCTCCCTCTTCCACCTCCTTAGCTCACACTGAATCTTCATTTGTGTGTGTACTGAAGAAGGGGTTACTTACAACTTAATTCACTGATTCGACAAATATTTATTGAACATCTGCTGTGTTCTAGGCATTGTCAGGCACTAGTAATAGAAAGGCAAATACAAGTCATCAGGGAAATGCAAATTAAAACCACACTGAGACATCACCTCACACCTGTTAGGATGGCTAGTATCAGGAAAACAAAAGATAATAACCATTGGAGAGGATGTGGAGAAAAGAGAACCCTTGTGCACTGTTGGTGGGAATGCAAAATGATGCAGCCACTATGGAAAACAGTCTAGAGGTTCCTCAAAAAAAAAAAAAAAAAAAACTAGAATTACCATATGATCCAGCAATCCCACTTCTGGGTATTTATCCAAAATGATTGAAATCAGGATCAGAAAGAGATATCTGCTCTCCCATGTTCATTGCAACATTATTCACAACAACCAAAGGTATGGAAACAACGTAAATATCCATGACACATGAATGAAGAAAAAATGGCATATACGTGTAATGGACTATTGTTTAAAAACAAGGAAATTCTGCTATATGTGACAATATGGATAAACTTGGAGGACATGATGCTAAGTGAAATAAGCCAGACATAGATAGAAAGATACTGCATGATTCTACTTATATGAGGTATCAAAAATAGCCACATTTGTAGAAACAGAGAGTAGAATGGTGGTTGCCAGGGTCTGGGGGGGGAGGGAGGGAGTTCAACGAATATAAAGTTTCAGTCATGTAAGATGAAAGAATTCTAGAGATCTGCTGTACACCGACATGCCTGTCATTAACAATCCTGAATTATAAACTTAAAAACTTAACCAGAAGGGTGGATCTCATGTTAAGTGTTCTTACAGTAAAAAATTAAAGTTTATTTTCTTTAAGAGCAAATACACCTTTAAAAAATCAGGTATACACAAAAGAATCAAAGGACATGAAAATGAAAAGGTAGCTGGGGCCACCGGGGCAGAGGAACTAGACCACCAGGGCGAAACATTCCTTACAGGTACTGCTTAAAGCAAATTAATCCATCCAGCCTATACTCTCAGGCTCGTTACTTTCTATACTGCAAATTAGAACAGTGTGCACTTTCTCATTTTCTAGTTTGCCACTTTGAGAGGCAAAAAGTAGTTTATTTTCTCCCCCGGAGGAGGGGTCTGGAACCATATCACAGACTCCAGCTCTCCCAACGCCTGGCTGGTCCCCTTATGGTATTTGCCACCTTCCATTTGGCTGTCCTGGAGAGGGCTCCAGGATATTTTCTTCAAAGGCAACATGAAAAGCTCAAGTTAAAACCAGAAGATTCCCTATGGGATTCCTGCTCTGTTAAGCCCGGAGAGAGGACATTTGATAAGAAAGAGATTAGTGGTCAGAGAAATGATCTCATTCTTTAAGACTAGCTTCAGTTTAACAAGGAGTGTCTTTGTCTTCTGGAATCAAGATAATACAAAACTCTACATCCAATATGGTCCCCCTAGCATGCAGATGGCCACAGAGGCACACACTCCTCCACAGAAGCACCATTCCCTTCCAGGGCCAACTATATGAAAGGAAGGGTGGTAACTCAATGCATAAGCCATGTCCTTCCCTGCAGACTATGTAAATAGCATGCCTGCTGTTGAAGAAACACCGCTCACTGCATCTGTGGACTTGTCAGGCATGAGCTAGCCCCTGCCTCCTCCGGCAACATATTTATCCACTCTCCTCACCCGCTAATAAAAAGAAAAGATATGACTGGGTGACACATAGCTGCGCTGGGATTTGTAATCAGACAGGAAAAACCAAAAGCTACACAGAATTAGCAACAACCTTTATTTGTTGTGTTGTTTACATGCTGTAAAATTTGCCCATTTTAGGGGCACCTGGGTGGCTCAGTTGGGTAAGTGTTTGACTTCGGCTCAAGTCATGATCTCATGGTTTGTGGGTTTGAGCCCTGCATCGGGCTCTGTGCTGACAGCTAGGAGCCTGGAGCCTGCTTCTGATTCTATGTCTCCCTCTCTCTCTCTCTCTCTCTCTCTCTCTCTCTCTCTGCTACTCCCCAACTCGTGTTCTGTCTCTCTCAGTCTCTCAAAAATAAATAAAAAACATTAAATTTTTTTTAATTCACCCAATGTAAAGCATACAATGTAATTGTAATTTTTAGTAAATTTACAGTCGCACAAAATGTGCAAACTTTCTTTCACTCTAAAAAGAACCCTTGTGTTCATTTGTAGTCAATCCCCGTTTCTATCCCCTGCCCCCAAACAATCACTGCTGTGCTTTCTGTCTCTCACAGATTGGCCTTTCTCAGAAATTTCACATAAATGGAATCGTACAACATGTAGTGTCTGGCTTCTTGCACTTAGCATTACGTAATCGGTGACCTTCAACACTGTAGCATGTGCCAGTTCACCTTGACTTTTTTTCTGCAGAGTATTTCACTGTATGGGCATACCACAGTTTGTGTTTACTGTCACAGGTTGATAGGCATTTGGATTTTTTTCCAGTTTGGCAATGTTATGAATAAACCTGCTGTGAACGTCCTCATACATACTTCATATGGACATACTTTTCGTAGTTCTTGGGTAGATACCTACGAGCAGGACTGCTAGGTCCTGTGACAAGTTTATGTTTAACGTTTTAGAAACTCCCAAACTATTTTCCAAAGGGTCTGTACAATTACACATTCTCATCTACAGCTCATGAGGCATCCAGTGTCTCCACATCCTCAGTAGTAGTTGTTATTGTCTGTCTTTTTCACTAACGTCTTCAGTGGGTTTACTTGTTTTTAAGACTCAATTCTTTCTCACCCCTGAAGTCCCAGAAACCAGCGTAGCTAAGCACAAGATCTGGGTCATAACTGGCTAAGGCTTCCGAGACTGTGGCGAAAGGTTGGTTGTGGGAGATGAACAACTACATGCTGTGATTATAACAAAGAAGGGGTAGAGTGAGGCCAGACAACCTCCTTCATCCAACTTTTGTTGTCTAAGCAGGGAAGCTAGTTCTTCTCAAGACAAAGCGTTTCCTCCATATTAGAAATGATCTCGTTTGTGCAAGAATTAATGAACGTTCATGAGCACCTGTAGTAGGAAAAAGTGCATTTCTCATATACCGCATAAAATGAGAGTTAAATATCTTTTGACTATCTATTGAGAACAGAACATCTTATTGGGAGAGAGAAGAATAGACCAAAATTCCTGATTAAAGAAGTTCAAAATCTATTCCCTCTGGTATATGGAAGTGGGGGAAAGGAGGTAGAATGGGGGGACACTGCCTCTCACTGATGAAAACTGCCAAGTCACAGACACATTAGCACATATCTAAAAAGTATGTGTGTGCAAAGGGGTAGGGAATTGAGCAAATGCTTGAAAAAAATATTTGGGAGGGTTAATGACTATGACCCCGAAGTCAGCCTGTGCATATACATTACTAATGCTGAGAATTTTGAACTGCCTTCATATTAGTGACCCTTAAAACTTCTGAGTAGATCCATTTTATGACTCACTGCCTATGACTTGAAAGCTATTTCAGGGTTTGTCGAGATCTCGTGCAATTAGTTGGGGAGGGCCGAGAGGAGTCAAACCTGGAAAGTGAGACGGTCTTGTGAATAGGCTTGCCTCATGCAGGTGGAGAAGAGATTCAGTGGGCTTCTCCATTCTTTACAGAGTAGCGTCTCTTACTAACCCTGAGCTGTGAGCCAGACATACACTGGAAGCTTCAGAAGTCTGACCAGCAAGAGCCAGTTGTGTACATCTCCCACTCCACATTCAGGGAGGTCTAGAGCCAGCAAACACTAAGAGTCAGGCACTCCCCCTCACCGTCACTCCCCAGCCCCAGGAGCAGTTGTTCACCACTGCAGTGAGGTGTTTAAGCTGTCTAGCAAAGCATTCTGAGTGATCTTCTTTTGAGCATAATGAAGAGTTCTGAGGGTTACCTTGGAAGGTGTGTGCAACAAATGCTACAGAGGACTCAAATGGTTCAGCAAATAGAAAACAAAGACTAGGGGCACCTGGATGGCTCAGTTGGTTAAGTGTCCAGCTCTTGATTTTGGTCATGATCTCACCATTTGTGAGTTCAAGCCCCGCATCAGGCTCTGTGCTGACAGTGTGGAGCCTGCTTGGGATTCTCTGTCTGTCTCTCCCTCAAAAATAAGTAAACATTAAATAAGAGAGAGAGAAAACAATGACTAGGTACATTTACTGTGGAAGGGATAGCTGCTGGGAATTTAACTCACAATCCTGTAAGACAGATGAAACAGCTTCATCAATATCTATGACAGGAGGCAGAACGTGGCCAGAGACATGAGGTGCGAACTGGAGGAGATGATTCAGAGGGGGGCGAGGATGAGCACAGCGCACATTCTGGCGCAGGGCCTTCCAGAGCTCATCAGTGCCAGGTGGCTCCCACTTGTGAGGCTCCTGGTAAACTAAAACATGAAGAAATGCCAAAACAAGGTTATAGAAATTGTAGTACATTTTTAATGTTTCTACTAAATGTATCACTACGTCTAACAGGCGTACACACAAAATCCAATGCCATGTAATTGCACTATTCGTGAAAGCATCAGAGAAGTTATTAAAATATTAATCTGCTGTACACTTCAGGGGGGATGGCTTAACATAAAGTTGTCTGATGAACATCTTCTTTGAAACCTGTTCCTGACTCTCAGGGACTGTTAAGCCTCAACGTGAGGTTAAGTCTCCACCTGAGGACCACTGGGACAGGAAAACCCCCTGAGCTTTTTTTTTTTTTCCCTCCCATGCTCCTGTCATGAATAATAGCAAAATCTTCATGAATTTCAAGCAGGACCTTGTCTGCCATCTACAGAAAGAAGTGTTTATCCAGTAGACCCGGGCAATTTTAATTTTGCCAAGGTGCATTACTCTCATAACTGACGTTCACTTCCTTCAGATGCCCAACTTTTACTATATTTAATGGGAAACTTTCCACAGTCTTCTACTGTAGGTCTTTGAAAGTCACATTACCTACTCCTGACAGAAGCACTGTTTATTTCTGCTTCCGTAGTACCAGGCGGCAGCTGACAGTAGGGTTTTGCCCTTGTTTGGCGCCACTGTCGCCCCCTCAGTGCGGGAGCCACTTCCTGCTGCGGTTGGCACACCTGCCTCTCCCGACCCAGCTTTTCTCTGCCTGGCGGTTACTCTGCACACTGGCGTGCCGGGGTTTGGGGGATCAGATAAGCAGCTTGTTTACACTTGTTAGGAAGAGTCTGTAACGCGAGAGAGGGGCCTGCAACATCTGGCCCTAATGGAGCTTGGTAAGCCGACTTTGGAGGGACTTTGAGGGTTTGGGGCTATGTTTTGTAGTTAAATGTTGCTGGAAATCCGGCATCTAGTGCCGGGTTGATAATATACTTGTATACTGATTACTGATAATATACGGGCTGAATTGTATCCCTCCCCTCAAATGTATATATTGAAATCCTGATTTCTAGTACCTCAGAATTTGACTATATTTGGAGAAAGGGCCTTTTAAATTAAAATGAATTATTAGAGGGGCACCCGGGTGGCTCAGTTGGTTAAGCACCTGACTCTTGGTTTCAGCTCAGGTCATGATCTCACAGTTCGTGTGTTCGAGTCCCACATAGGATTCTGCACTGATAGCACAGAGCCTGCTTGGGCTTCTCTTTCTCTCCCTCTTTCTCTGCCCCTCCCCTGCTCTCTCTCTTTCTCAAATAAATAAACTTTTTTTTTTTATAAAAATGAGTTTTTAGAGTAGACCCTAATGCAATGGTTGGTGTCTTAATAAAACGTGGGCAGGACAGAGAGGCACACGGAGAAGACGATGTGAAGACATAGGGAGAGAAGCGCTCTCTATAAGCTAAGGAAAGAGGCCGCAAAAGAAGCCAATGCTGGTGACAGCTTGATCTGGGACTTCTAGCCCCCAGAATTGTTAAAAAATGAATTTCTTTAAGCCACCCAGTCAATGGTACTTTGTACGTCAGCCCTAGCAACCTGAGACACTAACCAGGCAGCTTTGGCCCCTCTGGCGTAGCACCCCGATGCTCACACCTGGAGTAGATAACATTGAAAGCTACCCCGAAGGCTCCCCTTGCCAAGCACGTGTCTCAGGACAACTCTTTCATTTAAGCTGTTGGTAAATTATTAATAATATTGGTTTTCCAAGCAGTGTAGTGTCAACTCATGGAAGAGAAAGAAAAAGATGACTGGACACTGCAAGAAGAAAGAAGAATGAGCTTCCATGTATGCAGGAATAATTAAGAATTTGAGGGGAAAAAATGTTTCACCTGCAGGAGATAAATTCTGAGTTATCAGCTAAAATCTAAGAAGGGCACCAGGAGTCATTTCCATAATAAATGTAAAAAAAAAAAAAGCCAGAACTGGGAACTTTTTAAGTTTATTTATTTTGAGAGAGAGAGAAGCACTGGGGAGAGGCAGAGAGAGGAGAGAGAGAATCCCAAGCAGGCTCTGTGCTGTCAGCACAGAGCCTGACTCAGAGCTTGAACTCATGAACTGTGACATCGTGACCTGAGCTGAGATCAAGAGTCAGGGGGCGCCTGGGTGGCTTGTCGGTTAAGCGTCCGGCTTCGGCTCAGGTCATGATCTCACCGTTCGTGGGTTTGAGCCCCGCGTCGGGCTCTGTGCTGACAGCCAGCTCAAAGCCTGGAGCCTGCTTCAGATTCTGTATCTCCCTCTCTCTCTGACCCTCCCCCTGCTCGCGCTGTCTCTCTCTGTCTCTCAAAAAATAAAAAAAAAAAAAGAGTCAGATGCTTAACCCACTGAGCCACCCAGGTGCCCCCAGAACTAGGAATTTTTACACACAAGACATTATTTTAAAAAGTATAAAGGTAAATTATTAGGGTATCCTCAGACAAAAACCACCATGAAAGATGAATGTGTATATGAAGTTCTAATGTCAACAATTTAAGAAAGAACGAAAGAAAGAGAAAAGGCCCAGAGAAAGATAAAACTCAAAAGGAAAAAAAGGGGTCTAAGAAATGAGGACAGATGAGGCCAGGAAAAGGAGAACGAGAAGTAGAATCATAGTTTTTGAAACTATACACATGAAGTCTGGGTGGAAAGGAGCTGCTTCTCCATACCCCAGAGTTCCAGACCCAATGAAGGCCACTAGAGTTTGAAAAGTGTTGTTTTAGGAGAAATAAAAGGCTGGGCAGCCTAGGTGGCTCTGTCAGTTGAGTGTCTGACTTTGGCTCAAGTCATGATCTCAAAGTTAATGGGTTCGAGCCCCGCGTCAGACACTGTGCTGACAGCTCAGAGCCTGGAGCCTGCTTTGGATTCTGTGTCTCCCTCTCTCTTTGCCCTAACCCCGCTCATGCTGTCTCTCTCTCAAAAAGAAACAAACATTAAAAAAAAAGAAAAGAAAAGAAAAGGCAATCATTCTTTGCCTAATAAGTAAAGGACAATATTGTCCCTTCTCCTTATTGTTGGTATCAAAGAATTCACATAGATTTGAGGAAGATTTGTGTCAACGTACGTGTGGATGGATAAAATTAAAGGCCTGTGGGTGTTTGGGAAATTACTAATCAGCCAAGACTGAATTTAGGGTGAGCAAACCCACTCACCCATCCTCGATCCCAGAGCCCCTGCCTGAGGCAGAAGTCCACTGTCCTCAGGGGGCGTAAAGACTGTCCAGAGGTCTGAGTGGGGTAGGAGACACACAGGACAGGTAGATTCCAAGCCTTCACAGATCTTCAAGATTTTATTTTCTATTCCCTTACTAGCCCTAAAGTTTTCCTATCTTCTTAGAGGTGGTGGCAGTTCCTAAGAATATGTAAATAGCAAAAATGTGTTTTTAAACTGTTTCTAGATATTAAAGGAGAAAAAAACGTAAACCAGCTTGGAGCCATTTGCAGGCCATTATCTCCTATCGAAAAGCATTGTCCTTGTTTGCATGCTGTAGCTGGCAGGTGCGAGATAGAGCCTACCTGGCTCCAGGACTGTTATCCCTCCTTTCAGAGGTATCCCTTGTAGACTCGCTCCAAAAAAACCAAACACGTCCAGACTCGGTGCAGTTGAGCCCTGGGGCAATGAGCTGACATTATTAACACATTAGCTCCAAACCAGAGCACCTGCAAGCCAGGGAGCAGGGCCTGGCAGAGCTGCTAACAAGTCAGATTCCAGGAAACCTGACAGACTGGAAAAGCGCTCTCAGATGACCATGACGAGATGTCCATAAATCGGCCATGTAACGTCCCCTGAGTTTACTTCTCTGGTGACCAGAATGGCAGGAACTTTAGACACGTAACTCACCTACCTCTGAGCTCTAATTAAAGTTTGCTAAGAGCTTTATGATCTGCCCAGACAACTAGCCTGGGAACGCACCAGTGCTCACGGTGCTGCTGCTGTTATTATTTTGTTGTTGTTAGTGTTATTCCTATTTTATAATAATGATTCAGAGCATAATTGATTCTGAGTGTTCTGTTTTTGTTTTGTTCATTTGAGGGGGGTAGCGATAAGTCTTTATTTGTAATGTACTTGCCTTCCCTTCTGATACAATGTATGCAGACAAGGTATGCAGCAGGAGAGATGGCCATGCACTAAATCATCCATCTCCTCTCCTCAGTTGTCCTCTGCCCGGCAGAATTGGGTATGAAGTGACTCATTGGGGTGGTGGGTGGATGTGCTATCTGTGAGCCACTCCTGACATGTTCACCACACACACACATTGGTTAGTATGGGGATCAAACCCAGGCATTAGTTCAGAAACCTTTTTAGTTTAGGTTCTATGGCTTGAGATTTGGGTGCTAGAGCAAAACAACTGGCCAGGGGTTGAAGCTAGACATTTAACTTTCGGATTCATTTAACTCAGAACTTAAAAGAAACATACCCACACCCACACCCACACCCAGCCACTCAGTCCAAAAGTGGCACCATTGTTTTGGTTATCAGACGATTCAATCTATAAACAGCTAGGGGCTGAAGATTACAAAAAGTCAAACTTTGACCTCTTCGGTCCTGGAATTTAAGTAAACACAAAATCTTTGCATTTGGGAGACTCTTAGAGGTATATCAAGTCCAGATTTCAACCCAACATCTGAACTGGCTTGATAACATTACCAATTAGTGGTTATGCACCCTTTTACCTCAAGGCAGGAGGTAGATTTATTTATTTACCCTGAAATTAATGAGGCGTCAATGTCAGGGCCTCTCAATTGCAGGAGCCTCTTCCAAGCTCTGTATTTAACTTTGTATCCAACATTTATATTTTTTGTCTTTAAGAGGGCCCCCCCCCCCCCGCCCAGTGTATTAGCTTCAAGCTCCACAAAACCTAAGGTGGGGGCAGTTATACTCAAAGGGCAATGCAAAGTACCTTTATGGTGAAATAAAATCTACCTCCCTACAAGTACACCCAAAATATCAGAAATGTGTTTTTGGTAACATAGTGATATTTCTATGAGTGAGGGTATTCATTGAGTGAGTAGAGTACTTAAGAGGGTCATCTGAAATTCCTACAGTTAGATGAAACACCAACTGCTCTTTTTTGCTCCATTGCCTTTCGCAAGGCTGTTCCCTCTTTCTGGAAGCTTTCACCCCCTTTTGTCAGATTATCTCCTACTTTGCTTTTGGATCTCAGCTCATACCTCCTCAAGACTGTCCCCCCTAACTTCCCTGACAAGACTGTCAATGCTCATCTGTATAATATCATTGCACCACGCTTCTTCACGGCACATAGCACACTGTAATCTTACTCGTGTTTACACCCTTGTTTGATTATGCTCCTCTTCCTCCATCACACTGAAAGATGCATGCGGCTGGGACATCACCTTCCTTTTCTTACCCCTGCAAGCCCAAGCTCAGCAGAGAGCCTAGCACAATACAGATCTGTATAGACTTAATCAAGAATGCACAATGAAGGCTAAAAGGAATTGGTAAGAAAAGGTTAAACACAAATTCAATAAAAACGAAAAAGTCAATGTTATAAAGAATTACATTTTAGCTCATTATAACATACGTTGTCTGACAACTATTTGCTGTCCAACAATGCAATAGGCTGTCTTAAAAAGTGGAATGTGTCCTTCAGAAGTACATGGTTAGTACTAAGGAGGTTGAAGAGGGAAGTTCCATAAAGGTCTAGAATTGGACTCAGATCAACTAGATCATTTAAGCTTTGTCCCAGCGAGAAATCCTGTTAAGACTGGGGTCACTGACATATAGCTTCTCTTGATGGCATTGATGATGATCTGCATGTGTATGGATACAGTTTCATGTTTAACAAGTAAGACATTAAACAGAACTAAATGATTAGAAGTTTATGTTCAATATAGGTAGAAACCAAGACATAGGAGTAAGTATAGGTACCCAAATAAAAACATAAGCACTGATACTAACTTAATTCGAGAATGAATAAAGATTCTTCCCAAGATGGAGTAATAGGGGCTGAATTTAAACTCCTACCTGAATCAACTAGAAAGGAAAACTTAGGAAACAATGGTTCTCAAAAAATTAAAAAATAAGTACAGGCTATGATATCTGAGAAGAGGGGGATAAAGGAGGTGACTCCTTTGATTGAGCCAACTTCTTTCTAGAGGCCTAGGCTGCAACCAAGGAAGGAGGAGCCCACACAGAGCCTGCAGTCTCGCCGAGTGGAAAAAAGATCAGAGGTCAGCAAGGCCATGGTCCCAGGGCTGAGGAAAGCACCATGAGAATGAACTGGCAGAAAGGTTTTTGGAACCCATACAGGGCTGGGAATAATTCATGTTCCTTTCAGCCAGAGTAGAATGCAAAGGCCATTAGATAGGGCAGAGGTTGGCAAACTACACAGCCCACAGGCCATATCTAGCACACAGATTGTCTTTGAAAGCTTGCAAACCAAGAATTATTTTAATATATTTAAAAGACTGTAAAAACACATACAAAGAAAACTATGCGACAAAGATTATATATGGCCTATAGACCCTAAAATATTATCATATGGCACCTCACCAAAAGGGTTTACCAATCTCTGAAAAAGTGTTGAGAAAGTTACCAGTTTAGTAGTATAAATAAATTAGCCCTAAGCTAAAGGCTACTCTGGACTTTTCTTTTTTTTTTTTTAATGTTTTATTTACTTTTGAGAGAGAGAGACAGTGTGAGCAGGGGAGGGTCAGAGAGAGAGGGAGACAAAGAATTCGAAGACAAGCTCCAGGCTCTGAGCTAGCTGTCAGCACAGAGCCCGACACGGGGCTCAAACTCATGAACCACAAGATTGTGACCTGAGCCAAAGCTGGACGCTCAACCGACTGAGCCACCCAGGAGCCCCTGCTCTGGACTTTTAAAAGCAAATTCAAAAGGATTATACCAACTTATAGTAACTTAGCTAACAATGAACTAAATCTAACACTATTTAATGAAATACAACAAAATCCAGTGCCCCGAAACATAAAATTCACATCAGGAATCCAGGAAAAATTTGAAAGACTTGTAAAAAAAACAGAAAATATTTCCCTGTACATTTACTGATTGCTGCATAACCCACTACCTCCAAAATTTGGTGGCTTCACACAATAATCATTTATTATTTCTTATGGGTTTTGTGAATCAGAAATTCTCACAGAGCACAGTGGGGAATGCTTGTTTCTGCTTCACAATTCCGGGGGCCTAACCTGGAAGATTTGAAGCCTAGGGGCTGAGATTTTCTGAAGGCTTATTCATCTACATATCTTGCAGTTTTAGTGAGGAAAGAGTTAACAGACCAGATCTGGTTGCTTTTTTGTTGCATATCTCCAAGAGAATCTGGAACCATGAATGACCCTTGGGCAACCACTGGGAATATGGCCCTTCGAAGTCAGGTGATGACTTTGTTTATGTACCGGTGGAGCAGTGGGCTGTGCTATACTAGCTGGACAAGTTGTTTGGCATGAATATCAAAATTAATGATGTGCACCTAGTTTCATCATTGAGGCCCTGAGTTTCAGCATGGCTGGTGGTGTAGCAAGATCTGCTTATGTGACCAGCACATCACAAAAGCCTTGGACCCTAAGACTCTGGCAGGATTCGCTGGATAGACACATTCCATACATGTTCTTATCAGTTCCTGCTGAAGAGAAAGCAGATCATGTGTGGCCTCTGATGAAAGGCTCTGAAGCCGGTGCTGAACATGTCTGGGCTCTGCCCAAACTTTAGCTGTGAATACAATCTTCTCTTGAGTCTTGTGAGTCCTTGTGGCCAATCAGCAAACTTGGAGTGGTCTTGGGACCCTTAAAAACATCGTGAAAATACAAACCAAAGGAAAGCTAAGTGTATAAGTTATCCATTGCTGTGTAACAAGTTGCCCCAGATGTAGCCAACTCAGACAACAAACATTTATTATCTCATAGTGTCTGTGTATCAGGAATCTGGAGTGGCTTAGCTGGGTGTTCAGGATCTGTCCCAGTCGAGGTGTCAGGCTTGGCTGGGTCTGAAGGAGCTGATCCAAGCCCACTTACCTGGTGGTTGGCCTTGCTGCTCAGTTTCCTCATAGGGCTGCTCATGACATGACTTCCCCTAGAGGAGTATTCTGAGAGAGAGAGTAAGAAAGAGGGCCTATGACAGAAGTCACAGTCTTTTATAACCTAATCTTAGAAGGGAAATAACTTTGCTTTTACCACATTTTATTAGTCACAAAGACCAATTTTGGTACAATGTGAGAGGACTATACAAGGGTGTGTATACCAGGGCTTGGGGATCATTGGGGATCATCTTGGAAGCTACTAGAACAACTTTATTAACATCAGATAAGTAGATTCCAGAAGAAGGAATATTATCAGGGATAAAGAGGGGCATTTCATCACAGTAAATGGGTCAATTCCCCAAGAAAATGAAAAATCCTAAACCGAGCTTCATGCCTAACTCTAAGACCCAAACAGAAGTTTTCTCCATTTGCGTTTGTTATAAACATTTTCTATAGGGAATATTTGACACATTTCTATTCCCTTCTATGCTCTATCATCATCTTCATTTTAAGTTGTCTTTGGGAATCCACAATCCAATATTTTTTCCTTTAGTAAAATGTGGAGATTCCATAAAAAAAAAAAAAAGAACCTCATTTGTAAGTAGTTCTGCTTTGAATAAAAAAAGCTCAGTGAGAAAAAAAGTCACCTAGGTGTTAAGAAAGGGTGTGGGGATTTCAAGAAGTCAGAGTTTAGCAGAGCAAGCAGGAAATCATAGCCACAAACCAGAAACAAGGCCAAAGCATCAGAGGCAGTGGGTATTTTGAATGATTGGTAGGCCAGCCAAATTTGACACGGATGTCTGGGGAGTGGGGAGATGGCGCTGGAAATTCATTAACCAGGCCTTGAGTACGTGAGGCTGAAACTGTCTTATTCATTACTGACACTTTGGTACCTAGCACATAGTAAATGAATATAAAATGTTGACCTCTTTATGGAAAAAAGAAACAGTCTGTAATGGGAGGGCTTAGCAAAATGGGCCAACCGCTTTAAAGACAACATTTGAGGAAGTATTCCAGAATATAGACTTTTATATTTCAATACTAGTGCATCTGGTCCTTCCTAAATTCTAATAGCTTGTGATAAGAAGAAAAGAAGCATCTGGAAGCAAATTTAATACAAGAATCAAAATAGGCAAATTTCAGATTTCCCCTGGAATTCAAGACTCCCCTGATCTGGCTTTTACTTATTTTTCCAGATTTCTCTATCCGTTGTACTTTCTGGAAAACTGCCATTCCAGTCAAATTGACCAAATACTATATTATCTTGATTTAATTTGTATATTTATCCCTACTTCTTAATATCTCAGAAATCAAGAAGTGTTTCACAATCCATGCATCGGGATTATGGCCCTCTTTTAAATACGTCCTATATTTCTTCTCTTAGAGATTTGGTGAAAGGTATTTTTCCTGCCTCTTCTATATCAGCTGAAATCTAACTGATCTTTTCAGATGTGATTTAAATCCAAAATCCCCTAAAAACCTTTCCTAACCAGCCCTTCCAAAAATTAATTTACTTTCTTCAGGCCTACAAGTTACCAAAATCTAAGTTTACATATTCCATACCACCTAATATGTAATTACATGTGTCCCTGTCTTATTTCTCCTTCCAGATTATAAACATCCAGAGGACAAAAACTATGTCTCTTACACCTTGCATTTCTCATAGCAAGCAGGCAGCACGTATTTGCCTCATTTTGATGACCAGTAAATACTACTTAAGTGAGTGAAGGAATATGTTAATAATTATACACAATTATATTTAAAAGAATACAACTTGTTACAAATAATGGGAAAAATAACAATAGAAGGACAGTGCCCCTGATTAAACAGGAAAAAAAGCAAGCTGCAGAACAGAATGTATAGAATGATATTTTTGCTAAATCAATAGCAAGTTCCTCCCTAGCATGTAGGATATGAATGTATATAACAGCAAGTTATTTGGAAGAACACAGTCCTAATGGTTAACTTCAGTTATCTCTGGAAAGTAGGATGGTGTTGTTAAAATTATGAAAGTTCACAAGAGATTTTCCCTTTTTAGTTGTTTACTTCACACACCCACACACACACACACACACACACATACACATGTGTACATGCAACGAAGTGTGTGAATTTGTTTTGCAGTGAAAATTAAGGGGAAAAAAGACGAGAGGGCTGGCGATCCTTCAGGTACCCAGCTTTATGGTGAAGTGGAAAGAGAAAGCCCAAAATTCAATACATAGAAAGTTATGAGTTATGAGATATGACAACCAAGAAATAAGATTAATTCAGAAAACTAGAGAAGAAAATTAAATAGTTTTCTGAACTCAGTTGTCACAGAATCCTGGGCCTAATACATTGGTTGATTTAAAACTCCAATCATACAAAAGAAAGTAGAAAAGTCAGGGCAGTGGATTAGAGTAGGGAAGTCTGTTACTTTAACAACAAAAACCCCTGTAGCTTATGTTAAAGTTTCAATGAAGCAAGATTCCTATTCAAGAGACAGCCCTCAAATGTGTTTTTCCTCATAAGAGTAGCCCTATCAGAGGCATATTGCAGGAGAAAACTGTGTATCTATATGGAATCTCATGACACCACTTTACCTTTAGTAACAAACAATTAACTTTATTTTATTTTTTACTGCTAACCATGCACCTGGCACTGTGCTAAGTGTTTTACAGGTTTTCTTTTATTGGTGAATCCTAACAACCCTATGACATTACTGTTCCCATCTCACAGATGGGGAAACTGAGGCTTAGGTTAAACAAATAATGGCATCAAGTTTGAACTCAGGCCATCTGTTAACTGATGCAGAATTCCTCACTCTGTGCCTCTCCACAGTGTGCCTTTCCCACAATCATACCTATCATTGCCAGACATCCTGTTGTTCCTTATTTCACTTTCTTACTCCACTACTGTGCAAAGGTGTGTCCTGACTGCCCTTATTTGTGCCAGTGTTACACAAGACTCAACATCACACAGCTCAGATAAGTTCTTCCATCCACTCAGCTTCCTATTTTTATTAGAAACAAAAGATACTCTGCTGGAAGGCAGATGTTCCAAATATCACTATTTTCCTTTACTAACTTGTAGCTCCACCACTCCTTAATTCACCTATTTTCTCCTTTGGACAGTGCATACTTTCAGCTTTACTTGGCATAGAGACAGAGAAGTACGTTCATCACTGCATAAAGCAAATGGTTAACAATCCCTTATACACCAAGTTTGAAGTCCAGAGAGGTTTGATAAATGAAAGACTCTTTATAACTCATTTGATATCAAAGCCCGGCCAGACATAAACTCATTTAGCAACAAAACCTGCCCTGAACTGACTTGAGGCTATTTTTAATCTTCATTGATCACAATCAGTGTGAATTTTCATACACTTCTCTGCTGAAATATTAATTTGCTTTATTACAGGGTGCTGCCCAGACCTCACTCAGGGTTTTATGTGTGGTATGATATAGTTACCTTTTTACCCACCCAAGAGCCAAAAGTCCTAAATTACAAAATACTTCTGGACCCCAAGCGTTTCAGATATGTGATTTCAGAAGTGTATTTCCTTTCTCTAACACTCCCCCACCACCTTGTTTTAAATTAAGAGTTAAAGTTAAGGGTTTTCCCAAGTCTAATACTTAGATGTGGTGAATACGTAGATTTGCCTATGGCCAAGTTATACGCACACTTTGTAATCTTACAAAATTCAGCGGCCACAGCAACACCCTTCTTTAACTGTGTTCTTATACAAAAGGCATTACACAGCCCCAGCCCCTTGCTGATTTTTTCATCATTCATTGACTGAGAGCCACTAGAACATTTCCCCCCAAAGGATTAACTTTGTTTTCCCTTTCAGACCATTTCTAAGTTTGGGAGACTGCCTTGTTAGGCCACTCGTTGGCTGTTTCCCTGACTTTTTTGGAATATGTAAATCAGCTTATAATTCCATGTGGAATCGAATTAACCGTAATTGTATTAAAATTAAGGTAATCCAGATGAGCCTTACATTTCTAACTGATCTGGGTTTTTTAACCTGAATTTTCTGGATACATTTACACAGACTCACAGAGTTGGCTTTCCCATTCATCTGCCATGATTTCCTGGTATTCTGGTATTCTCGCAACCTTTGGCACCAAACCATAGCATCTGAAGATTCATTACATCTGGCACTTCGGAAATTTAAAAACTGCCACCGAATTATCATTCACTAACTGAAATTTTCCATGATAAGTATCTAGGTCACAAAACTGAATCCTGAGAGTCACCGAAAGATTCCCAAACTAAGGAGAAGGAAAAGCACTTCTGACTTCAGGCACTTTCTTGCTTTCTGTGTTAAACCAGTTGCTATGACAGTAGACTCACTCAGAGAACATGCAACTCACTGCTTAAAATAACCAAAGAGCGTTTTTCCCTAAGGAATCAGATTCTGTAAGAAATTACTAAGTCTTACAGTATTTATGTGTGCACTGCTTCAGCCATCAATAACTAGAGGGTTGAAAACATTCTGCTGTTTAGGATTTTTAAATTTTAGCAGAGAACAAAGGGGAATTCCTTGGTGTTTCGTATAGATGGATACATATGCCTGTTGTTTTAAAAGTCTTCCACCTGGTTCAAGTTGAAATCATTTTGATTTGAAGTCCACACTTTAAAAGCATTAATTAGTCCTTATAACATTAGCGTGGTGTACATAAATGCCATTATGCCCATATTACAGGGGACTGATTAAAGATGTTGAATATATTTCTGCCTTAAAGTAAGTTTTTCAATTCAGAAATAAAGACTTCAGACTTTCCTCCCAGAGCGATTGCTATGTGATATGATTGCTTTTCTCTATGTACCCCATTATTCTTGATGATGCTAAAGGTCTGCCCTGTCACTTCCCAGAATATTGGTTGCACAAGCAGAGTTGAGGACCTGACAGACCCATAAGGAAAGGAATGGCTCCCCCAACCCCCAGAAAATGGGGGAGGGGCATGAGAGAAGGGCTCCCGTGGGTTAGCAATAGCTCTCTCTCTAGTCGTCATCCTCTGTCCTCCTTAATAAGCATCCAGGGCTCCTGCTCCCTTACCTGCCCTTTTCCAATGGGCCAGACTGGTCTTGCTCCTGAATTCTTCTGTGGAGTTTCCTTCATTGGCCATTCTTGTGCACAGGGCCAAGCAATAAACGGCCTGTCAGAGTTGATATGTGTGGGGCTATTACCAAATGGAAACTGAAAGCCAGAGAATTTCATCTCCATGAGGCACAAGGACTATTTCAGAAAGCAGAAGTGCCAGATTCATCCTCTAGTGATGGTACTCAAAGGGTAATTGGAGAGTGCACAGAAAAACCCTCAAGAAAATCTGAAGTAATCCACTGTAGTTTCGGGGGAATTCTGAAAAGAGAAAACATGCTACAGATGCTTCTACTTCTCTCTCTTTTTAAACAGCTACATACCTTGTTTCTGTGCTAAGCACACATTTCCCTAAATGGGAACTTCACTCAAGTTCTTTCATCTTATAATATTTGTTTATTTATTCCACATCCACTTAGAATTTTTCTTCCCCTGCCTTTTTTTTTTCAGTAAATATAAGGATATAGGAAATGCGTTAGCACTTATTATCTGTTGAGTTAGCAGGGTGCTTATCAAGCTTGAGAAGCCAGTGAACGCTCCAGGCTTGGGTGCCCTCAGGAGCTTATATTCTGGGGACCTGAAACAGCCTGAGGAGTAAAGCTGTCACAAACAAGTCACTTGGGTGGGGCTGCTCTGAGGTTTGGCATTTGTCGGAAAAGAATAGGGTATGTTGATCTACATTTGATATTCAGGAGCAAGTATCAATGAAATCCTATACTAGGCTTTGGCATAACACCAACTTTGAATTATGGGAGATAGTCCTGGCATTATACTGGAGTTTTTCTGAAGACACGCACTACCAAAGGAGACTCTAAAGCATTGTCCAAAATAATACTTGAAACCATTGGTTGAAAATTAAAACATTTAAAAATTTATAATAAAAAGATACATTGGTATCTCTCTGTATTCTTTGAATGGAATTTAGCCAAAGGTGTATATTAACTAGTCATCACAGTCAAAGTGATTTCACCAGTTGCTCATTTACGCAGTGACTGTGTGACAACTGCAAGTAGGGATTGCACCTGTCTGTCTTCCGGGGCCTAATTTTTGTTGGTGGTCCTCATCCTTCCCCTGCACTTCCTGGGAGCTACAGATCTCACGTCTGGTCCATCTTCATTCACATCGTGTCTGAGGAGATACCCTAGCCTTTCCCTCTGAGTCTCTGCTTGACCAACTGCACCCTTAGGAGTTACTTTCTAAGTTTGTTTCTAATATCTAGGCTCCTTTTTTATTCTCTCCTCAGAAGTTACTAATATCCACCCTTATGGCTCCACTACATAAAACCTCTTTGTCTAGAGCCAGCCCACACTCTGCCAAAGAAAGATTCGTTAATTCAGGAAATCAGATCCACTAAACAAACTGTTTGGCTCTGCTTTGAATGCTCTTGTGAGTACAGGCTAAATGCTTTTGCTAATATAGTTGTCAAGAAATTGTGTCCGAGACCTGGGCTGAGAAACAGATGTCAGGACCCACAACGGTAGCCCTCTGCCTGCAGACCGAGGTTAGCAGAGCCAAAGAATTGGACATCCAATCAAGAGTTGTCAGTTGTCAATCTTCCAGTTCCTCAATGAGACTGAGAAAGAGAAAGATCTGGAGAAGTGCCTGGATACTACTCTTGAATAACCACACCAGACCCCTTTTAATTATTTATAGCAAATAGATGTAAATCTAAATGAATCTCAAGCTAGAAAGGGATATGGTAACTAAATTCACTGGAAAATTCTCAGGCTGCAGAGTTACTGGGAAATGCCGGACCAGGGACAGAGAGCCAGTAGAGGCCAGTGAGCAGGCCAGGCCCGGCAGAGCCATCTGACCCCAGCAGGGCAGTAAACAGACTCTCCAGGGACAGTAAAGAGCTGCCCCCTTTCAGAATAACCTCTTTGAGGACAGTGGACAAACACATTTGCATGAGCAGTTCATGCCAGTGGAGAATCTCAGTACAAAAAGATCATTTTTGCCTATCATCTTTATTGATATATCTCAGTAGCGTTTCCTTCTGACTTAGTACTACTAATATGCTTGCAAGCCTCCCTCTAGCTTCCACCTCGAAGTTATCTTCTGAGTTTTAACCAGTTATTCCAAATATTATCTCAAATCACAATTCTTTATTCTAACAAAAACTTGAAGATGTTTATGCCATTTTTTTAACCGAGCACAATAAATAATGCCAGATTTGCATACATGGACATCTGTAACAATGACAAAGTAGGCAGAGCCCAATTCCTACTTAATTCTGTGACTTTCATCATGTTACGGTCCAGGTGGCACAGAGGCCTAAACAAAAGCATCCATTGGTACAATGTTTTGTATATGTCCTTCTCATGTTTCTCCATGTACACGTGTTTATATATATGTGGCACTGTTATCTATAAAAAAGTAAAAAACTGGAAGCAACCTACATGCCCAAAACTGGGGACATTTTTTTTAATTTACATTTTTAAATTAATCTATTAATTATTTATTGTGAGAGAGCGCACATACACATACACATGGGGGAGGGGCAGAGAGCGAGGGAGAGAAAGAATCCTGAGCAGGTTCAATACTGTCAGTACAGAGCCTGACATATGGCTTGATCTCATGAACTGTGAGATCATGACCTGAGCCAAAGTCAAGAGTTGGATGCATAACCAACTGAGCCACCCAAGGCATCCCAAAACTGGTGAAATTTTTATCTACATTGTATTATACCTAGAACAGTTTGCAGCTATTTCAGTGATCTTTAAAATATTTTGTAGCAATGTGGGGAAAGAATTGACTTGCATAGTTAAGTGAAAAGGTCAGGATACAAAATTATTTGAGCGGGTTGACATAACCTGTATAAAAATTAATGCACATGGTAGGGTTGGGGAGTACAAGAAGAATATATGCACCCCTGACTAATAGTTGACATTTTGGGTGTATGATCATATGCCATTTCCTTCTTATTTTTTAAAATTTTCATCGTGTCACTACATTGTTTTTACACAAAATCGAGCATATTACACATACACACAGGCAGACCTCATCCAAGACAATTTGGACTTTGCTAAGGCCATGCATTTTAATATTACCAGTTATAAATAGAAGCAGTTATTCAAACTAGTTTAACCTAGGGGACTTATTGGAATATATCATTAAAAAGTTCAGAAGATGGACCACCCCCAGGATGAGCTGTTCCAGAAACGCATTGCACCCCCAGTGCTGGGGACCCATTACTCTTGTCTCCACCTTGCCGCATGTATCAGCCTTTTTGTTACACATCTTCCCTTGTGGCAGAAAAATGGCTGCAGCAGCTCCATTTTAGAGAAGGAGCAAGGTCAACTCCCCCCCCCCCCCCCAGTCGTCAAACAACAATCTCTGCTTCACCTTGATTGGACCAGCATGACCAGTTGCTGAGACCAGGGAAGTGCTGCACCGGCTTCAGGGTAAATTATGTCATCTACACACACCGGTCTGCAGGAGGCTGGCTACTGTTCACAACTAGTTACTGCCTCTCCCTGCTGGAGGAATATGCTTCCCCACCTCACTGACATCAGGTTTAACCATAACTTGCACTGGCTATTGAAATGCAAAATACCAACGCTCAATACCAAAACATGACATCGTTGTTCAATGCTACACTTGGCTTTGCTGAAGCCATTTTGTTCCTTCTGTCAGGTAGAAGCGTTCAGAGTCAGTGCGTGGTTTGCCATACTCTTTCTTCTCTGTTACAGTCTCTGGCAATACCCCAAACAGAGGCCTCAGTGTCAGCCTGGGTTCAAGAATAAAGATGAAATTGAGTTGAGCCACAGCCAACCCAGACTGCACGTGTAGCATGAACCGCACCTTTGTTATCCACTGCTGAGAATGAGGGGCTGCTTACTACTGAACATAACTAGTCTTCCCTGACTGGCCTTGGGTCCTAGCTTAGCCATTTCTTCACTACACGAACTTGGACAAGTTATCTCACTTCTCTACACTTACTTTATTTGCAAAATAGAGATGATATGCAAAACTCCTGGTACATACGTAGTCCCCCCTTATCTGCAGTGGATATATCCCAAGACCCCCAGTGGGTGCCTGAAATGACTGATGGTACCGAACCCTTACATATACTATGTTTTTTCCTATACATTCATACTTATGATAAAGTTCAATTTCTAAATTTCATGCAGTGAGATACTAATGATAACTAATAACATAATAGAATAGTCACATCAATAGATTGTAATAAAAATTACATGAATATGGTCTCTCTCAAAATATCTTACTATACTGTACTCCCCCTTCTCGTGATGATGTCAGATGATAAAATGCTTATGTGATGAGACGAAGTGAGGAGAATGACAAAAACCCTGTGACACACAGCATTAGGCCACTATTGACCTGCTGACACATCAGAAGGAGGCCATCTGCTTCTGGACTGACGAGCCCCCTGGTTAACCGAAACCACAGAAAACACAGTCATAGATAAGGAGAGATGACTGGAGTCAAAAATGACAACTATGACTGTTGGTTCATAAGAAGAATTACAATTCTTACTTCCCTGGGTGATTTTCTCCTAATTTATCTTTGTGATTTTGCAGGGAGGAAAAAATGTCCATCTGAAAAAGGAGGTATATTGTATTCCTTTTCACCAAGACAAAGTTACCCAGAGTTTCAGTATATATACTAATGATCTGTAGATAGAACAAGAAATTCCTCCTCAAGATATAAATGTTAGTTCCTTGGAACGTTCTTGCCTTTTTGAGAAATAAAAAAAAGATTAACCCAAAATTTCATATGGGAAAAATGCTTTTTCACGCTCAATACCTGAATGTGATAAAGCTATTCGACAGTACTGTTGGCTTCACTGAGGTAATTTTGTTTCTTCTCTGAGTTATCTATTATTGAAGATAGCCAAGCAATGGATATTGAAATAGATGATTTTTCTATTCCATTGTGAAAGTCTTGTGTTCCCTGAACCCCTTCCCAGAAAGTGATGTATTATTCTGTGTGTGTGTGTGTGTGTGTGTGTGTGTGTGTGTGTAAGGGATGGAGTGAGGAAGAGAGAGGTTATAGTCAGAGAAATGCAATTTAAAAGTAAAATTTCTATTTTCTTTCTTGAGAATGTAATTAAATCTAGATTTGAATCTAAGTTGACTTGATTTTGTAATCAATAATTATTTTACATTATGGAGCACATTTTCCATCTTAGACATTTATCACTGACATCTGATATCTAGCATGTTTTTTTCAGATTAGAGGTTTTATCTTGCTTGGTTTTCTGGTATCCAGTAATTAAGGTATGAGGCAATTATTTACTCCTTTAGATAAACAAATGTCCTTTGAAGAATGCAGTATAAACTAAGTCATAGTTTAAATGCATTAGGGCAGTAGCTCCTACAATCTGCTCTGCCACAGAATTACCTAAAACCTTACACACACACACACACACACACACAGAAGCATGTACACATATACACATACACACACATTTCTGAGCCCTACCCCAGGACTTGTGAATTACAATCTCTGGAAGGGGGTCTCAAAATTTTTATTTAAAAAGCCCAGGGCATGACATCACCAAGATGGCGACGTAGGTTGTTCCTGACTTCTCTCCCCCTCACAAGAACAACTATTAAGGTATTAAGACACCACTGAGAGAATCCTAGAATATAAGGACTGAGAGAATCCTAGAATATAAGGGTAAAGCTGAAGCACTCCTCTGCACCTTAGAAACCAGGACAGACTACATTAGACAGCAGTTTGTTTTTGAGAGTACTGAGCTATGAACATCCTAGCCCATGTCTCATGGAGCACATAGGAAATAATCTCCCTTGAGCAGATACCTCTCAGTTACATTGCTAGAGAGAATATGAATAACTTCATAATTATGAGATCCTGTCAGACTGTAGCACCAAACTTTTTCAAAGTGGATATATCATTTTCATTCCCACTAGGATTGATCCCAGTGGATCTACATCCTCCTTAACAGTTGTTATTGTCAGATTTATTTTTCATTAAAATGTTTATCTTTTGCCAATAAATGTGGGTATACAGTATTGAGAAAAATTTCTCAAACACCCAGATTTTAGTTCTAAATATCATTCTCCACTAAAAGAAACCAAGGATCCTTGTGAAATGACTGATTCCAGGGCTAGGGTGGGGAAAATATAAGATGAGCTTAGAACATTTTCCTGTGCCAGAAAGTATAAAATTGCTCAAAGAATGATGGAAATCATGTCAAAGCACACACAACTCTGCTGGACAGGGCTCTGGCTGGCCACACCTGGGAAATTTGAATATGAAAGTTAAGTAATAGCAGTAATAGATTAGAATCCATTGAATAAAATATGTATATTGATATATTCAAAAGAGGAAGGAAGGAAGGAAGGAAGGAAAGAAGGAAAGGAGGGGGAAGAAAGAAAGGAGGGAGGGAGAGAGGAAGATGGAAGGGGGAGGAAGGAGAGAGGGAGGAAGGAAAAGTTCTTATAAAACAATGCCAACTAATACTGTGGAAGCAATAATGCAATTAGAAAATTACCAGCTGGGCAAGAATAATCAATAGATATTGAAACCAATAGTTAAGAGTATGATGAGGAATAGAAAGGAGATTTACATCATCTCAAAGTATCTCCCCACAAATGACATCCTAATGACAGGGAAAACAGTAAATTTACAATGAAAAAGTCTGACAGGCACCACCTGTATTGGCTTGAATGGTGTCCCCTAAAAGAAATGTTTACATCCTAACCCCCAGGATCTGTGAATGTGACCTTCCACATTCACAAAGGGTCTTTGCAGACATAATTAAGTTAAAGATTTAATGAAATCATCCTGAATTACCTGGGCCTTAAATCCAATGAAAAGTGTCCTTATAAGAGACAGAAGAGGAGAAGGCATGGACAGAGAGAAGGAGGGGAAAGCCATGTGAATATAGAGGCAGAAAAGCTATGAGAAAAGCCGACTGCTATGAGAAGCCAGAGGACGCAAGAAAGGATTATACCCTAGACTTTTCAAAGGGAGTACAGCCCCGAAGACCTGTTTGAAGCCACATTATTGTGGTAATTTGTTATGGTGGCCCTAGGAAATGAATACACCACCTTAATCCAATGATCAGTGTTATATCACCTACATCCTGTGGTTCTTGATGAGATGCACCAGAAAGCTCACAGCCTCGGGCCATAGTATCTGCAACTTATTCCCGAATGATCCAGAAAAACCCATCTATGCATCCATGTAGAAAAAGAATGAAGAAGTACATCTGAGGTGAAGATTAATAAGTGGTATGCAAGAGTTCTTTGTGCCATGATTGCATTTCTCAGTAATTTTGAAATTATTTCAAAATAATATTTTTTTAAAGCTTACTATATTATTATAATGTGTAGATATGAAAACCACTACATTAAAATTCACTTGTTAAGGCAGTGGTTCTCCTCTGGGTGATTTTGCCTCCCAGAAAATATATAGAAACGTCTGAAGACATTTTTGATGGTCAGTTACTGCACGCAGTGGGGAGAGGGGAGCAGGGATCTGCTCTGGAGGGTACCACAGGCATCTAGTGTGGATAGAGGTGAGGGATGCCACTGAAATGGTAAAATGCACAGGACATCCACCCACAAGTAATTATCTGACCCAAAATGTCAATCGTGCCACTGCTAAAAACCTGACTTTAAGGAAACGATACATCCTCACCAAAAGAACCAGATTCTAAACACTTACGGAAAATGGCACCAAGTTTATATAGTTTTAAAACACTGACTGCAGCAACATTATATGTCAACCAAAGATTCCCATTTTATGTAAGAATATATTTGCATTTCAAGACTTGGAAGTCACATACAGAAATGCATACAGTCACATGTGACACCATACGTCAGACAAGAGTAGTAAAGGAAAGGGGGAAGCATAGAAGTTTTTTTGGCTCATTCATTTTAACATCAACCAATTTTAGACAATAAGTCCACTGCAAACGCAACTGCAAGGCATTTGAACAGCTCAGTGAGAAAGAGAAATAGACTCCTTTCAAACTTATGACTATACTCATAAAGCAGTATAAATACATTTACTGGTTACCTAGAGTAATCCCTATCACTTCTTTCCATATCCAATGAGATTTCCCATTTCTATATTTTTACCATACATCCCATAACTAAGGAGTGATGGATCAGACAGTATTAGTCAGATTGTCACATAACAATCCACAAAACTCAGTGACTCTCAACAGCAAATATTCATTTCTCCTTCATTGGTCTGTGCGCTGGCTGAGTGGACCCTGCTTCAAGTTCAGGTCCGCCCTGCATATCCTTCACTCTGGGACCAGTGATCCCCTGGGCAGATGGCTGCTACCTCATGGCAGATCACAGATGCTCTAGAAGCCAGGCCAAACTCTGCGAGCACATTTAAAGCCTCACTCATGTTACATCTGCTAATATCCTGAATATCTTTCCATGTCAGTATGAGTAGTTTTATCTCAGTTTAATTGTTGCATAGTCTTTTGTAGCATAGGAATGCCATCATTTATTAAGCCTCTTATAATTGTGCATTAAGATTATTTCCAATTCTCCCCTGTTATATGTGATGCTGTGATAAACATTCCTGTAACTAAATTTTTATCTGAATTAACCATTCATTGTTAAGGGGAAAAAGTCTAAAAGTGGAATTTCTGGATGAAAGCATAGAAACAATTATTTTCAAAAGGTTTTTCTTCTCAATATTATCTGGCATTCAAATCAAAGCAGTCAATGTTAGGCAGTCAGTTGGGGATATGAGGCTTTAAGGTATTGACACATATTTGTAGGTGGGTAGGCATGAGACAGGAGCAGATGAGAAGAGAGGGGGGAAGAGAAGAAGGGAGGAGAAACTGAATGTGAGAATCATCCAAATCCAATGTAGAATGATACCAGACACTGTATAAGAATTACTGGTTGTAGGAAATCCCTCTGAATAGCCGGTTGTAGCGTTGTTGATTTGTAAATGAAATTTAAAAAACCAAATCACTCAAATCAGAACCCAGCTAAATGTTGTAGAAACTTAGTGATTTTTATAAGACACACAAATGTACAGCTACTAAATTATTAGACCTAAGAATTTTTAACTACAATCTATTAATTTGATTTCCTTTTCTCAATAAATCATTAAGAGCAGTGGTTCTCAACAGGGGTAGATAGGTGTTATTAGTTGTCTATTGCTATGTAACAAATCACACCAAAACTTAGTGGCTTGAAACAACAAATCATTATTATCACTGATGGTTCTGTGGGTCAGCTGGGCTCAGGTGAGCAGCTCTCTCATAGTGCCTCTCATGTAGCTGCAGTCAGATATTGGCTGGGGCTGAATCATCTGGGAGTTCAACCAGGTTGGGTGTCCAAGATGGCTCCCTCACAGGACGGGCAGTTGGTGCTCATTGTTGGCTATGAGTTCAGCTGAATGTGTCAACCCGAGTGGCCAAGTGAGCCTCACAGCATGGTGGCCTACACTCAGAGATGAAGTTTCCTGAGAGGGTGGATCCCAAGAATGAGTGTTCCAAAGTCCCAGGTGGTAGCTTCTTATGATCTAATCCTGGAAGTTCCAGAGTATTTCTTCTTCTGTATTCTTTTGTTGCAGTGAATCACTCAGGTCTTCCCAGAAGCAAAGGGAGAAGAATTTGATTCTGGCCTCTTGATTAGGGAGCAGAAAGTCACATTGCAGAGGAGTGTGTGGGATGAAAACTATTTCTGTGGCCGTCTTTGGAAGATGCAATCTCTGCTGGTGGTGGTGGTGGTAGGGGATGTTGGTGAAAAGTTGTTGTCTGAAGTTCTCTGAAGTTGTTGACTAGTTTTTCACATGTTTATGTCTTTCTCTGAAGAGAATTAAATATTCATAAGATTCTGAAAGGAATCTGCTACCAAAATAAATAAATAAAAAGTAGAAGCAATCACTAATCTAGGTAGATTATGGTGTGTTACATAATTAAGTGTATTTTATACCCTAACATTCCTTTTAAAGATATTTAATCTGCCATTAACTTGGGATTGTTCAGCATCTAGCTATGATTCACTAAGAAATTCATCCAATTAAAAATTTTAAAAGATGTCAGATAATTCTGTCAGTGTGAGTGACAAGTTAAATAAAACCAGGTACACATACACACACATACACTCATATACATGTATATATGCATGTTCTGAATTTTAAACAGAGAAGCCTGATTTAATGGGGTTTATATTTTGGACCACTGTTGCCATCACAGCTACCTATATTTGACACTTAGGAGAATTCTAATAGACTGTTAATATTCTACACACAGTTCAGGGAAAATTTCTTTTTAGATGCCTGCAGCAGAGCACAATGATTTCCACCATACAGCATGAGATTTGACTATTTTATCTCAGCATATGTAACTATAGCTGTTATTGTTCACAAAATCACCTGGTTTTTATTACAGCATTGTAACACCCCACATTTTCATTTGGTGACACCTCAGAATCCAAGACTGCCTCAGACATGCTCCATTTTCAGTAAGAACTATTTCTGTTTATGCCCCTCTACTTGCTATTAGTTTCATGAACTTATGCCCTCTGAATTTCAATGATGTGGGAAGGGGAGGGCAGAGAATGTGGGAAGGGATGCAGGAATCACCAGCCAGCTACGTTCTCCACAAGAGGGGTGTTTTGTTGCTGCTGCTGTTGAGATTGATATGTGTCTTAAGTTTCTTTTTATCTGGCATGTTCATCTCCATTATCATCTTCTTTTCAAGTGATGTCTTCTTTTTTTTTTTTTAAGTTTATTTTTGAGAGAGAGAGAGAGAGAGAGCAAGCAGGAGTGGGGCAGAGAGAGAGAGAGAGAGAGGGAGGGAGAGAATCCCAAGCAGGCTCCACTCTGGCAGTGCAGAGCCCAACACAGGGCTCAGTCTCATGATGTTGAGATCATGACCTGAGCTGAAAGCAAGAGTCAGATGCTTAACCGACTGAGCCACCCAGGCGCCCCTCAAGCAATGCCTTCTTAAAGAGACTGGGTCAGTTGTTCCATAACATTCTGGAATTCTGCTGATTTTTTCAACATGTTTCCCATAGATATAAAGGCTTGACTAGATTCAGGGTGAATGTCTTTTCCACGGATGCTTCACAGATGCTCCTATGTACTTCATATGACATCACACCAGGACGTGCATGATATCTATTTGCCTTGCCTTTAATGATCTGGATTGATCAGAAAATCCAGATGGTGACTGCCTGATTCCTGGCTGTAAAGTTCTTGGGTGACCTTCTGACTCCCTTGGAATAATATCTAGTTTCTCATTAATATTTTGCTTCTTAGTTTTAGCAGCCATAAATGTTTATTGCCTGAATCAGTTATTTAATTAGATGTTAAATGGTGAATTTTTCTAATTTTATCATTTCTTCTACATTTACTAGCTAGAATACTTGTATAAGAAAACTTTCCCTCATTAACTAGGGCTATATTGTAAAATTTTGAAAATAGAGTTTTCACATGGAAGGCAGATCAAGACTTACTTTTCCAGTTAATTACTAATTTTCAGAGAACATGTTAATAGACTACATCCAATAGTGATAAATATTTGTTACTTTGGCTCTCTCTTTTGAGTATCATTATGAATTCAGGAATATTTATTTCATTATTGCGTTTTGATCAATTGCCATCATTTTTCCTGTTGATGGTAAAATTGTCCACTTTTAGGCAGTGGACAGGTTCCCTGCTTTTCCAGCATAACAAGATAATCTAGTCTCGGTTTGTCATTTGCCACTCCACACCTGGGACCAGATCTCTCCAAGAATCCCGTTCCTTTTTCTGAGACCATAGTCTGAGTGCTAACATTCTCATCATTACTGGGCTGTCATTGCTACTGGGTCTTTTCTGTGGACAGAACTGAAGTATTTTAACATTTTAAATTTTAACAAATTCGTATTCTCAATTCAAATATATTTGAATATTTGATATATGACATTCAAATTTCAAATATTCAAACAGTTTAAATTTAAACATAATCAAAAGTAACCTACACGTGATTATTGAATCATTATTATCATACACCTGGAACTAATAAAACACTGTATGTTGATTGTACTTGAATTTAAAAAATAAATAAAATTTGTCAAAGTAACCTATTGGGTTTTTTTTAAGTTTTATATTGGTATCTTCCTTCTCTCAGACATTACAACATTAATGTAATTACTTATTTATAAGTGTAATATAATAACTTTAAAACATCAATATAGTATAATGAAATATAGTAATATTATTACTAACAATCAGATACTGAATGAAGGTGAGGATTTCTTTGTATTTTTGTTAGATTATAGTGCAGTCACAATGTGTAATATACCTTATGTTCCAAAATACTCAGTGGACCTAAGTATAGGCAAAAAGCTTTTGTCTTGAGGAAGAGGGAAGGTCTGGCTAGGTTAATGGTCAGAATGGCTTCAGTTACCTCATCTGGGCCCTCCCCTAGCCCTGAGAAGGGAGGAGAAAAGGCCCGAGATGAGTAGAGAGTGGGCTGCATTGGCCTGTGGACACAGCACAGCCAGAGATGCTCTGAGCCCCGCCCTCCAGGACTGCTGGGTGCCCGTGGCCGCCAAGGAGATATGCCCCAAGCTGCACTGAACAAAGACAGATGAAATACGAGATGCGTGTTTATCTGTGCGCAGTGTCTGCGCAGCGACTGCAAGCATGAGAGAGCCAGACACTTCACTGCAGTGACGGGAATGTTTCATAGCAGTTCCGTACTTGAAAAGAATAAATTGTATAAATGAACAGTATATACTTCCTCCCAGCCCCTAGATCATTTAAAACATTTCATTGGACAACATGTGGCACCAGCCTGACATTTTTGAGTACATCACAGGGCTTGTTGTCATTATTTATCGTGTTCTTATCACGTTGGTATTTAAGCACCTTATCGCTGTACATGAGAGAAAAGGTCCTGTTTCTATGGGCTGTGTTTTTCAACCAGTGATTCAGGAGTATTGATACGCTTGCTCTCTTTGGAGCTGCACTCACATTTCTGCTGGGAGGCAACAACAAGGAAAACACCGGTGAGCTTGGCAGCCTTCGGGGAGGCAGCAGGTGGGAGGAGAATGATCAGGAAAAGCAAAGAAAGGCTTTGGTTCTTTAGGTAAATGGAAATCTGTGTTCTCTCCCTTTTAGACACTGCAAACTAACAGTCTCGCTTTCTTCCCTTCTCCCCTTTTCCTCTTCTGTTTTGCCCAAATCTGTCGTTTCAAGCTCAGAAGCGAGAGGTAACCTGTTCAAGTAAAGTTCTCTATCTCCAGTCTAATTAATTAGGCCTGGCCCCCAGGACCCCCACTCTGTCACCTCACAAATCTTGGAAACCTGCTTAGTTCAATCCATGAACCTGAATTACTGGGAACAGTTTGGCCACTCTGTTTCATATTCTTCTAGCCCTTTCCTTAACCCTTCGTATTCACAAAATATTTGCTTAAAGCAATAATGTCAATCACTAATGTAATCAGCATTCCACAGAGAGCTTGCTAGAAATACCAGCTCCTCTACCCTGTATTTAAATTCTGATCTAATAAGATCAAATAATAGTAGGGCTGTAGGGATACTGATGAAGGAAGTCCAAGGATTGCACTTCAAGGAAAAATGGCTTCAATATATGAGGAGAGGGGGAGATAAGGAAGAGTTCTTGGATCCTGCCTGTGAAGCCCATACCTCCTAGGAGGACGGAGTACTACTCATCAATACAAAGGAACTAACTGCTGATACACACCCATCGGGTGAATCTCAAGAGCAGTGAAAGAAGCCAGACACAGAAAGAGTGAATAGACAGAAATCGGATGAATGACTATTTGTGGGAGGGAAGGGAATTGATTGGGAAGGAATTTGTGGGGAACTTCTCAGTGATGAAACTATCTGTATCGGGGTACCTGGGTGGCTCAGTTGGTTAAGCATCTTGACTTTGAGGTCATGATCTCAAGGTTTGTGAGTTTGAGCCCCACATTGGGCTCTGTGCTGACCTCTCAGAGCCTGGATCCTGCTTTGGATTCTGTGTCTCCTCCCTCTCTCTGCCTCTCCCATGCTCATGCTCTGTCTCTCAATAATAAATAAACATTAAAAAAAAAAAAAAAGAAACTTTCTGTATCTTGATGGCCAAGAGGGTCAATTACAGGAATGTATGCTCCTGTCAAACTCTTATCTAATTGTACATTTGTGATCTGTGCTTTTCATTACATGCAACTTATATCTTAAAATTTTTAACTTGAGTATACTTTGGGTGATGATAGAAAATATTTTTACCAATTTTTTTTTTGCTAACTTGTATCTTTTAAAGGTAAGCACAAGGCAAAAAAAAAAAAACCTCTCAAGATAGAAAATGATTTAACATAGTGCTGAAAATACAGCATGCACTCAATAAAAATCTATTGACAACTAATAGCTGTGCAAGAGTAGTTCATTGCATAAGTTTGTTTATAAGATGCCTCCTTTCAGCCTTTCAGCCCAACATTATAGTCAAATTCAGCACTATCTACAAGATTAAAATTTCCTAGCCCTATAAAAATATTTTTAGTAATCCTCCATTCCATCAATCCAGTTATACAGCCTTTTCATGGGAGTATAATAAATAAAATCAATACTTTTTATAACTTCACCACCAGAAACTTACTACACCCAGATTCAAAAGCATAAGGCTGTCTGCAAGGCTGATGTATCCTTCAAGGAGTATTTTATGAGGAAAGCATACTGTTATAATTTTGTAAGAATAAGGAAAGCTACCTTTAAATCATAAGAAGTAAATTCTTAGGTTGAAGAAGTATATATAAGGGCTATCAATCCCCTATATATGATCTCTAGCTAGATAAATACAGGGGGAAAATCAGTTTCTTCTAAAGAAATAAAATTTCCTGAAAAATATATGCTGGATGAATTTTATATTTCTATAATAAAAAGTATGCCCTGCCAAGTTCTCAGGAAAATTTGACAAAAGGCTCAGTAAGACTTATCTTTCTTAATTGTGATGTGTTTCTAGGAGTAACTGGTCTCATAATACGTGAGTTTTTTCCTTTATGTTTTCACCCTCTTTGAGGACTATGACCCCCCCAAATCAAAGAACAAACCATGCAAAAATACAAATCAAACTAAAGTTTCAGGCTAAAAGATAATTTACTGTTAGTTTATGTATCCACAGTGCTGACGATACAAGTTTGAAAACATTCTTTAGTAACAGGAACTCCCCAAATACTTTCAATTGTTTTGTCACTGGAGAATTCACATATAGAGAAGAGATAAACAATAAAACATTATAGGACAGCTCTTATTGGATAAATATGATTTTCTTTTTCAATTTCTAGAGGATATAATTTTTAAAGGGAAAAAATAGAAATAATGAAAAAAGTAAGGACAATTCTAAAACTGAGAAAAGTTTTAAATCCCTCAACCACATATAAAAATTTTCATTTTATTATAAAAGAATTAGGAGTTTAACAATCAAACTATATATATTCCAGTGATCCCAAAGTGTGATCTCCCAACCAGCAGCACCAGCAACATCTGGGAACTTGTTTTAAATGCACCTTCGTAGGGCCACCTGGGTGGCTCAGTGGGCTCTTGATTTCAGCTCAGGTCATGATCTTGTGAATTCTGAGTTGGAGCCTGGAGTCGGGCTCTGCACTGATAGTGCCGAGCCTGCTTGGGATTCTCTTTCTCTCTCTCTGCTTCTCCCCTGCTCTCTCTCTCTCAAAATAAATAAATAAATAACTTTTAAAAATTACATGCATTCTTGGGTCCAACCCAAGCCTACTAAGTCAGAAGCTCTGGGGGCAGAGCCTAGCCATCTGTGTTTTAACAAGTCCTCCAGGTAATTGTGACACAGGGTAAAGTCTGGGAGAACCATTGATTTATTCCAAAAACATTTATGGGGTACGCTTTGTGGTCCAGGCTCTGAGCAAGGCACTGGGACAGAAAATAATGAATTAACATGATCCATAGTTTAATCAGTCACAAAGAGAAAGAATATTAGCTAGTAACATCATTTTTTTAATACAGGAAAATAGGAGACACCTTGGTAGTGCCCCATCAAGTAAAACTACTAAGAACACAGGAATTTTACTGAGGTTGGGGCAATCCTGGAAAAATTTTTATTTTATTTTATTTATTTTATTTATTTTATTTTATTTTTTCAGAAACACAAGAGCTGGCCCTCTTCAGACCTCTGGGATCACAATCACCTGGAGTAGGGCTCAGGAAAACTCTGTTTTTCACAGTTCCTTCCAGGAATTCTGATGTTTACCGAGTTAATAGTGATGCTCTCTAGAGATGTCTCAGGATCTGTGTTCTCCCGGTTGCCAAGCTGACAGCCTCTCCAGGTATGGTCTGCGGATTACCTGTACTGAATCACCTCCAGGAGGGGGGGAACATGAGAGGGTACTGACGCGTAAAATGCAGGTCCCCCAAACTAAACCACTGAGTCAGAATCTTTGGGGACAGGGCTCAGGAATATACACTTTTTACATATTCTTAAGTGATTTTTAAGCACATAGGAATTTGAAGTTTACTACCTTGTGGATCTCCCCAAGAACTACTTTTCTTTTATTTATTTATTTATTTATTTATTTTTGTAAACTTATAGTTTATTATCAAGTTGGTTTCCATATAACACCCAGTGCTTTTCCCTATAAGTGTCCTCCTCCATGACCATCACCCCCCCTTCCCTTTTCCCCTCCCCCTTCAGCCCTCAGTTTGTTTTCTGTATTCAAACTTTGTCTCCCTCCCTCTCCCTAACTCTTTTTCCTCCTTCCCCTCCCCATGATCCTCTGTTAGGTTTCTCCTGTTAGACCTATGAGTGAAAACATATGGTATCTGTCTTTCTCCACCTGACTTATTTCGCTTAGCATGACACCCTCGAGGTCCATCCACCTCGCTACGAATGGCCATATTTCATTCTTTCTCATTGCCATGTAGTATTCCATTGTATAGATGAACCACATCTTTTTGATCCATTCATCAGTTGATGGGCATTTTAAGACTACTTTTCAATGGTGCGCCTGGATGCCTCAGGATGGTTAAGTGTCTGACTCTTGAGTTTGGCTCAGGCCACGATCTCACTGTTCAGGCCCCACATCCGACTTTGTGCTGACAGTGCAGAGCCATCTGGGGATTCTTTCTTTCTCCCTTCTTTCTCTGCCCCTCTACTATGCGAACTCTGTCTCTCAGAATAAGTAAATAAACTTAAAAAAAAAAAAGTCTCCTACTTTCTTCTGTCTCTCAATATGTGTGATGGATAAATAATGCCCCCTCAAAAACGTCCACATCTTAATCCCCAGAATCTGTGAATTTTACATGGCAAAAAGGACTTTCTGGATAGGATGAAGTTAATTAAGATTCTTGAGATGGGGGATTCCTCTGGATTATCTGGACGAGTTCAGAGCGAGGCTCATGGATCAGAAAAGAGATGTGACAACAGAAAAAGAGGATCCAAGTCAGAGAGAGCTTTAAAGATGCTACCCCACTGGTTTTGAAGATGGAGGAGGTGCCCACAAGCCAAGAGATGCAGACAGTCTTGAGAAGCTGAAAACAGAAAGGACACAGATTCTCCCCCAGAGTCTCCTGAAGGAATGTAGCCCTGTCCACACTTTGATTTGGGCCCAGCATAGACCCATCTCAGGATTCTGAACCAACCTGTGAATATTTGTTATAACAGCAATAGGACACTAATTTGATATATAAAAGATACAGAAATGAACACAAGACAGGGACAAACAACACTTTTACTGAAGAAGCTTACCTCATTTGGAGAGTCTACCACATGAGAGAAGGCATATGTAGTGTTCCCTTGAAATTTATTTTTATCAAACAATTTCTTTGAGTAAAGGTCTTAATTAGATGTCAGGTTCCAGTGATCATAATAAACAATTCCAGAACCTGAAAAGAAAAGAAAAGGAAAGAAAAAAAAAGAAAAGAAAAGAAAAAACCTTAGTTGCTCAGTAGCTGTAAGATATCCTTTTCAGATTCAATCTTCAGGACATTATCAAAAGATATGGAAGGCCACCTACTGTGTACAGCTCATGACATCTTTTCCCTAATGTCTACTCCCACGTGGCAGACAAGGCCCAAAATACTCAATTCAGGGGAAGAATCAGGAAAAGCACTCATAATGGACATACTTCATGTGCTGTATCAGTTACACACTCAAACCTGTAAAGAAACACACCCGTGGGGGGAGGAAAGACTTTATAATCCTCTTATCAGCCGCTTCTTTAAGCAGTGATTCTCAAACGAGAGCATGCATTAGGTCACCTGAAGGGCCCCCTCTGGGGTTACTGATGCGGGGAATCTGGGGTGAAGCCCCCTGCTCTGTTGCCTGTCCAGGGTCACATTCTGAAAATTGCTGACCGGAGCAATGGGTCACAATATTACCTCCACATTAGCATCACACGGGGACATCGAGTCCTCATGCCCCACCTTAGGCCAATTAAATCTGACTTGCTGATGGTGAGACCAGCCAACATGATTTTCAGTCTCTGCAGGTGATGCCAATGTGCAACCAAAGCTTGGCCCTCTGTCCTAAAAGCCAAAATAACAATGAAGAAGGGGCGTGAGTCAATACTGGGGAGAAGGGGCAGTAATGGTGACCTTGAGATGCCCAACCCTTTGGCTGCCCCTGGCCTTAGGATCTCCTCTTGAGAAACTGTGTCTCCTGCTTCAAAGTCAAGTTTAAAACCAACATCTGAGAGGGAGGGAGGCAAATCATAAGAGACTCTTGAATACTGAGAACAAACTGAGGGCTGTGGAGGGAGGGGGAAAGGGGAAGGGGGTTGATAGTCATGGAGGGGGGCACTTGTGGGGAAGAGCACTGGGTGTTATATGGAAACCAATTTGACAATAAACTATAAATAAAAATAAATAAATCTTATTTGAGCATTCAAAAGTAAAAGTAATATGGAAATGTTCTGCTAAATTAAAACCACCTGGCTTCAGTGAAAAACTAAAAAAAAAATTTTAGAATCCGTTTGTCAGTTTCTAAAAAATAAAAAAGTCAGGTTTGCTGGAGTTTTTATTGCAGTTATGTTAACTTTATAGAAGAGTTTAAGGAGAATTAACATCTTAACAATATTGCATCTGCCAAACCATGAACGTGATATAGATCTCTCCATTTGTTTAGGTTCTCATTAATTTCTCTCAGCAATATTGTGTAGTTTACAGTGTAAAGGTTTATCACCTGCTTTATTAAACTTATCTTTAACTATTTCATGGGTTTCATGCTATTGTAAATAAAATATTTTAAATTTTATTTTCAAATTTTTGATTGCTAATATATAGGAATACAATTGCTTTTGTGTTTAGTGTATTGACCTTGTATTCTGAGACCTTGATAAATTCCCTTATTAATTTTAGAAGCTTTTCTGCAGATTTCTTAGGAGGTTCTGTATTACATGATCATCTTATCTGGGAATAAAGAAGACAGCATAATTTTTTCCTAAAAAAATATAAATAAAAAAAAAAAAAAACCAACATCTGATCTAAGGAAATAAGAATATGATGTCACGACATATTGTCCAGCCCAAAGACAGGACATTTCTATTAGTTGTTTAAGCTTAGGGGAAAATGGTAACCTGCTGGAAATGATGGTAGAGCCCTAACTACTCTCCTTCTGTTTAAAAATGTATGATAGTTTCATAGCAAATTGCAAAACAAGCCCTTAATCTTCCTTTTACAGAAAGACTCAAAAGAATAGTAGTTTCTTATGTTAAATAAAACAAAAGGTTCAGTACTTTATCTCTCAAGTAGCCTCAGTATTTTCTGTTTTCGGGCACTTCATGTTCTGTGCTTCATATCCGTATGGTTCTCTTTTCCTTACTTCTCTGTACCCTATATTTATTATCATGAATACTCATTGTTTCCAAACAATGTCTAGTTACTCATCTGTCAGACACCACTCAATTCAGGTTTTATTATTTTAAACTCATAGTTTTCTGTTGAGACCTACATGACCTGGAACTTGGGTTACCTACCAGCATACTATTTTTGTGCCCTTTTGAAATAAACTGAAAAGCAGTACTGCTTTCTAACACACAGCCTTAGCCCTTGTGCTTAATGTCAGAGGAGCTCTGAAAATAATTGCCTTTTAAGGGAATCATTGTTTTCTGTCTTATGCCCCCAATAATGGCTTTAATCTGTTCAGAAAACTGATACACGACCTGATATATTTACTCATTTTCATCTCAGGTTTGATTGATATATGTACAGAAAGGTATTTTACTTGGATCATAACACCTGTCAACAAATATTGTAAATCCCTTAAGCAAATGTTTTTGTAACAGACTGTGAAAAAGAGCTATTAGAGTCACATTTACTTTTTCCAGGTGATTTGATATAAAAATTCCTTCAATATTTACTTCCGTACATAAGGGAAATTTACCAGTTCTTTCTGCCTTTACTTTCTGGTAGGAATCTAGCCTCCTGACACTGTCTTTTCAGTTTTTTTTCAGGTGCTTTTGAAGGGTAAGACGTGGAAGAGCAACCCTTAATCCAAGCCACATCTGACTGTTTTAGCTTATTTCATTAAAAGACCCGAGAAGCCTAAATATTGTATGACAGAGTTGAATTTCTTCCAGAGCACAGACCAGATTTTATTTATGGTACTACTTATTAATTAAAATCAGTCCAAAGAAAAAATTCAATGAAGATGAATGATAGGATTTACTTCATCAGTGTCACAGAAATTAAAATATAAAAATGTATGTCAAATGGGTTATTTAACATCAAATGAGTTACACATGTGAACGTAAATTTAACTATTTTCAAACCAGAGGGCAGAAATCTCCAAATTTAGTCACATCAATGCACACATACAAACATATCCATGGCATGAAGTTTTAATCTGATTTTTATTTTACTTTAACATGAGCTTATTTACAAAATGTATGTTCTTGTTGCTATTTTTCTGATAATGTATAGCAGCTGGAAAAAAATTGACACATTTCGGGAATAGTAAAAGTTGGTATACTTATACTTCCATGTTTTTGTAACCATAAATGGGCCGATATTTTGCCTGTATGCACCGTACTTTAAAACTGCATTTTTGGGGGCACCTGGGTGGCTCAGTAGGCTAAGCATCCGGCTTCGGCTCAGTTCATGATCTCACCGCTCATGGGTTCAAGCCCCGTGTCGGGCTCTGTGCTGACAGCTCAGAGCCTGAGGCCTGCTTCAGATTCTGTGTCTCCCTCGCTCTGCCCCTCCCCCACTCGCACTCTATCTCTCAAAAATGAATGAATGTCAACAAATTTTTTTTAAAACTGCATTTTTGTTGTTGTTAGATAGTTTTCCTCATCAATACATTAAGATTTCCATGGTGTAAACCACACTTGTAGGCCATTTCAATGTTTGGATATATTCTAAGGTATTTAGACCTCTATTGATAGACATTTAAATCCTTTCAATTATTCAATATTGTAAGCAACTTTGCAAGAAACAAACTTAGCATTTATTCAATTATTTCCTTGGAGTAAATTCCTAGGAGTTGAATTGCCAGGTAAGAGAATGCAAACACTTGGTATCTATGTTACTAGATGTCTCCAAAAACGTTAAGCAGGATTTCACTCTTCTGGTGTATTAAAGTGCTTATTTTCCTCCATGCTCACCAGTAGGTGTAAAAACAAAAAAAGGTTTATTGAAATAAATTTGCATATCATAAAATTTACTTGTTTTAGGTATATAATCCATTGATTTTTCCTAAATTAACAGAGTTGTATAACCATCTATCACAACCCAGCTTTAGAATATTTCCAGCACTCCCAAAAGGCCCCTCGGGCCCATTTGTAATTATTCCTCACTCCCAACCAAGGGCCAGGCAACCTCTAACCTATGTTTTGCCTCTTTTCCAGTTGTCCTATAGATGGAATCATACAATATGTGGTCATTTCTGTCTGGCTTCTTTCACTTAGCATACTGTTTTTGAAGTACATCCATCTTGTCACATGTATCCATAAGTCATTCTTTTTTATTGACAAATAGCATTTTTGACACGCCCCCCTCCGAACACACACACACACACACACATATACCACTCCTTCCATTCAAAAAAAGGGAAGCTTCTGGGCACAGGAGTTACAGGAGTTACAGTCTATAGCAGTTGTGCTGGGCATGAATTCTGAAGACTCCTACCTTTAGGGTAAAGAAGTGCTTTACCTTGACCTTGATTCTGCTTTCTGTAAGAAGCCTGTGGGAGCGCCTGGGTGGCTGAGTTGGTTAAGAGTCCAACTTGGGCTCAGGTCATGATCTCGTGGTCCATTGAGTTCAAGCCCCACGTCGAGCTCTGTGCTGACAGCCTGGAGCCTGCTTCACATTCTATGTCTCCCTCTCTCTCTGCCCCTCCCCTGCTTGCCCTCTCTTTCTCTCTTTCAAAAATAAATAAACATTTAAAAAAAGAAGAAGTCTGTGTCCACTTTTCTCCATGGTTGCTGATTTTGCCCTCTGGGAGGTTTTTCCCCATCCATCCATCTGGTCATTTTTACTGTGGGAATGGAGAGTTTCTCCAGAGGGACCAGACAGCTCATTCCTTGTTCATGTAGGCTTGGGGGTTCAAAGATGATTTTAAGGCTTAAGCATTCAAAGACATTTTTAGTCCAGGCTTATGATTTCTTTGGCAATATGTTTTTACTTAGTCGGCTTCTAATCCATTTGCTTCCACTCAGTTCCATATGCCAGGAACCCCACCCAAAATTCTTTCCTAAATATAATTAATAATTACTGATTTCTTCACTTGCTTCCTCACCTTCATGCCTCTCTCACATACTTACACAACTTAATGCCAACATCCTTGAGATCATACAGGAGTCTAGGGAAAGAAGACTATACCCTTAATCTGGTCTTTGTTGCTGGGCCATCACTTAAAGACATTTTCAATCTTATTTCCTATTGTTTGGGGTCTGGAAGCAGTTAGATTTCCAACTTTTTGATGCCCCAAATTTCTTCTCTCCACATGTATTTTTATTTCTGCTTGAAAATCATCCAGCTATTTATTTACAGACTGATTTTTCCTTCTAACATCCTCCTAATAGAAACCAGTAACAACCAACCTACTGCAAAATTCTGTTTTCCAGTCTCTTCCCCTAGAGCTACAGGTTCAGTAAGTGCTTAATCTACCTTTGAGCTATTGCCAGTGACAATTTTAACACATATTTTACCACTATATTACATGGGTCTGCATCACCCCTTCCTCTGATAGTATTACCTCACCACCCAATGTCAGTTCTACATACTTTAGGGTTTACTAGAGAGTTGTGCCTTGTTTCCAATGCCAATAGTCCCATTAGTTAAGATTATGCTCAAAAGAATATACTCCCAAATATTGGTAACTGAATATGATAGAATTTTATTTCTCACACATAATATCAATTAGAGGCAGTGGAAAACAGGGGTATTGGGTTCCACAGCCCTTCAGAGGGAGGCTGACAGATGCTCTGCCCTTGCATTAACATACAGCCAGCAGCCGAGGGAAGAGAGGCTTGAGCATTGTGTGACAGGTGATTACGGACCACCCCAGGAAGCACTGTCCCGCATTTCATCACTTCTGCCCACATTCCTTTGGAAAGAATTCCTTCTTGAGTCCACATCTAATTGCAAAGAAAGCTGAGAAATATATACTATCTTTGTGCCCAGAAAGAAAATCAAACAAGTCTGGCAAACAGCAAGCCAATGTCTACCTTAGCATCACATGAGACATTTAGCCTTAGACTCACTGTTGAAGATCTTTGCTAAGAAAAGATTCTGAAATACAAGATGTTTATTCTTCTTCTATTTACTTTTTATTTTTTTTAACATTTATTCATTTTTGAGAGTGAGAGAGACAGAGCATGAGTGGGGGGAGGGTCAGAGAGACTAGGAGACACAGAATCAGAAGTAGGCTCCAGGCTCTGAGCTGTCAGCACAGAGCCCAATGCGGGGCTTGAACTCATGGACTGCGAGATCATGACCTGAGCTGAAGTCAGATGTTTAACCAACTGAGCCACCCAGATGCCCCTACAAGATGTTTATTCTGAAGTCACTTAATATCCAAAAATAAATATATAAATAAACAGAGCATTAAAGGTAGAACCCATTTGTGCAATGGAATATTACACAGCAACTAAAAATGTTTTTCATTAAAAGTTTTAATCATATAGGAAAATCTTTCTGATATAATCTTAAGAAAAAATAGAACATAAATTTGTACACATGATATATATATATTTTTTTGAAAGAGAGCAATAATATTACTGGAAGTAAATGTGCAAAAATCATAACACCCATAATCTGTATGATAGGATAATAGAATTATCAATTTTTCCTTTTTAGGATTCTTATTATCCAAATTGTCCACTATAATCAGAAATAAAATACACATCTTACTGTAACATAATAAATTCATAGCCATATCTAGGTCTTCTAGTACTCTAACTGCCTCAAATGTCACTATTTCTAATAATGAATTCAGGAAAGTAACATGTTAATAACCTATCCTTATCCTTTTTAAAATATAAGAAATTAATATTATTATTATTTAATTACATATTCCCTAAAAACACCTTGAAATGAATAAGGTGAGTAAGGTTAACTATTTTCTTCAGAGATGACCTACTGTAGGAATGTAATTTTTAACTTTTATTTCGCTACTTACAGCGCCTTCTGTTTTTTGTTTTTTAATTTCTTTTGCAAAATGTCTGCATCCATTTCTGAAAAGAATATTTTTTCTCTCTCTCACTCTCTGTCTCCATTCCTGCAAAATACGCCCATAAAAGCACATTTGACTGAACATTGGCAGATGGTATCTATCACTCATCAAGGTTTTCAGTAGAAGCTTATTTTGTGTATGTCCACCTGCTTCTGTGTTGGAGGTAGACAGACAAAAAATGCACCAAAATCACTAGATTTATTGTCACGCCGTTGGTTTCTTAGAGTACAGGATGGATTGCGGCTGCATTTCATGAATCGTTTCTATCAACACCTGGCCAATTTCAGACTTCATACTCAGATATTCCAAATCTCAGATATTCACCGGATACGAAGCTATTATTCTCACCTGTATGTGGTACTGCATCTATCGATTATCATCAAGTTAAGGGCTGTTGATTTTTCTGTCCACAGTGAGGGTTATGTTTATGTTAAAATGAATAATGCCCATCGTTACCAGCCATTGTGGAGCTAGGACTGCTCCTCTGAATTTTTGGTTAATTAACCGACATGACTCACTATCTTCCCATCCAAGTGTGCTCCTGTGGGAACTTGTCAACATACGCACAAGATATTGTGAAATAAATCAAGGGATGGTATAAAACATGGTGCGTTCATGCTTTTTTAATAGAAAAAGTAGTTTGCTCTTAATTTTTTTTTCACTTAGAAATGAATTCATAACATTCTGTCTCCTAACTCCCACTCTGGTGTTTATATGGATTATTTTCTATTTTAAGCTGTATTTCTTATTTTTTCTATTTCAGAAAGAGGAAGGCAAAACTTTAAAATCCAGGTTATCTTATTAATACCTTTATGATTATTTCCATCTACGAATATATTTTATCTGTTTTCTGACAATGCTTAATGTACAGTGGGTAACTGTAATTGGTAAAAGTCGTATGAAGCTACTAACACAATTCTGGAATCTAATCTTTAATATTTTTGCCAGGGATTATGCAGAAACTTATAATTATGTTTTACTTTGGATTTAACCCATCTTTACTTTATCTCATATTAAAGTGTAATCAAAATCAGCCTGTTTCCATTCGGTTGCAAATCCCCTTCTTAAAGCACCTATTCAAAAGTCTCCCCAATTTTCATTTTCTCTGTCTATTCTTATTATATTAAATCCTGATATCTGAAAATTGAACGATATAGTAGTATTACCATGTTCTTTTAAAAATACAAATCATATCTATTCTTCCTGTATTTTTACATTATAACTGTGTGTTTTTAAATCCTTGGCAAGTTGCAATTAGATTTCTAGCACGCCATTGTATTAGAGTAAATACCATTATTATGGTAGAAATAATTTACCTTGTGTCGTGTACTGTTCAGATAGTCTGCTGAGATGCCTCTGATACCAAATGTCATTCCCATTCTTTAATTATAATTTTTAATCTTTCCTGGTTTACCATTCTTTCAGTAGATTAATTATTTTATTCTAAAATTCAGAAATTGGCTTTAATAATGTTTATTAACAAGAATTATAATATCCCATTGCTCCCCCCCACCCCACTCCCTGTAGAACAGTAGGAGTAACTTTATTTTTCTCAAACTCTCCTACCCATAACATGCAAGACAGGTCTGTGGAGCAACAACTCAGGTTCATCAGTAGTAGTCAAACTACTATGAGATTAGATGTTACTTGGATTCCACCTAGTTCATGGTCACCACATTAAAAATCACATAGTTGAATACAGGGCGCTTCCTATGTCTTGTCTTCCTAGAGCAGTTTTTTATACACACATCGAAGAATCAGGCCATTATCCTTACACCACAGACAAAACTTGATCCATGTGTTTAACAAACAAATCTTTACTAACACAAGAGTGTGAACCATGTGAGGACAGGAGCAGTGTCTTATGTCTCAGTAAATCCCCAGGGCATACCACAATGCACTGATACATAGTAGGTGCTTATTAAACATGTACTGAATGAATGAATGTGCACATGAATGACCCTCCCTGGTTCATGGGTTCACTTTTTGTCCCTCTTGCTGTGCATGGAAACAGCTTTAGTTAAGGTTGAATTCAAATCTAAGTAAGTCGGTAAGAGTGAGCCATGAAAGTTGGGAGAAGAGAATGGACTGTACCTTCTGCCTTGGAGCGAACTCTCGTCCTGTTCCTCCTCTGTGATTCAGGCCAAGTTGTTTACTCTCTCGTAGCTGTGATCGTTTTATCAGTACAATGAGAAAAATATGGCCTAATTCCCAGATTTATTATGAAAATTAAATGAAGCAGTATTTTTAAAGTGCCTACTATCTAATCTGATTTAGACATTCATGATTATTAGGTTTGGGGGATCAATACTGGTAGCCTCATATACCAGTCAGCAATTGCCACATAATAACGACAGTATCTCAGGGGCATTCAATAAAAACACTTCTGTCTTTCTGTGGGTGCACTGCCGTGGCACTGATGTTGGCTAGCCGACCCTGTACTGTGGGTTGGATCCAGATCTGCTCCCTGTTTCTCAGATTGCTTATCCCAGAGCACCACCATGTTCTTCTCATGATCTTGGCAGAAATGAGAGAGGGAAAGACTCCTGCCCATGCACGTTGTAAGCCCTGCTTCTGTCATGAATATTAATATCACATTAGCTAAAGCATGTGCTGTGACCATCTTAAGGTCAAAACATGGGGAAGTATACTTCTTACATGAGGGGGGAGGAGGTTGGGGTAAGAAGGAGAGAGAAGAATGAGGGCATAACCCTTATACCACAAACAAAACTTGAAGCATGTAGGGGCACCTGGGTGGCTCAGTCGCTGAAGCGACTGACTTCGGTTCAGGTCATGATCTCACAGTCCATGAGTTCGAGCCCCTTGTCAGGCTCTCTGCCGACAGCTCAGAGCCTGGAGCCTGCTTCAAATTCTGTGTCTCCCTCTCTCTCTGCCCCTCCCCCATTCACTCTGTCTCTCTCTCAAAAATAAAATTAAAAACATTTTTTAAAAATTTTAAAAAACTTGAAGCATGTGTTTAACAAACAAATCTATAATAAGATAATAAGATTATTTTGAACAATAATCCAGTCTAACACATCTTCAATAACTAAAGCTGGGTGAGGTCCATGGGACATTTTTCCCATACCCTTGCTACCAGGCAGGATGATACTGTGTAAGCAGGTGTCAGATGGAATTCTGCCATACACGCAGACAAATGGGGCACAAAAGCAGTAAAAGAAACTGTCCTATAAGCTTGACAAAGTTCTAGATCTCTATTCGTTCAGGTACCCTGATGGCTTCTTGAACGAAACGTTCATTTATAGAGGCGGGATTTATCTAACTTTTTAATAGGAGTCAAATGCCCCAAATCTTCCAAATCTGAGCCTTCTGGGTCAGATAGAAGTCAGGAGTGCCCTTCCGAAGGCTACAGTTGTTAGCCTTGTGAGATTCTTGTGCCCTGTGCATGCAACACCAGGAATGCCTGGACAGTGTTTTCAGCAAATTCACATTTCTTTATTATTACTAATTTTATCAATAAATAAATCACTTCTTTTTTAAAAAAATTTAATGTTTTTCATTTATTTTTGGGAGAGGGGAGGAGGGGCAGAGAGAGAGGGAGACACAGAATCCCAAGCAGGCTCCAGGCTCTGAGCTGTCGGCACAGAGCTTGACATGGGGCTCGAACTTGTGAACATGAGATCATGACCTGAGCCGAAGTTGGTCGCTTAATCGACTGAGCCACCCAGGTGCCCCAGTAAATCATTTCTAATAAGCATAAACATATATCTAGTAGTATCACTGTTTAAAAATATTTGGTGTTGATCAAAACTTAAGAAGAAAAGTAGCTAAAGTCTTGAAATAGCTCCTCTGAGAGTATAGTTGTCTGACTCACATCTCTCTGACATTGGATAACTATTCCCATAGTATATTCCTAATCAGGGCACTTTGAATAGTAACTAAGCATCTCTTGGATGTCCTCTGAAACTGCTACTATACACTGAAACTAAATCATTGTCTATGCAGAAGTGTTTAAAGTATAGACAACACAGCACCAGTAGATGTCCAAAAGAATGTTGATGAGGTGATTTCTGTATCTTCCATTTTTAAGTCAAATTTCAAATTCCTGGTAGACTGGGTCTCTGGGTTTGTTTTTTTTTTAATGTTTATTTATTTTTCAGAGAGCACAAGCTGGGGAGGAGCAGAGAGAGGGGGACAGACGATTCAACGCAGGCTCGGTACCAACAGCAGTGAGCCTAATGTGGGGCTCAAGCTCAGGAACCACGAGATTGTGACCTGCGCCGAAGTTGTAAGCTCAACCAACTAAGCCACCCAGGTGCCCCTCTGGGATTCTTAAAAAGAAGAAAGAGAAGGAGAAGGAGAAGAAGAGTACCTATAATCATTGTTGTTTGGTCTAAGCATTACCAAAATACCATGTTAATTTTTTTCTGCACTCAATTCTTTCTGCGTCATAAAACACCCTGGACAACAAAATTGGGCTAATAACGAATGAAAGTAGCAATTTAAAAATCACATCTCAATTCATGGCTCCCAGACTTTATTCAGCTTTCACTTAGGAACAAAACATTCAAAATAGCATTGGAATTCTTTTTCTTAAGTCCTTTGACCAAACAAACTGGAGATGAGGAAAAATCAGTCTATTGTAGAGACTCTTCTGTGGGTTGTCAGATTGCTTCCCCTATAACATCTGCATAGGGCTGGCATGACACTCCTCAGAATGTCCCTGCCATCCCAAACCTCATACATGGATAACTGTCCATGATTATCCATTGATTTTAAGACAAGGCAGGGAGATGGCAGCTGTCTTTGAGTATTTAAAGGTTGTCAGGCCAAAGATGGGGGAAAGTCATTTCATGTATTCCAGAGGACAGAGCCAGAACCCATCAAATCTAAAAGGAGGGAGTCGGACTCAGGGTGAGAGAAAGCAGCCTAACAATTACAGCAGTGGGAACTGTAAATACCGCCTCACGGGGAGGTGGGCCAGGGTGACCACCGTGTGCAATATGGTTGAGGGGACAGAACTAGGTGACCTCTAAGGGAGCTCCACTGCTAAGATCCTATGAGTCCATGATTACAAGAGAAGAATGGAGATTTCTCACTTGGTCAGTACCCTACCTTTCTCATTTCCTTTCTTTTATCTGCCTTCCCCTCCTCTTCTTATCAGAGTAAGATCTCTGGCTGACAGCCTATTGTACTTTTGAGTTTCAGACCTAAGACTTGGGGAGGAACGTGACACTGGATGGCTCTACTTCAAGAGGCATCTCAATTCCAAATGATTACTCTTCAGTTTTTGCATAAATTTCTTTAAAAAGATAATTCCAAGAAAAAGTCTCGGAATATTTCCTGTTTCTTCCTAGTCATTCATTCCTTTACCAAAAATAGGGAGAAAATAAAATATAGCTTAAAGTTATAAGTAAGTAGTTACTATTTCACATCCTTCGCTTGCATTCTTCCGAAAACTGACACATTTCTCTCATTCGTGCAAGCCATTTTCTTTTTCATATGCAAAATTTACTCTCAGAAACATAAAAGTGTTTTAGAGATTTTTACTCTCATATACATTTATAATACTAATACTTCCACTCTCTCCTTTCAATAAATTCCTTCTGCTGCTTGTAATTATGGACACCTTCAGGATTATGAACCCAGTGGTGACTTTGTGATACACAAAACCAACAGCATTGTTCAATCACTAGGACTGTTCCTTCATGTAGTTTCTAAATTGTTTACTCCTTCAAATCACATACGCTTAAAAAATGAAATTCAGAAAGGTCTTATTTTTCTAATAATAACTATTACTAGAATCATCAAAAATATGATTCATTCATAGAAGCAAATATCTAATAGCAATCATTCATTTGTCCTTCAATTTTGACACATTAGTTATAAACCACCAAAAAGGCCATCTCCTCTCATTCAGGTGTGTGTGTGTGTGTGTGTATGTAGTATGTATATATGTATATGTATAGATGATCTTCCTAAGTCCAAAGACTCCCTGAAATGGGTGCACCACTCACTTTATTTGTAAATTCAAGGAGATTAATGCATATATATATCTCGATATATATATATCTCGATATATATGTGTGTGTGTATATACACATTCATAAAAACAGAACATATACATATGTATGCATATATTATATATTATATATTATATATGTGTGTATATATACACATACCTCCAACATTGAGACTGCTGTATGCACAAAACTCCACTCCACTATGAATACATTTTTAATTCTGTGACCTTCTCTCAGAGGATCCAACCTCTCCAATCAAAGAAGTCACCGAAACTCTATGTTTCATGGAGTAACTATACAACACTTGTTTTCAGACAGACCACTATCATCAGATTATGAATGAAGAAATCACCCAGCCCACCTTTTTACCCACGTCTGTAGGTGCCCTCTCTCTCTCTCTCTCTCTCTCTCTCTGGATGCTTGGAGAGTGTATTGTCAATAGTCCTTGCAGGGATTTGGGCTCAAAGGACGAGGGTTCTGCTGCAAAGTTACCCAAGCTAATGTGTTCATTCAACAAATGCTTGAGATTTTGTTAAATAGAATTTTTAGTCTATAGCCTCTGGGGATTAGAGCTGGATGAATCTACCTCAGCTTCCCCATATACTCCTTAAAAAGTGGTAGGCTAAGATGACAGTCTTAAACTAAATTCTGCCAAACACTCAAACATTTATTGGCAAATAGGTGCAAGAACAGTCAACCTCAACTGATAAGTTTGGGGAAATTCTACTCTTTGTCTTCAGACACACCAACAAGACACTTTGCATGGAAGGTTTACTCCAAGGTGAATGCCATAATATTTTAATGGTGAGAATGGCAGCATTCTGACTAGGCAATAGTGCTCTGTTGAAGGGAGCCAGGACTAAGTGAGCTCAACAGCTGAGGGCTTGTCCAAAGGATCTGGGTAGATGGGCTAGCCAGATTCCCATAAATTATCAACCAAGGGTGGCTGGACTCAAGGGTCAAATAGAAGTTAAACATTACCCATTTCAGCAGTGAAAAATTATTTCTTATGTTTCTTATGCTAATTAGCAAATCTTCATGTGCAGATTCCGCAGCAATATTTGGCTTGGTGTTCAAGGCTGGAGCGTGGATTGCTGATCAGGACACTGCAAATGCTAACTAACTACTGCTAGGATATAAATGAAAAATCAATTCATTTCACATATCCTGAAGTATTTTTAAAGTAAAATTTCACAGAGATGATATAATAATCTAATGCCCAATTCTGGAATGTTTGAGTCTTTTATCTACTTTCATGACTGCTAATTGAATAACACTGATGGCATTATTGGAAATCTCAAGACCGCATCAATACGAGGCAAAATGGTGAAGTGTCCTCTGTCTCTAGTCTCTACTTTAAACTCAGTATCCAAAACTAAATGACAAAAGCAGTGTCTCTTCTGATGTTCTCTCCCTAGGCATTTGCTACCGCAATCTTCCCATCTGTCCAGACCAGGTACTTGGGATTCATCCTCACTGGTACCTTCTCAGTCAAAAAAAAGTAACATATTTATTTAGGTGGTCACTGTGGTGTGTTGAATGGTGACCTCCAAAAAGATATGTCCATGTCTTAATCTCCAAACATGTGAATGTGGCCTTATTTGGGAAAAGGGTCTTTGTAGATATAATTAAGTTAAGGAACTTGAGAGGAGTCCATCCTGGATGATCTGTGTGGTCCCTAAATCCAATGACAAGTATCCTTATAAAAGAGAGGCAGACAGAGATGTGACACAGAAGACGGAAAGAGGAGGAGGCCATGCGAAGACAGGACAGAGATTGGAGTGATGCGGCCACAAGACGAGGAATGCCAGGAGTCACCAGAAGCTAAGAGGGGGGAAAGATTCTTGCCTAGAGCCTTTGGAGGGAATGATGTCTTGCCAACAACTTGATATCAGGCTTTTGGTCTCCAAATCCGTGAGAATAAATTTCTGTAGTTTTAAGACACCAAACTTATGGCGACAGCCCAGGGAACTAACATGGTCACCAAATCCTCTTGAGACCTACCTTTTTAATATCCTTGAATCCATCCTTTTACCTCTATCACATGTCACTGGCATAATTCAGGCCACCATTAATTTCCAAACAAATTTTGATTGACAAGAAAAGAGACTGATAGGTAGTAGCAAGGACAACCTCTGATCTGAGTTTTATTGGGGCCCCATCTTACAAACCCTACGTGTTATACCCATTATCTGCCCGAACTGAGCACTTCTTGAAATGGGAAAATGCCAACGTACCTGATTGCCATCATCAACGAACTTCCTTAACATATCTGGCAGTCAGGTAAGCCGTGCAGCAGACATTTACCTAGTTTACCTTTACCTGAGTTTGAGAAACTATACAGATTTCTCACATCTATCCAGTAAAGAAGAAAACAATCTTGCTTCCTTTTTTTCACAAATGTCTGATATTGCTTCAGTGTGCTGGAAAATACAGACCTCTTGTGAATCTAAACATTTCTCCTTTCACCTTGGACGGAGGAAAAGCTACGGCAGGAAAGGGACTCCAGTGCTCAGTGGTATTAACCGGATTAAAGTGTGAGCTGACTGATTGGAAGGAGATTTCAGCAAAAGCTCCGGGGCAGGGAGAGCAATGAGTCCAACCGTAATATTGATAAATGGTTGTTCAGCACTTAGAGACCTGCTTTCTGAATCTTCAGAGCTTTAAAGCCTACAAAAAAAAAAAAAAAAGAAGAAAGAAAGAAAAGAAAAGAAAGAAAAGAAAAAAAGAAAAGAAAAAGATCACTCCACTAAGGTGGATGCCCATGGGCAGATGTTCTAGCAACTGTACCACTCTACTAAGTCTAGAGAACCCAGGCTCCTGGGGCTAATTAGGTTATTGTTTTCCAAGAACCGTTCGGCTCCAGGCAAGCTACCTACTCCCAGAGACAGAAATCTATTCTAGGTTCTATATTGCAGTATGTTTTCCCACTGGTTTAATGCAATTTCAATTGTCTTTATCCATAATGTAGGTGTTTAACAAATACTATTTCAATAGGTTACTAATTACTGATTATAGGCAATGGTGCCAAGAACGAATTCTTTAAACCTTCTCCACGCTTTAGGACACTTCTTCAGAATTTCTCTTGACAGCTGTTTACTCATTTTTAGATTTCAGCACTTAATCTCTTCTTTCTCAACATCTCCACCCAGACACTATAATAATAAGACTAAAAACATCACAGCATACAAAATTTGGAGGGAGGCGGTGAGAAAATCTGGGGGAACTTTCCACTTGAAGCCTCTTCTGTTAATGTCTATCACAGCTTCTCATTACCCGAGCACAGAAATCACAGTGAATGCTTCTGTCACAACACATGCAAGAAATAACTAACCGGATTGTAAAGAGACAGCTTTTATTGTATTTATTTTGGGTTGGATATAGAAATAGGCCATCGAGGAGCATGTATATGAGCATAAATACAGATATTCATTTTAGCAAAATAAAATTGTACTATCACAAAAGTGTGACCATAAAGTAATGAGATGTGTTTCTTTGTCAGACTAGTGGAAATCACTTGTCATTCTGTATATGCAAGTATACTATAATTGTGTTTCAAATGCAGCAACACTGAAATAGCTCAGCTCACATATATGCTGGAGTCCCTTCTCAATTCGGCACTCACCCAGTGAGCTTTATGACTCTCACAAATGCTCCAGAACTCCAGCTCCATGATTACAATGACCATGTAGACAAATTAGGTGGACGTACAGTGGTAGTAGCCCATGGAGCCACCTTAACTGAATAAGTGACTATCAGCCTCCATTCTGGTGATCCAGTTGCAGTGGTTCTGGAAAGGTCCCCGTGTCTAAAGGAAAAGAAAAGTCCAAAGTTTTCATGCCCTGCATGGCTGACGTTTGTATATCTGATATTCCTTTAATTACCATTTATGGACCAGGCATTTTATATACATATATTATCTCTAATCCCTACAGCCACTCACAAATGTGCAAATTATCATCATTACCACTTTGCAGATAAGAAAACAGGCTTATAAAGGTTAAATGACTTGCCTAGAGGTTCACAAGTGATAAATAGACAAGCACATATTAGAACTTCTGTGTAATTACCAATCTTCATTTGGTAATTTACCAATCATCATTACCAAGCCTTGTGACTCAACGACAAAGCCCTTCATACCCACAATTAATACTAAAATGTAAATTTAGATAGCACAGATACTGACAATTGGGTGTAACTCACACCAAGGATCAGTAAGGAAAACCATGGAATGCCCATGGAATGCTTCACCTGGTGAAGATGGGGCAGGAAAAGGTTCTAGAAGAGCAGGAAGGGCATCTGGGGGGCCTGAGAACACTGTGTGCCTTCCCACAATTCTGCCCCAGGAAGCTTTTGAGTTCTCAAAGCCCTTTCTTATTTCATCTCATTGACTGCAGATAAAGCCCGCTCTCATTCTACGGCTTCAAAAGTAGCAAGCACGTGTGAATTACCCAATTCATCATGAAAGTATTGTTAGGAAAATGCCAGTGCTATCAAAAATGAATTAAATTTTTCTGACAGATTGAGTTCGACTCACACTCCCCTTTTCTTTCAACTGATATATTATTGCTTGGTTTTTCACAATCTTGATATCTTTGCTTAGATAGCTTTGTGCTATAGATGCAACATTTCCAGCCACTAGGGACCAAGTCAGGGTTCAGGCTTTTCTATCTGAGTTCAAATTTTCATAGTTTGGAGGAAGGCAGCCCCAAGGTCACTTAAATCAGAATAACCAAAGTTAAAAATGTACCAAGTGAGGCCTTATGGCTTACTCCCTAACATGACCAGAGAAGGAGGTAGGGAATAAGATTCCTTGCATGACACGTTTTGTTGTGGTGGTTGTTTCCAAGATCAAAGTTTCTTCAGCTCTGGTTAAATTCTCAGCATCTTTGACTCTGCATGTTCTACTCAGCCCCATGGTATTGCTACAGTTTGGGGACTTGTCACTAAGAAAAAGTGCTGAGTCACAAAATTAGACACCAGAAGTAAATAAGTACAAACAGCTATGGGCAAGGTTGTATTAAAATGTAATGAAGTCAAGAAATGTCTCTAGGGGCCTTGTCTTTTTATTGAAGTAAAATAATTTTCCATACCATGGTTGTCCCATTTCATTGCTTTTTATATTTGCAGCTTTGATGACAAGGGGAAAAAAAGGAAGAAAGGAAGGAAAGAGAGAGAGAGAGAGAGGAAGGGAGGGAGGAAGGAAAGGAGGAAGAGAGAAAAGGAGGGAGAAGGGAAGGAAGGAAAGAAGGAAGGATGGAAGGAAGGAAGGAAAGAAGAGAGAACAAGAAAAAAAAAGAGAAGAAAGATTTTGTTATCCATACCTTCTTCTGGAATTAGATGAGAATATCTCAAAATCCCAGGGCCAGTGCTGTGGCGTTCATTTCATTAGAAAACAAAATAATTCATGCCAGCAGTGTCAAGCTTTCAAGTGTCAGATGTTATTTGGTGTTGGCATTGTATAGTGGAAGGGGCTGGAACTTTAAAAACTAAAAACTGTGAATTTAAATCCAGCCTTTGCTCCTAACCTTCTATGACCCTGAACAAATTAATTATATCAGTTGGTTCAATGTCTTAAGTATAGTAGACCACATATTTGGATTGGAATCACCAGAGGATACTGTTAAAAGTGCAGAATCTTGGGTGCAACCCATCACTGGAATTGAATGGCAGGAAGAGGTATGAATCTGAATTTTAAATCATCTCCAAGGAAATCCTTAAGTAGTGCTTTGGCTTCAATGATCTCATCTGTACAATGATTTTCTTAGATGAAGTGATCTATAAAGCCCCTCACAGCTCTAACACCTTATAATTTTATAAACAAAAGGGATGATTGTCCAATAGATTAACAAATTGTGATATTCCGATATAATGGATTACTATTAAGCAATAAAAAGAAATGAACTATTGACACATGCAACAACGTGAGTGAATCTTAAAATAACTAGAATAACTTAAAATAAAATAACAAAGAAGTAAATTAGACAAAAGAAAAAGATGATTCCACGTACCTGAAATCCAAAATTGCAAAGTAATCTACAGTCACAGTGATTGTCTAGAAATGGGGACAAAAAAGGGATTACCAAGGAGCACTACAAAACATGTAGGTTGAAGGCTATGTTCTTTATCTTGATTAAGGTGACAGTTTCCCAGGTAAATGCATACATAAAATTTTTTGAAATGGTACACTTTAACTTTGAAATCAGTGCCTCAATAGGTGGTTTTAAAAAAAGGAAGAAAGAAGGAAAGAAAAAGACTAGGAGCTTGGGGAAGCTTTAATATCCAAAAAGATTCCTGTCCAAGTGTGGAAGATGACCATCAGAGGGCAGGATGAGGGAGTGCTCCTGGACAGAGAGCAGGGGGGCATCATCAAACACAGAGGGATTCACAGGCATCCTAAATTGCTCCACTTCAAAGGCCAGAGAAGTCATCTGGAAGCTATGGAAGCCTATGCTGTGGCCTGCTCAAGCTGGGTACCAGAAGACTGCCTGCTGCCCAGCCCACCGACCCCAGCTGCCGATGCCACTATGGATACTCCCCACGTGCCTCCTGGTCCTGCTGCAGCGTGGGTGGTGGGTGCCTGGACCTGCCCACACGGTTATGTCACATTCAGCCCAGGCTGGCATCAGGGCTTTTGAGACTTGAACACCAGGTAAGGTAGTGTCCATTTAAGATGACCTTGCTGGCACAAAGGAGTCTCAAACTAGAGTCGCTTTGAGCACTTGCTCCAGGCTCTTCCAAAAGAAGGTTTCCAGCTCCCACTGTCACTAGGCTGACACCAGGATCACAACTTATGTCTACACATTCCCTTTTCTTACCTTCCCAACTGGCTGCCCCCACCCCTCCCACATGGGGGATTCATAAAAACAAATGGCCTCATTCTGATGAAGCATGTACACTGGCACAGCAAGTGCAAGGGAAATGCCTGCACCCTGAGCTCTGCTCTCTGCAGGCTTGAAAGAACTTTTACTGGAAGCTCTGGCAGAAAGTTAAATTGAATAAAGATCAAAGTTGATAAAATTCCTGGTAAACCCACAAATGGTCCACTTTAAAGGCAACAGTCCTGTTCACTTCTGATTAAAATGGAAATTGTCTGTGAAGAACCTCCTTGGAACAAAGTTGAATGATGGCACTAGATTAAGAGAGAAGTTCATTACCCTTAAGTGAAAAATGCACAAAGCCATCATTCAGAGGCAGTAATGGAGTTGCGATGGTAAAGAGATAATTAAAAGGACAACTTAAACTTAGCTGAACAATTTTGGAGATCCTCAGGGCACTGAAAATAGAACAAAGTCCCCCCAAATACATACTATCCTGACTGCTGAGATGATCAGATTACTGCCACATCTTATATGTTGGCCCAATTACCTTTGAGTATCACAGCACAGATATTAGAAACAAGTTCTGCCCATGCCCTCTAGTCTGTTGTTTTTTTTTTTTTTTCTGGTTTCTGAGAAGGCATCTACTGCTATTCATTTCCTCAGCTCCTATATTTATCCCAAGTAGCAGGTGCATGTTTTACTTGACCAATCATGGAGAGGCATGTACTTGCATAATCACTCATCTTCCCCCACCTCCATTACCACCACAACCCATTTCCCAGCTCCAGAAGCAATCAACGTGGTAGACTCTTACCACCTTTACTAAAGAATAGAAATTTGCTGCTAATAACACAGAAATCAGGGGCAACATTAATTAGACTCTAAACCAGCACTGTCTCCCTCCTTCCCTCCCGCCATCTTTTCATTTCAGTAGTACATGCAACCTCACTGATGGCAGACTCTCTGAGGAAAAGTAGAATTGATAACATTCTGAATTCCAAACGTTAGCCACAGATTGTTCTGCAAATCTTGGTCGTCCCCGTTGTTTAGTGAAGAGTGTGAGAATCTCAAAAAATGATTGGAAGTCTGTGGACCAACTATGAGTCCTGCTCTGCTGTGCTCTCTGCATTTTAGAGATAAGAAGTACTAACTACAGGATGGAGTATTTCCTGTAGTTATACAGGCACATTCTGTATGTACACAGAGCATTTCCCACTCACAGAGGCCAGGATCAGGTGAGTCTATATGATGAGAGGTCTAGGTTTAGATGTTATGGTCAAACTTCCTCTTAACTAAGCAACCTGGCCACTAAAATCTCCAAACCCTTATCCTAATTGCTGGTGACTCAGAATGACCTCAAGGAGTTCAGTTACCATCATTCCAACTCTATTTTCTTCCAACACACACAAATTTCTCTAGGGATATTGAAAATTACTAATAAGAAACACTTTGGTTTCCTCCGATGAAAAGGAATCCAGATGAAAACAAGTATTATAAGTCTTAATCACTGAGATTTCGGAAGGCTGGCAGGTGTAAATAGATAGTCATCGGCAAAGAAACCGTAGGGTGAGAATTGAGTGCAATGCATCAAACTGGACACAGTTAACCAGAAAGTTCACCTAAGGAATGAAACTGGTAGACACTCAAGCTTTAAAGTGCTCCATGAGAATCAGGCAGTAATTATAAAATAGGATTCATGGAGAGCACTTTTAAATCACAGTGAAGAGCTCATTTCTGAAGCCATTGGTTAAGTTATTGCTTCTCACCATCGTTGTGGCTGCAATCCCTTTCACAGCACCAAAAAAGAAACTAATTTTAGCTACAACTTCTTTAACCTCTTACCTTTCCCAGGAAGGAATTTTCTTCAGAGAATCTGAAAGTTGAATCTTCTAGTAATAAACACTTTAGAAGGTAGAAAGAAAAATCTCAGTTGAGAAACTTTTCACAAACTAACTCAAGAGGCATTATTAAAAACAAGTGAAATGTCATACCAGACACAGCTGTGGCTGCCTGCTCTTAAAAGTAGGAATGTGGCAGAAAGAAATTTTTCATGGAAAGAGTTAGTATTACTGTTGACGCCAGACAGGCTGGTGCTGTGTGTGCTGAGGATGGGTCTGAGGGTAATTGGCCACTTGTTGTTAAGCACCCTAAAACCCTGGGGAGCGTCGATGTGGCCCTCCTGAGGACTCATCACACACCCACATCTGGGCACCCACAGAAAAAGGCATTGCCCATCTGGATTCACGATGTCGCTGTTTCTGTGGGGAAGCCTCTTTATTTTTTAGGAATACAGTGAGTGATTTAAACTTACTTTAGTGCTTGGGAGCAAGCAATTTACAATTAACCCCACACAGATTATTTTTTTTCCTTAATACTACACAAAGCAATCTACAGACTCAAGGCAACCTCTATCAAAACTTTAGTGGCATTTTTCACAGAACTAGAACAAGTCATTCTAAAATTTGTATGGAACCACAAGAGATCCCAAACAGCTGAAGCAAGCTTGAGAAAGAACAAAGCTGTAGGTATCTGACTCGCTGATTTCAAACCGTACTACAAGGCTATCATGTTCAAAACAGTATGGTATTGGAATAAAATAGACACACAGATCAATGGAACAGAATGGAGGCCCAGAAATATGCCCACGCAGATATGGACAATTAATTTATTTCAAAGGAGTCAAGAGTGTACAATGGAGAAAGTCTCTGCAATAAGCGGTGCTGGAAAAACTGGAGAGCCACATGCGAAGGAGGGAAACTAGACCCTATTTTACACCAGACACAAAAATTGACTCAAAATGGATCAGAGACCCGAATCGAAGACCGAAACCATAAAATTCCTAAAAGAAAACATAGACGGTAAGCGCCATGACATTGGTCTTAGCTTTGTGTTTATGGACCTGACTCCAAAGAGAAAGGGAAACAAAAGCAAAAATAAACAAGTGGGACTACCTCAAACTTAAAAGCTTCTGCACAGCAAAGGAAACCATCATCAAAACAAAAGAACAACCTACTGAATGGGAGAACATATTTGCAAATCATACATCCAATAAGGGGTTAATATCCAAAATATATAAATAATTCATACAACTTAATAATAATAAAAAATGACACAATTTTTAAAATGAGCAAAGGATCTGAATAGATTGGTGGAAATGTAAATTGGCACAGCCACTATGGACCACATAGAGATTCCTCAAAAAATTAAGAATAAATCTACCAAAAAAATAAAATAAACAAATGATTCGCCTCAAAAAATATTGAACAAATCTACCATATGATCCAGCTATTCCACTTCTGGGTATTTGTCCAAAGGATACAAAAACAATTTGAAAAGATATATGCACTCCTATGTTAATTGCAGCATTATTCACAATAGGCAAGATATGGAAACAATCCAAGTACTCATCGAATATATAAAAAGAATGTGGTATGTGTGTCTGTACATTATATATATATATATATATAATTATATTATATATAGACACTCATACACACCCAAAATGGAACATTACTTAGCCATAAATAAAGAAGAATAAAATCTGAAACTTTGCCATTTGCAACAACATAGACCATTATGCTAAATGAAATGAGTCAGAAAAGAAAAATATCATATGATTTCACTTATATATGGAATCCAAGAAAACAAATAAACAAAACAAATGAACAAACAAAACAATACAAAAACAAATTCATAGATGCTGTGAACAGATTGGTGGTTCCCATATGGGAAGAGGGCCGGGAGATGGGCAAAATGGGTGAAGGGGGTCAATTGTATGGTGACGGATGGTAACTAGATTTTTGGTGGTGATCACTTTGTAGTGTATACAGACGTTTAATTACAATGTTGTACACTTATACACACACACACACACACACACAGTGAATGTCATTAAAAATGTTATATACAAATTTTATTTCAATAAAAAAATTAGATATGTATTACTATTATAATTTTTGAAGCTAATAAAGTTTCTATTTAAAAGAAACGATTAAGACCCTCTACTATTGCTCTTTGGGGGTCTAAAAAAGGTGATGAAGGAGAACTAGCTTCTTGAATTTGAGCCTCAGGAACTCAACTTGGGAAGAAATGGCCTCAGTAGTTCTGGCGAGATATAAATCCTCGGGGTGAGAAATCTGGTGAGGCTCAGAGACCATCCATAGGCTGTAGAAGTGACTGCTCCCATGTGGACAAAATGGTTCCCTTTATCACTCTGCTCCTTAGACTCTGATGGTCACAGAGTTCAGAATTAGTTGCAGTGGTGAATAGTCTGGGATCTGTTGAGATCAGGAATAAATATTGCCTTAATTAATGCTCACGTCAACACAAAACTGGCTTTGCCATGCAACCCTGGACCTGGGGCATTCTGAAGGCTTCTTCCTTTCTTAATGGAACTTAAGTTGGTTGAGTGCTTGCCACAGGACCCTGATAAGCTATTGGGATGGTGAAATGTCTGAGAGGCAGTCCTTACTCCACACGCAGATAATATGACCTGATAAAGCTACAAAAAGAAGGAGGAACAAGCTTCCATGAGCATGTGAGAAAACAGGAAGTGCTTTAGTCTTCCTGAAAAGGGTCAAAGAGCGCCTCAGGAAGAGGGAGACTTTGAGCCAGGTCTTAAAATCCAGGACGATGCTGCCTTGCGGAGGAATAGGAGACAAGCACCTTCAGGAGAAGGAACAACATAAACTAAGGCACAGAGACCCACTTCTCTCAGGGAACATCCCATAGCACATGTGGCTAACATGAGAGTGACAGGGTGTGGAAGGAGGCTGCGGACAAAATAGAAAAAGCCTTACAAATGCTCCAGACTTTGGACAATAGGGGGCCATGGAAATCTTTTAAGATAAGATGTAATCAAATGTGTATTATTAAATAGTCCCTCTTGCATCATTGTGGAGGGTGAATTTGGGGGTTGATGTAGATCTTGGAGGAAAGAAAAACTCTTGCAGTATTTGGCAGGTGGGAAATGAGGAGGCCTAAGCCAGACAGCGAAGAAGTGGCAGATATCAAAGTAATATTTCTGATGGACAAGAGACAGACTTGGAGATTCATTGGAAGTGGAGGCTGAAGGAAAGGGAGGCAGAAGAGGATTCCCAAATGTCCAGCTTTTGTCTAAGCTAGAGGAATGTTCTTGCCATGAAGCATGGAAGGGGCTATTGAGGGAGGAAGAGATGGGGTGGGGGATAGGGGGCTGAATCATTTGCTTTTGGTCATGTGGACTTGGCAGCTTAGAATGTATAGTAGGGAGCTGGGAATGCAGATCTGGACCTCAGATATTTATGATGCTTGTTTTTGTATGGACAAAATGGAGACTAGGAAATGTTAGATAGTATGTCCAAGGATTCCTAGTAAGTGGTGATCCTGTGTCATCTTGTGTCCCTGGGTTTTATCATGGTATCTGAAGTGAATAAATGTCACTTTATTACCCCAAAACCAGAGAAGGGAAAGAAGGGCACAATCCGGAAAACACCTGATTCTAAGGGCGGGCAGACTGAGAATGGGACCAGCAAAGGCTGAGAGAGAGCAGCAAGATTGGTTGTAAAAGCCAAGGAAGAAGAATTTCAAGAAAGATGAAATGTCTGATGGCTTGGAACTTGGGGAAGAGGAGAATTTGGCGATCTGGGGTCATTTTTAGAGATGAATGTGAAAGCTAGTTTGGAAATGATTGAAGAGAGGATAAGAAGTAGAGAAATGGAAGAGGAGCATCCAGACTACACTTCTAGAGAATTCAGACTTACAGAATGGAGGTGAAAAAGGTGGGAGGTTAGGGAGGGTTTTTGGGGTTGGATGGATGGTTGGTCTTAAAGGATGAAGTAGACTAGAGTGTGTTTATGGGCAGAGAAAAGGCTCTGGTGGACAGGAAGAGGCCAGAGATAGAAGTCACTGGCTTACGTGAGGGCGAGCTAAGGAGAAACTGTGGAGTGACTTTGTGACTTAACACATCTAATCCTCTGAAACAGAAGGGAAGAAGAAAGCGTAAACAAGGAAGCATGCCTTAAAAAAAAACCAGCCTCTAGGGGGCGCCTGGGTAGCACAGTCGGTTAAGCAATGAACTATTGATTTCAGCTCCTGTTTGGGGGATAGAGCCCTGAGTCCGGCTCTGTGCTGGTATTGGGGAGCCTGCTTGGGATCTCTCTTTCCCTCTCTTTCTCTGCCCCTCTCCTGCTCTCTCTCTTTCTCGAAATAAATAAATAAAAATTTAAAAAATCAGCATCCATTACTTTCTCATTTCGTATCATGAATTTCTCCAGAAGTGACTAATTAGAAAAATTTTTCATAGCACGTGCTCTAATTGACACTGAAAAGCCCACAGTCTGGGTTTTCAATTCTATTTGGCATTGGCCAAACAGAGGTTTAACTTGAGGCTCTTATTTTCAGGTTTTTATTTTGGTCTATTTCAACCTTGATTTAACAACTGAAAATATCAGACAAAAAGGGACATAAAAAAGAGAAGGCATATCGTTTCACCATGGACTCAGCCTTCCAGGAAATACCACCATTCAACAGCGGCAGTAAGTGGCACTATAGCCCCTACCCGAAACTCTTCACTCCCTGGTTATGCTGGACCAATTAGGGGCCATTGACATTCCCCACAACAATGGAGCTCAAACCGTGCAACCAACACCACAGACACTAAAAAATAAATTGCGATCTATTCCTCATTTCACCTTACAGCCCTCTTCCTGAATGTGATTCCTTCTACAAAAGCAAGAATTCTGGTGTTTGGTCTCTCATGGCTTCAGTTTTATGACACAGTCCAATCGATGAAGATTTACTTTAGCCATAATTTTCAGTGGCAAAGCTCAGGATTTTAACTGTCTTTAAATGTATTTCTTTAATTTTATAATAATTGTCTTACTTCTTCTTCCTTCTCCATGTGCTATCCTTATCCTGAAAACATACCGGATCTGAGGTTCTGTGTAACTGAAGCTTGGGTTTGGAAATTATCTAATGTTTTATTTATTTTTGAGATAGAGAGAGAGCGTGTGAGCAGGGGAGGGTCAGAGAGAGAGGGAGAAACAGAATCTGAAGACAGGCTCCAGGCTCTGAGCTAGCTGTCAGCACAGAGCCTGATGCGGGGCTCGAACCCACGGACCGTGAGATCATGACCTGAGCTGAAGCCGGACACCCAACCGACTGAGCCACCC
>CM053578.1:65570766-65787425 GCA_028646485.1 Cryptoprocta ferox | reverse complement strand
GGAAATTATCTAGATGAGCAAGAAATGAAAAGGATTTATTTTTCTGAAATCACCTTCCCTCCTAATACGATAAGGGTTTGAGGAGAGTTTTACGTAACTCTCCCCAACCGCCCCCCCCCCCCCCACTCCACTCCCCACACATGTACCTTACAAAGTTCTGCAAAGGGCAAGTGATGGATGGCACAAACACATGTGCCTTTGGCTGAAAGAGCGAAGTCCAATTCTAAAGCAAAGCATGTACTTTAGTCTCAGATGTCCTCGACGGATAAGTTCGAGGGCTTAACGGCTCTAGCGCACTGAGCCATGCCACGTTGTGCATCAGGATTCCTCTGTGAGTCATCAACCCTACTGCATCCCTCTCCGTACTGTTAATGTCCTACAACCATGACTTCCTGGATTTGTTACCATTTCTTGTTACACTGCGAGCCCAAAGGCTTTATCTCCCGCCTTCATTATTTGGAATAAACCAGAGCATTTTAGATGGAAAATGTTGCCTCTACAAAACAAAAGAAATCTCCAAAGTGGGTCTCTCTCTAATCGTTCTGGGTCATCTAGTATGACAAGAAGATTGTTGGCTAACAGTGCAGGAGATGTCGCCCTCTAATGGAGAAAGTGTTTTCAGAGCTTAACGATTCAGTATCATCCTTAAGGTCATTTGGCTTCTTGCTCTACTTCCATTTTACCCATCATCCTCTTAAAAAAAATCACTTCAAACACGATTCTAACTCTTTATCTTTCCTTACAAACCAGTTCCTCATTTTACTTCTAACACATTTTTTCTTTATAAAATTAATATATGCTAATTGCTTAATATTCAGAAAACACAAACAGATCAAAGACAATAAAAATCCCATGCTTCAGAAATAATCATTATTAACATTTTGAACTTTATAATCCTTCCAGTCTTTTTCTCTGCACCCACAGAAACAAATACACATATACATGTATGTATATATATAATTTTAGATTGCTTTTTAAAATGGGATTTATATATTTCTTCTTTCCATTTGACAATAGATCATAATTATCTTTCATACCAGTTAATATTTTTTCTTTACTAAAAAGTTACATTTTCTAAACATATATGCTTACTGCAACAAACAAAACAATCCACAGATGCACAAAGGTACACACACACACACACACACACACCCCTTTATGCTGCCCATATGAGGCATTAATATCCCGATTTGTAATCACCCAGATCTTTCTGCACCTCACATAAACTTTCACACACATGAAAGAGAGATTCTGGTTTGTTTTAACAAAATGAGTTCTTGCCCTATATATGATTATGAAAGAAATTTTCACACACAATATATCACAGATATTTCTCCAGGTCAATAAATCAAGACCTAATTCTTCATATTAGAGAGCTGCGTTAATATAACACAGCATGAATATGCCATAATTGTCATCCCTTGTCCTATGGACATTCAATTATTGCCAGATTTTTGCCTTACGGATATGCTTTACTTCCTATAGTATAGATTCTCATAAATAAAACTTCTGGTCAAGGGTTGCATATTTGTAATTTGTAACACTTTAGGAGTTTTTGTCAAATTCCTTTGCAAAGAGGTTGTAAAAACCCCCACTTTTGTCAGCCACGTAGGAAAGTGCCTGTCCCTGCATCCTTACCAGCACTAAACGTTATGTTCCTCTTTCACTTTTCCACTCTGAGAAAGTATATCCGGTCTTTACTTTCACTTGCATTTCCTTGACTACTGATTCAGTTTTGTATTTTTCATGTGTGAATATTCCTCTAAAATACATGTTTAAAGTCTTGGGATGTTAACATATTCCCACACCATTGATTATTTAATCAATCTCCTGCTATCGCACACAAGAGTCGTATCCAGTTTCTTCAAGTTACTAGAGATACTGCAGTTAAGATCCAGCTACATTTGTGCGTGTGTCTACCTATTTGCTCAGACTAAGTTCCTAGAACTGGAATTGCTGTGTTTATGAGCACTAGCAAGCAGAGCAATTAAGAGTGTGGGTCCTGGGGGGTGCCTGCAGGCTCAGTCAGTTCAGTGTCTGACTCTGAATTGCAGCTCGGTAATGATCCCAGTGTCCTGGGATCGAGCCCCGTGTTGGGCTCTGTGCTGGGTGTAGAGCCTGCTTAAGATTCTCTCTCTCTCCCCCTCTGCCCTTCCATTCCTCTCTAAAATAGAATAAAATAAAGTAAAATAAAATAAAATAAGGTAAAGTAAAGTAAAATAAAATAAAATAAAATAAAATAGCATGGGTTCTGGAGTCAGACTGTTTGGACTGAGTTCTAGATTTATCACTCTCTAGTAATGTGACTTGAGGCGAGTTGTTGAGCCTTTCTTGTTTCAGTTTCTTTCTCTGCAAAATGGAGATAATAATAGGAAACTCAGGATTGTTGAGAAATGAAACTTATTAGTACAGACAAAGCTCTTGGAACAGTCTCTAGAATATAGTAAGTGCTAAATAAGCATTTGCTATTATTATGAATATCTTTAAGGCTTTTGATGGATGTTAAAAGTGAAGTTTTGACCCGGGCACTTGGAAATCATAGACTCCAGAACCAGGTTCTCACCCGCTCTGCTTACTGGCTCTCAGGAACACAACACTTCCAGGTCTGGCATTGAGTCTGAGAAGATAGACAGACATACATGGACCTTAACTGCAATAGATGTTCCACATTAAAGTTAGGTGTCTGAACAAAATATTCAAAGGATGAAAATGAGGGCTGTTCGTCCACCCTTGGATCACGTAGGCAGAAAGGGCTGCAAGTTGATAAGGGGAAGTAGGTGTGACAAGGATGTCACCAGCTGAGCTGTGCTGTGGGCCCTCATCATGGGGGAGGAGGAGAGCATGGTGACCCCCACCTCAAGCTTCGTATCTTCTTCCTTCACCATGGTCCATCCTCTGACAGGCCAGAAGATGCGATTAGCAAGTAGAAAGAGGGGAAGAGAAGGATGAGAGAAGGTGACTCAAACCACTGTCCACAAGTTGGGTGGCCCATCATCCATAGACATCAGCAGGGAGAAGGGAAGGACAGGTGTCACCTCTGAATGAAGACTGAAGTTTGATTCGTAGCTTGGACTGTATACTCTTCATTTCTGAGGCAAGCCAGTGTTTGTGACTTTGACCATAGGCCAATCTATTCCACATGAGCAATCAGAAAAGCCAGGGGGCCAGCAAAGTTTTCAGCCAGTGACAAGGGCAGATTCCACAGCTGAATACATTTTCAAGGGGTGATAGGGGCTACAAATAAAAAACTCATCGTGCTTGTTCAATGTAAAGATTCCACATAATAAAACACTGACTTCCAGAAAGCTTATCTCAATTTACTCTCCAATGAGCAGTGTATGAGTCTGTTCTCTCCTGACCCAAAACCCTCACGATCTACAATTTGGTTTCCCAAACAGACTTTAATTGCGTGAAGAGAACAAACGGAGAGTCTGACACAGATACATTGCTTGGCAAGTGTATTTCTAATAGGACAGCCGGTCTCTTATGAGATTCATTCCTGCGCACAAGGCCTGTAGAATGAAATCTCTTTGGGAGTTGACAAGTCTGGTTTCCACATGCCCACCTGAGGACCAGCCCTAGGTCTCCTGTAGCCCGAGGCTCCAGAGGGTGTCCAAGGCCCTCCGGGAAGCCACCTGGCTTCCAAGTCTGCCTCTCTTTAGCACCATTTAAACTGCAACAAGCAGAACAGCAAGCTTTGAGGAGTGAGGACACGAAATGGCCTCCAGGGACCAAGAAGCCACATGTTCACAGACTAAGAGATCCGGCGTCTAACTGCAAAGCAGCTCATCATAGAGCATCTAATTGAGAGGGAACATTTGAACGAGGAGCCGGAATAACCCTGACTCCATTCAGCACAGAATGAGACCTGAGCCTCACAATGAACCGCTCCTGCCGACAAAAATAGCAGGTCTGTGGGGCTGTGTAAAGGTGCTGACAGTGGGGCGTGTGCACATTGCCGTGACAGGCAAACACCACATTAGGAAAACACTTAATCTTTCTGTTTATCCCCAGAAGGACTAATAACCAGAGTGAGAGGGAGAGCCGCATCCTTCTTCATTTAGAAACGAGCTGCCCCTAATGCCGTGCTCTCCCAGTTTATAGACCAAATACCTGCTCGCACTAAAACTGCCACATATTATAAACCTCACTGAGGAAGTGAATCCATCACGTTCCTGCTCCCTTAAGGATAGTTTTTCCCTGGAGTACATAACCCATTACTGCATATCTTGTAGAAATCAAATGCAGACTCTATACTCTGCCACAGAACAAATAGATTTTGTAGGGGGGAAAAATGCACAAATCATGACATTTTGTTTTTCTTTAGCTTCGAGGCTTTTATTTCGTTATGGTTATTGTTCTGTTCTTTTTCTTTGTCTTTAAGTAGCAATTCCTCTGGCATCACTCCCCTGGATCTGAGCCAGAGCTGAGGAAAAAATGTCATTCTCACCTTGGTTTCAGGGCACAGACTCAAGGGTGGTATCTGGGCCAGGTCTGTACCACAGTTAGAAGTAGGTTGAGAGGCGTGAAGATGTCTTTCAGTTACCTTGGACCCTTTTCTGACTATCTCCCCCTCATTCATACAGGTTCCTGACTGCATTCATCCTATGAGGACAACCATCTCTGTGATGCCACCAACACGAGGCTCCATGGGTTGAGGGGTTTATTGTTCACCATGGTGCTCCCATGCCCAACACAGGGCTTGGCACATGAATGAGGACCTGACTAAAGTATCTATATGTGAATAAAAGAGTGAGCTGAGTACATTTAAGAGAACTATAGGGGCGCCTGGGTGACTCAGTTGGTTAAGTAGCCGACTTTTGACTTCAGCTCAGCTCATGATCTTGTGGTTCGAGAGTTTGAGCCCCACGTCAGACTCTGCAGTGACAGAGCCTGCTTGGGATTCTCTCCCTCTCCCTCTCTCTCGGCCCCTACCCTGCTTGTGCTTGCTCTCTCCCTCTCTCTCTCTCTCTCTCTCCCTCCCTCTCAAAATAAATAAATAAACTTAAAAAATTGTAAAGAGAACTCTAAAAGGAATCCAGAGATTGCTTCTAATGCTAAATGTTGAGGATATTAATGGTTGCTTATCAATGATAGGCAAGGCACTTGAAATCTCATTCAATCCCCACACAGCTCATACTCAGCAGTTGTTGTGTTTATCTGGGCTTGTCTCTTCCAGCACAAGCTGCAGCTAGAAACTGAGTTGTTTTCATAACTTTGGAAACACAAAGTAGTGATTATTTCAAGGAATGAAGATCTCTGGTTTCCTGAGTCAACCTCCGTCTTATGTCTCATCACTATGCCCAGCCAGACGGATGAATCAATCCATCTTTTTCTTACGTTGTGTAAGGAAGGTGGGAGGAGTCAAAAGTCATGTTTTAAATTAAGGAAGCGCTTTTACACACTTAAAAATTATTTTAAACACCTGGGACTTGGCTCACTGAATTTATCCTTGGCTTTAAATTTATCCAGAACGGTTAGATAGAGATGGTTAGAGCCGAGAAAGCAATGTGATACAACTAGAAAAATGACAGCGCTCAATGTAATCTCTAAGAATGCACAAGTCCACCGAGTTTCTGCAGCACTTCAGGGACACCCCAAAATGTCACACAAAACCAACATTATCTTAAAAAGGGACTTAAGCCAAGGATCCTGGAGAGATCCTTGGAGATCCTGTTGTGTTTTGACGTATCCCCAACAACACACAACCTTAGTTATCTCTCTGAAACCTAAAGTTTGGAGAGAAGAGATTATCTTAGCTTTCTGATTGGCTACATTGTAGATAAACAAGAGCATGTGGCACTTTGCTTCAAGGAACAAACAATGTCTGGTGCATGCTGGAGCCTCTGCGGGCAAGGTAGAGCCCTTTCTTAGACTAAGTTTTGTCAAATGGATATCATGAGATCATTTCTTTTTTTCCAACCCCTGAAAAGACATATTTACGTTCGCGAAACAGATTTTTCCCACTAATTTTCCTTCCATTGTTGCATCCAGGATGCAACAATATTAAGCAAGGCTGATCATTATGGTCCAAATGGAGACCTTCCTGTGTACACGGCTGAATGGTCAAGGCCTGCCATTGGAGCTCATGAACTTTATTCAAGATAGACCATTATCTCTGTCGTGTTATGATTCTAGGCTGAAGCACAGCTCAGCCTTGCTCATTTCAGCTCAGAAAGAGAATCCAATAGGCACAAAACCTCTTTTTAAATATTTGCTTTGAAGGAAATTGCGCAAAACTTGACTACTGTATGCAGTGTATGAGTAATAAGTTAGCCATTTTAATGACGTCAAAAACTCATGGTCATGTGAATTTAAGGTAATCCCCAAAGTAATTCTTTAAACCAAAGTAATATCTGGTTTTAACTGGAGGTTCCCAGGAGAGTGTAGGGGACCATAAGCTAAGAACTTTAATCTGTTAGTTCAGATGGAAATGGAGCAAGAGGAGGTATCCTCCTGGATTCTGAGATTCTCCTTCTTGGTGTTATTGCACCGACCCAGAGATTCATTGGACACTATTTCAAACTCCACTTCAGTAGCCCATGGCAGGAAAGTTGACCATCTCTATAACTTTCATGTCCTTTTCTTTTTCTTTCTTTCTTTTTTTAATGCTAGATTTGATCTCCATTTGAAATTTTGTCCCCTCGTCCATCTGGTCTTTAAAACATAGTTCAGAGAAACAAAGCTTTTTATTGACTAATATTCCTGGGTTTTCCTCACCGAATGTCCATCTTTGTATATTTTCACACATGAAATAGCAGCAGAGATGACCCCACTGTTGGAGAAGCCAGTAGACCTCACTGAGCACAGCCCTCTGATTTCAGTCTAGGGAACCAAGGCCCAGCATACAGGAGCAACATGAATGAGAAGAGAGGGCCACCTCCATTCATATGGCTTCATGGACACTCCCTCACTGTCAACAGCCTACCTGTCCAATTCTGCACTTCTCTCAATCCTGACTCAACATTTAAAATCTCTGAGAAATCTTCCTCATGCCTTATTTTGCATTGTGCCATTGTAAAGACTTCATTTCAATTATTTCCTAGATTAGGACATTCAAAGTATTAGTGGACTGTGTCATGTGCCAACAAAAAGTCAGATTTCCTTTTCTAGAATGTCAGTTGATTATAATTTTTCTTCATATTCTCTGCCACCCTCTCTTTACCCACCGCACACATGAGTGGCTGAACTTTTCCATATATCCTTCTGCCCAAGTGGTCAAGCATATTTGTTCTGATCCATTCTCTCCATTTCCACAAAGCTTTGAGAAAGGATCCCATCTCTCTGGCTCCTCTTCCATCAACCCTGAGTGACCATCTTTCTTTGGACACATGCTTTAGGGCTACCTTGAGGGTTAGGCACGTCAGCCTAATTCACAGCGATGTTAACAGACATTCACAGGAAGCTTGTCAGGGACCTAGAAGTTTTCTTAGCTCTCTCAGAGGCTAACTCACTTAACCTCTACAATTGACCCTACCCTAAGTTCTGTTATTGTCATTTCACAGAGGGGACATCTGAGGCACAGGGGACACCTGAGTTGCAGGAATTGAAAACAATGTGGCCCAGTGTTATTTGGCTAGAAAGTAGCCAAGACAGGTTTTGGACACAGGCAGTCAGGAGCCCCGTTCTAACCACTGTGATATACTGCCTCTCCCTATGTGGAGGACGGACAGAGGAGGTGGACTGCTTCAGCCATCAGGCCCTAGAAGGAATTATATATCCACTCAGGTATTACAGAGATCATTATAGAGTAAAATACAGCAAATATTTTGTTCTGAGTATTTTTAGACTGTAACCATTTAAAAGCAACTTTCATTTTATTGGCAGGAGAATTACAAATTTCTATGCTATAAACAGCAATGGATTGAGACATAAATAAAAAAAACTTTAACCATTTTCTCTCTTTTGTAGAGAGGAAAGGGAGTCTTCTGTAGCTTATAGGCATTTTGTTGGTGCATCAAGAGGTCTTTCTTTATGCAGATGGGCTTTCTGGCTTTACGTCTACTGGAAGCTTTTATTTTCTAGATCTTGCCTGACAACCAGTGTTTCACTCACTGTGGGCCCCACACAGCTTCTCATAAAATATTTTGCTTCTAAGTGAGTTGTGAAAATGGGACTCACAAAATGATGACAGAAATATTGCTTTTAAAACCTTCCAGAAGGCTTCATAGTAATAAAATAGAATGTATAAAGAAAAAAAATCTAGTTGGTGTTACAAAGGTATACAGGAAATAGAATAGGGTTTCTTTTTACTGGAAGCCACTAAAAAAATCATTTAAGACCATAATGTACTCATATAACCTCTTTCATTAAAAATAATATTAAGATTGTACCAAAATAATTTCCATAGAAATTACATAAGACACAGCTAACATTAATTTCAGTGACTTATTCCTAGATAAAAATGAGGAAATACTATAAACTGTTAAGAGGAAAATTAGAAGAACATTTTCCTTATGAAATTTCAATGAAAGGTGAGTGACAAGAAGACATCCCAGATATTCAAAACCTTGGAAAAATATACTCCCTGTGTACTATTTCTGAAACAATTATTAAGGATGTATTTTAGCAAAACACAAAAGCAAACTCAGTTAAGGAGGAAATCTGAGATGTAACAAAGAGGGAAGCAAGCCAAGCAGTGCAATATAAAGAAAGCCCACAGTGACAGACGTAGAGCAAACCCAGAAAGTCCACACAACACCAATAGACAGTCTGGTCTAGAGCCCTATCCTAATGATATGGCAAATAGGCATACTTTCTTCCAACAGTCAGAATCAGAAATGGCAAATAGAACCTTTAAAAAAATATTACATATTTTGCAAAGAAACCAAACATGGCGTGATTTTGAGCATGTTAGAGAAGAAAATCCATGCAACCTTGATGATTGAAGAATTCCCCTTACAAGTACACGAGGTTAGTCATAGGGCATGGCATGTCTTTCCCTACTGGCCAGTCACCCTGCTCAGCTCTGCAGTAAATACTCTTCATGTGATTATATCACAGTTGCTCTTATTTACAGGTGTAGGGCTGAATGGAAATTACTAGCCTTGACAACATAAATATAAAGATATAACCAGTCAAAATTGGGAAACTTATGGGGAGGAGAGGTATAGGAACATGTGGGAAGATAATTTCTTCATTTTACCTGATGAGAGTGAAGAGATACTATTTCGAAGTAGAGATTTAAGGGTCTTATTTAGTTACGAAAGTGCAAGTATAAAGGAACCACCTGCTAATAAATACTCCCACTGACACTTAACACAACATAAAATCTGCAATTTCCTTCAGGTTAGTATTGTCCTGAGGGGGAGGAAAAAAACATTCTATTCCCTCTTCAGATTTCTCTAATTCAGGACACCTCTGATTCTGAGAAGCTCCTCCTGATTATCTGGGAAGTTCAGCTTGAGAAAGCACTGTTGATGTCTTCTTGTGGCTCAGGTACTGAGGGCATAAAACGAACTACACAAACAATAATCATAGTCCTTCATGATCAAAATCCTGCTATTGGCTGGTAAATCTCCACTCAGCCCTGTCCCATCTGCAGGCATACCATGGTCCAACTCCAAGCCATCCTTCAAAAAGCCCTTTCTGGCCAGTGCCTGATAGTCCCATTTGGAAAGGATGGTCTGACATTAATAGAAAGATCGTGGATTTATGTGGTCAACCCTGGTTCATATCCTGCCTCCGTCACTTATTTCTCTGAAACTTCAAATTATTTAATCTATCCCAACTTTAGATTCCCTATGTGTAAAATGGAGGTATTGGTAGCCACCTCACAGGTTGTGTTGATGATTAACTGAAATAACATTTGAGACATTTAGTACTTGCCACATAATCGGCTACAATGTCCCTCCCTTCCCTTCAGAGATTACATTTATTGTGTTGAATATGAAGTGTTCTTAATATATATTATCTTCGTTTTTCTCTACTTAAGCATCTGTGAGCATGAATAGAACTTTTATGAAGTGTACTTTCATGTCTAAATTTCCACAATTCTGTGGAGCCACCCTAGTCAAGCAGGTCCTGGGCTGGACCAGAAACTGGATTGCTGCTGCCACCTGGTGGTTACAATGGGGAATTTGAGGCAGCGTTTCCTAGAAGCCTGTATGCTAAGGTCCAAATGGCCAAGGGCTGCATGCCCTGCTCCTACTCCTACATTTTATGTTAGAGAGAACTTGGAGAAGGCAAGAAGCCTCTATTTGTTTCTAACAGAAGTATGTGGAAAGGGGAGATGTATACTGCTTTGTTCTCACCTTTTGGATTACATCAAGGTCAAGACTGACATGGGCAAAAATGTAAAGTTGAATCTGAGGCTCTGACATTCCTTCCTATTTCTCTTCCTCATAGCATCGTTGATTTCTCTTGTCCTCATGACATATACGCAATTTGTCCCTTAGATCGAAAGTTGTTCAAAAAAAATTCTTATGAAATAATTCCCTCTAGGGTATAAGTACTAATGAGGATTAATACTAATATGTAATGTTTGCATTTTTACTCTTTTTTAATAGAGGAATTTTATGTACATGGTACAAATTATAAGAAGTTCTCTCCCAAAACCACCAGTTCCATTCCAGGAATTCTATTCCATACCAGAGATTTTCTGCCCATGTTCAAATATAACTTTTTATTATGTTTAAAAGGCAAATGCTATATAAGTTTTTCTGCATCTTGCTCTTTTCACCTAATGTATCTTAAAGATTATGTCATGGTATTTGCACTTTAACAGGAATTAAAATTCAACCATCCTCAGGGCAAAAAGAACAAACCTCTTTGTGAAAGCTGAGTGATCATCAAACTGGGATAGAGGAGGTTTGTGGCAGTGAGTCTCAAACTTTAGTGAGGTTATGAATCACCCAGGGAGCTTGCAAAATAGGTTCAGTCCATTTCTGATTCAATAGGCCTGGGGTGGGGCTGGGAATGACACGTTTAATGAGGAGCATGGTTGATCCTAGTGCAGCCTCTATAACAACACTTTGAGAATCACCATTTACAGGTAGAAGTTCTCAGCCCTGATTGCATATTAGAATCACCTGGGGAACCTCTAAAAAACATTACAGATTCTGATTAGCTTAGTCTGGGCTGGTTCCCAGCCAAATCCTACACATGGCCAGCATTAACACAGTGACTCTCAAACGGGGCTGATTACTGGAATTATTAGGGAAGCCTGAAGAAACACTGTTGCCTGGGTCACACTCCTAAGAGGTAATGTCCTTGGTCTAGGGTGTGGCGGGACTACTGCATGCGTTTAGAGCTCCCCAGGTGAGTCAAACGTACAGCCATGGTTGAGAAAACCTGTTTTAAGAATGTGTGTACTGTAATTCCAGAGTCACGACAGGTGACACTGACAGATCAAGGAATGTGCTTGTGTCTGGCAGCACTATTTTGATAGACGTGGGAAAGCAGAAGTAAAGCTAACATATTACCCTTCTCTATTTTTCTTCTTTATAATAAACAATTTGTTCAATTCACTAAAGATTTGTTCAGCAAGAACGCTGTTTCTGTCATTAGTATGGTAGAAAGCCAATATGACAGCTAACTGTCCATCTTTGACCTATACGATCAATGAAATGAGTTAAACATGAAGAGAGGACTAAACCCCCGTCTCCACCAAAACCAGACCGGGGCTGGTCATGCACCTGAAAGAGAGTTCCCCATGGTCTGGTCACAGGTATTTTCTTCATTCTTCTGTGCCATGATAATTGGATTGGTAGAACCATCGCTGACACTCTTCTGTGATGAGACCCCATCAAGCAGTTTCCATATTAAGCCCCATTAACTGCTTTCGACGAAGACCAGCATAGAGCTGAGGATACAGCTAGCATTCTATTTCCAACAGCCAAAATAAGTTGACAGTTTTTTTTAATTAAAGTATAATTGACATATACCCTTATATTGGTTTCAGGTGTATAACATAATATTTGTATACACTGTGAAATAGCAGGCTTACTTTTTTTTTTAACCATTCTTTCCAATGACCTCTCTGGATAGCAAACAAATTACTTTTTTGTTTTTAACTCGATCGGGCACAAGAACAAGGAGAGAACTGTTAATATTTCTCCGGCTGTGCACTTTGGCAATACACCAGCTTAAGCTGTTTAATTTACAGCAATATGGCTGCAGGCAAGTCAGCCTAATGATGGAAACTAAAGATTTAGAGTTAAATATTAAATTTATCTTAGTCTTTATTTCTTGCTGTTTCAACCAATAAAAAAATGCCTCTGGGATATTCTAGTGCGAGTGTATCCAGCTTGTGGTGCCTTATGTACAGCCAGAAAGACATTGAACTCTAAATTACACATGGAGCGGCCACAGCATTTGTTTCTTCTTTATTTTATGTCGGTGGTGTAACCTCTGCTAGTTGGGAACATGATACACTAAATAGGGTTCACGTCGAAAGTAGCTTGGCGTAGGTTTTCTGTTATGGGATAATAGACTTAGATCTACGTAGAAGACCTACGTCTTTCTCTTTGGGAGATTTTCTATAAACTGGGGCACTGGATAAGCAAACCAGCGAGGATACAGAGGAAGGTGCTATAGTGAAGGCTTTTTCTAATGTGTGGCTCTTGCTATTTAAATCCAAGTTCATGGTTGATGAGTATGTGCCAGGGCTATAATCAGGGAAGGTGGATGGCCATTCACTTTTTTCTTACCCATTTACTCTTACCCATTTACTGAAGCATCAAAAACTAAATCCTGCCCTTGACATTCTGGTGAAACAGCTTATCCTGAATGGTTCTCGATGAATTGGAAGGCAGTGTTCTCTTCTCCACTCTTACCTGGTTGAAGTCCTCTCCTGCTCTGGGTCCTGGTGATCCCTCCTTTCCACTGGAAGTGTCCCTTTGGCTTTTTGAACCTACTCAGTTCTGGCCCCTCTTCCTTGTCTGGTTGATATACTCTCTTTTCTTCACTGGTTCCCATCTCTTCACCTGACCCTTAAATGTGGACACTCACAAGCTTGTGTCCTATGCCTCTTCTGTCCTCAGTTCATCCTCTCCCGGGCCACTCCTCCCCTCCTGTAGTGTCCACTCCTGTCCATGTGTCAACTCTTGGCTCCACATCTCAGCTCCAGCCTTTCTTGAGGCCCACGTCCTGTGGGTCTAACTCAGTCCACACCCACAGCATTGCAGATGCAACCAAACTGATTGTACCACTCTACCCCATATAGCTAGTTCCTTCTTTTATTTTATTGAATAAATTTGACATGTGACATTGTGTAAGTTTAAGTATGTAGCATATTACTTTGATGCATTTGTGTATTATAATATGATTGCCAATGTCTAATTTCTTCCTGTGGCATCACAGTCAATCCTATAATGGCAGAAAGCCTGTCAAGTCCATAGCTTCTATCTCCAATTCTGCTTTCTTTATGTTATCAGTCCTCACTTGGGCTATTCCTGTAACGTTCTACCTGGTTCTCCTTAATTCCAGGATTTCCCCCCTCTGTTTTACATTATGCTTTTTAAATCTCTTGCTAAAATAAAATGTATTTCTAAAATCAAATCAAATCAAATCAAATCCTTTGACTTGCCATTGCATTCAGATAAGGTATTGGATTGGGGCACCTGGGTGGCTCAGTCATTTAAGTGTCCAGCTCTTGATTTCGGCTCAGGTCATGTTCCCACGACTGTGAGATCAAGCCCCACGTCAGGCTTTGCACTGGACGTGAAAACTACATGAGATTCTCTCCCCCTCACCCTTGGCCCCTTCCCCACTGGCACATGCAAGTGCACGCTCTCTCTCTCTCTCTCTCTCTCTCTCTCTCTAAAAAAAATATTAATAAGGTAGTGGAGAGCCTTCATAACAAGGCACAAAGTTACCAACAATGGGGCTCAAACCCAATATTCTAGTACCATTTTCTGCCATTCTCCCCTGCCCTTGGTGTGCTAAACTCTTTCCATTACCTGAAACACCATTTTATGTTTTCATTAAAAAACATTTACCAAGCATCTGTTACATCACAAGCTCTGAGCTGCTGCCAAGAACACAACGAGGTGCAATACCTTTGTCAGCTGCCCTTAATCCTGGTCCTACTGTATGGTTTTAATCTATCTATACAATCTGATTCAAAAAAAATTGTAATATAGTAGTGAAATGTGGATAACTGAATCTGTTAACTCTACTGAACTTGTTGGATGCCATGTGATTTGATGCCTCAGTGCTCTTGCACATGCTGTCTTGGTTTCCTAAAGTCACCCTTACCTAGACTTACCCTCCATTCCTGGTCTTTCACTTCCACCCACTTCCCATCTACCCGGTAGACCCCTGCAGGGAGGAGAATTCAGACAATGGGTTGCAACCAAGAAGGAGGGCTGTACATGCTGACATTTACTGAGGACTTATTACCCATCAGATTCCTGTTAAGTATAGTCCATGCTTTTTTTCACTGAACCCTCCCAACAGCCCTCTCAGGTTTTCTCTATACCCTCATTTCTCGAATGAGGAAATTGGGGCTTTGAGAAGTGAAGTGACTTTCCAAGGGGCTAAATGCCAACCCTGACACTTCACAGCAACCCTACACTGCTTCCCACTCAGAGCAGGTAACAAATAAGTAGCACACAAAATCGCATTTGTGCTATGAATGCAACCATACAAAACATGCCTAAGAAAGAAGATTGGTAAGAAATACACAATGTTTGCAGTGGTAGTTGTGTTAAGGCTGTGGGGATATCGGGCACCTCACCCCAACCCCAACATCTGAAATGTCAGCTGCCTGCCTTTCAAGACTGTCCCATTTCATTTCCCCGACCCCCAAGAAAGTCTGCCCACTCTGTTCCTGGGGCATGTTTTCATACATGTCTAGAACAGCACTTGTCGCATCATGTGATTTTCCTGTTTACCTTGTTTCACCTAATAGATTGAGCTCCCCAAGGAAAACAGACTATGTGTTTTCATACCTTTCAACTTCCAACGTGTTGCATTCCAATGTGAGCTGGAATACAAAAAAAAAAAAAAAAAAAAAAATGCCTAGTGGGTATTTGATAAACAAATGAATGAATGGTCTCTGGTCTAGGCTTTATGAGCCCTAGGATATCTTTTGCAACTATTCAACTCTGGCTTGGTAATGCAAAGGCAGCCATAGACCATACGTAAATAAATAACCACAGGAGTATTTCAATAATACTTGATTTATGGACAATAAAATGTGAATCTCATATAATTTTCACATGTCAAGAAATATTATCCTTCTTTGAATTTTTCCCCAACCATTTAAAAATGTAAAAACCCTTTGGGCACCTGGGTAGCTCAGTCATTTAAGCATTTGACTTCGGCTCAGGTGATGATCTCACAGTCTGTGAGTTTGAGCCCCACATTGGGCTCTGTGTTGACACCTCAGAGCCTGGAGCCTGCTTCGGATTCTGTGTCTCCTGTCTCTCTGTCCGCCACCACCCCCAGCCCTACTCATGCTCTGTCTCTCTTTGTCTCAAAAATAAACATTAAAAAAATGTTTTTAATGTATAAACCCTTCTCAGGGTAGACTGGACCAAAACAGGAGGCCACCAGATTTGGTGTGTCAACCATGCTTTGCCAACCTCTGCACTTGAGTCTTTCAGGCTACCCATCGTCGTTCTCAGGATGGGGATGGTGGAGGAGATGAGCTGTGGGGTGTGTGGGTTGCAGCTCACCACCCAGGCTGTGTAGCACACCAGCACAGCATCGCAGTTCCTCGGACACCAGAACTGAGGTGACTATTGGAGAGTCCTCACTCGATGGCATATAGTGACCTGGTAAATCTCACAGAAAGTCATGTTTTTCTACTTATCAACAAAGTTACTAGTTAGTCTCCTAGGGAGAAAAATTGAAAGGTTTGCAAGTAACGTTTCTATTTAAAATTGGGGGCAGTGGGCAGACCAAGAGCAGTTCCCTGGGAAATATGCAGACGTGTGCATTCAGGAAGGCTGCAAGATCCATCCAAGAGTTCGCATCCAAATGCGTCTTGTGTGCTAAATAGCTTTTGATCTGTTACAAATAAAGGAATTTGAAATTCCCAAACAAAGCAAAACTCCAGAGGATTGTGCCAAGGTAATGGGATTATAGCACTGAAAACAGGTCAATGGAAAGACACCTGCATTTTAAATTGACACAAATAGCCCAGAAGTGTGGGGCTGCTGCTTCTCTTAACCTAGAAGTGTTTCTGGAGCTTGGTAGAAGGCCACTCCTTACATAAAACTTATCTCTCCTGTTACAACAGGCTTTCGTTGCTGCTTGAGTATCTCAGAGAGGTCACTAGGGGGATTTACCAGACTTCAAAGCAGGGAAAAGAAAAAGCTTCGCAATAACACACTCCGGCATCTATATAAATATGTCAACTACCCCGTATCTCCAGTATTAATCTCACACTCACTGGGGTCCTGAAAAGTTGAAGAAAGTGAATGCTAACATTTTAGGAGAGTTTAATAAATGGTCTACCAGCAACAGCTAGAGGCCACCAGCTGTGTCGCAGGACGGGCCTCTGACTTTGTTGTTCTTCTGTGTATTCATTTGTAACATGAGGAGGTTGTATCAGACCTCCTCTTGTTCTCTGCTCTTCTCTACTCTAAGATTCAGGATTATAATATATATTCCTATACTTGTGGAACCTGAATTTCACCATAACTTACCAACATTTGAGTAGAAGAAGAACACAACACTACCTACGTTGTATTCTGGCCAACAATCTTTCACCTGGCACTGATTGAGAAGACAATCAGACAAATTCTAATTGTGAGATAGTCTACAAAACAACTAGCCTTCCACTGTTTGGAAGACAAAGTTTTACATTTAACAAAATAAATGTAATAAGGACTATTCCAGATTAAAAAAAGACCAAAGAGACATGGTAAGATACAACTATTGGGATATTGGAAGTAATGTGACTAGTGACTAGGGACCATATGTTAGTCCTATATACAATATATACAATATATAATATAATTATATATATAGCACATAGTACATAATGATATTGTGGTTATATAAGAGAATGTCCTTGTTAGAAAATACAAGCTGAAATATTCAGGGATAAGGTGTCATGGTGTCTATAACCTACTTTCAAATGGTTCAGGGGGAAAAAGTGTGTGTGTGTGTGTGTGTGTGTGTGTGTGTGTGGAGAGAGAGAGAGAGAGAGAGAGAAGAAGATACAGCAAATGTGGCAAGATGCCAGCAACTTTTGTGTCTGGAGGAAGGGTATAAGCTTTTGTTGTACTATTCTGTCCACTTTTCTAGTGGAAATTTTCCAAAATTGAAAGTTAGAGGTGAAAACATGAGTCAGACTTCTGTCAGGGAACGTGCCCTGGAAAAAGAGAAGAACCAAGGGAAGAGGAGGTCGGGGCTGAGGAAGATACGGTTTTCTTTGTTGGAGGTTGAGGACTTGGACATGTATAAGCCATATAAAGGGAAAAATGAGATACTGGAGGCCGGACTAGACAGAGAAGAAAGTCAGATAAAGATGCTCCTAGGTCCCACTATTCTTAGAGAAGGGACTAGGAAAGAGGGCTTCCTCTTAACAAAGGAAGAGAAGACGCATTTCCAGAGCTGACCAGAATAATTACCCACGGGGCAAAGGATTTGTCCCAAATGTAGAGAGAAAATCTGGACAAATCTGATCAGGAAAGTCCAGGAAGGCCATTGTGGCACACATGACACACCATTTGATTTGTCTTGAGATGACCGAGGTTACTGAGAGAGGGGATTTAGGGAAACATAGGTGGGCAGGATGCTGAGAGAAGACAAAAAGACAGAACAGAACTAAATCGAGTCCAGACCTGCTTAACTGGTAGCCCAATGGGAATCCCTACCAGATGGGATTTCCAGCTCAGGCCAGTGACATACTTAGACATGACTGAGTGGAGCAATGGATGCTTCCTGCAGACAAAATGGTCCTTGGCTTCTTTACGTCTGTCACCGTCAGACCTTCCCAATATGAACCACAGAGGAGTATGTTAGAGACAAAGTCTGAATGTAAAAAAAACGGAGCTGTGATTCTCACATGTTAGCGAACTTCGGAATCACCTGGAGGGCTTGTTCAAACCCGGATGGCGGCGCCCCACCCAGGAGTTTCTGATTCACTAGGTGGGGCGGGGGGAGGCTTTGCACATCACCAGATGCCCAAATGATGCTGACACATCTGGACCTGGGGCCACACTGTGAGAACTACTGACATAGCAGAAAGGAAACGAAAAAAAAGCCTTGTCCAGCAAGCTGTGGAGCCCTGAGCAAGACGGAGGAAGGAAAAAGTTACCAGCCTTTTCTTAAGCTGCTTTAAAAACAGATTAAAATATTAAAACCATGGCTGAGTCTCCAAAAAAGTCCTAGGAAAACAATGGAGGATATTGTCTTGCTGCAGAAAGAGAAGGAGCCGTGACTGGAGGGCTGGGACTGAAGAGTGAGGAGAGAGCAGCCAGCGGAAGTGCTCTCCTCTGCAGGCCCCTAGAGCCACAACCCCACTCTCCAGCACAAACCACTGGGAAAGAGGATTCCTGGCCTGGGCTCTGCCTACCTCCCTCAGCCAATGAGGCCAATCCCTGAGGCCACACGGCCCGTTTCCTGAGGCCTTTCCTGACTCCTGTGCCAGGTGAAATCCAGCTACACAGCAGGTGAGTAAACTCATACCTCACTGGCTTATCACACCATTTTTATTATAAGAACAAGCATTTATTCAATGTTTGCTAAGTGCAGAACCCTTATCACGGCCCCATGAACTAGGTTATTACACACCTATTACAGGTAAGAAATCTGACCTTGGACAGGTTGACCATCTTGCCCAAAGTCCCACAGCAAGTAAGAACGGACATAATCAGTGCTTCCTCACTTGTCCTCCTGGGGAGAGGAAGTTCCACCAAAGAGACAGAAGGTATGGGAGCAAGGGCCAGAAGAAAAGAGAAGAAATGAGGAATGGGAAAAACAACAACAGATGCCCACTGCAAGAGGAAAGCTTCGACATTCATGAACACATAGTTGCTCCTTCTGGGATCATTGTATGAGGAAACCATACACCTATGAACGGACCTGTTTTCATCTTAGTCTTTGGAGTTAGAAATCCCTCACAATGGAAAGCAAATAAGGCAGAATGCCAGAATTTCATACTCCTCTTAAACCAGCGAGACTGGGCCTTCAGTTTAGGCCTGATTTCTCTACTCAGTGCCGACAGCTGGACCCCAAGCACATCACCAGCTGGTGACACCGTGAAGGGAACCAGGGAGCATCCGTGTCCGGAGGATCCCGAGGGATGGAGAGGTGCGGCTTAGCTGGGGAGGGAGGCAGGCATCACAAACATGAAAACAAGCCCGCGGCACTGACTTAGAGAGCTTTGATCTGTTTGTGAAGCTGGTAAAAAACGGCTCCACAGGAACCAAAGCCAAATCCAATATTGTAAAGAGACATTTACTGGAGAGAAACTTCCCTCCCAGTTACATATTTGCATGTGGTGTAAAACTGCTAAACATCTGAAGAAGGGAAATGCTGAGAATCTTAGGACTTAACTAGAAACCACACGAATGCCTTCTGCCAAGTTCAAGACAGAAACAATGCCTGCAGCCTCTACACCCACCCCAGTGTTGCCACGGGGACGACTTGCTTATTTTTGTCTTCTCTAGACCCTTGATCATTGTGAGCAAAAACAGAAACGTATTTCTATGGCAATTCTGCTCAACCGACTGAGCCACCCAGGTGCCCCATCTATGGCAATTCTGGAAGATTCACTTCTCTCATGCTGTTTCTGATAATAAAAAAATCAAGCAGAAATGAATTCCTCCTTTTTACAATCCAATGATAACACTTAATCTTGAATTCTTACCTTCTAAATTATTGGTTTCTTCTCAGAGTGCTTAGTTCTTGGGTAGATAATGGGAAAGGGGTGAGTAACTGAAAAGAGGTAAGTATCGATTGAGCTAACAAAGTACAAAGGATAAGCATTTAGGAGGGCATCTTTTCGTTCTCATGGTACTTTGCCAAAAAAAATTAAATATCATGAAACGACGTTTCATCTGTCATGCTGAGCTTCAGGGATATCATGTGATCTCAAGAGAACCAGGAAGAAACTCCTAGCTGCTAGAGTTCAATGAAAAGCAATAGGTAAACAGATCCAAATGGAGAAAAGGAAATTTGATATTTTATGTTCTATTTCAGTACTGTCTGCTATATTTACTTTCATGGTTAGAATATATGTGATGACTCTATATAGTTTTATTCTCAGTAATTTCTCTTTAGTCTATCAGTGGATCACATGCCATGACAGTTGGAAGCAAGTGGTAAGCTCCCAAATTGCTGCAGAAATGGCGTCCAGACTATGAGGGAAGCAGACAGAAGGAGAGTGTCATACAGAAGAGGCCCTAAGAGGTGCTGGGGTGGCTCAGTCAGTTAAGCACCCTCCCCTTGATTTCGCCTCAGGTCATGATCTCAGGGTTTTTGAGTTCCAGCCCATCGGGCTGTGCACTGAAAGTGCATAGCCTGCTTGGGATTCTCTCTCTCTCCCTCCGTCTCTGCCCCTCACCTTCTTGTGCTCACTCTTTCTCTCAAAATAAGTAAATAAACATTTAAAACAAAGAAGAGGACCAAAAATCATATTAATAAAGAGCACAATCCATTAGAGACTGGTGCTTCTTTTTAATACTCTGTTCACTGTTGCAGGACAAAGGCAGGCAGACTGTATTTTTGAGAGACAGAGTGAGCCGGGGAGGGGCAGAGAGAGAGGGAGACACAGAATCCGAAGCAGACTCCAGGCTCTCAGCACAGAGCCCCACACGGGGCTCAAATCCATGAACCATGAGATCATGACCTGAACCAAAGTCAGACACTCAACCAACTGAGCCACCCAGGTGCCCCAAGCGGCATATGGTTCTTAAAGCCATTAGTTAACTCACTGCATTCAACCCTTCTCATCCAGTGAGATATGTAACTTAGAGATTGCTGCTGGAATTCGCATAGGAATTTCAGAGGGGGAGAACTCCTATACCCCAGCAAAGCCAGGCCCCTACCACTGCCAAGAAATGGCGGATATGGTGCAGGATGCATGAGCTTGAGAAGAGGAATTGAGCACGTCCAGTGTGGTGTTGCAGCCTTTCGGGAGCAGCCCGTCCCCTGCTGTCTTCTACGTGGCCGTGTGAGACTGTGGCCTGTCAGCCAGAAGGGAGCATGACTGAAGTGAGGTAATATTAGGAAGCCTATTGGACAACAGATCCACACTTGTTTACTGGTCAGCATTATAGGTAAAAAAAAGGCAGAAAGTTTTCATCAAAGTCTCTCTCCCGAATTAAACAAGGTTGTCCTCTACCCCAGCAGCTAGAAAATGCAAACACATCCTTTTCCTTTTTAGGCAAAATGATGCAATTTGATGTAACTACTCTCACTCACAGGTGAGGAGGTGAACCTCTCTATACTGAGGGACGACATCCCATGGCTGAAGGCCACACTTTAGTTCAGAGCCTCTCTCAGGAGTTGTGTTTCACGAGGTCAACCTAAAACATCGCTTCTGCCCAGCTCCTTGCTGCCACCTCATTTTTGTTTGTAATTATTCGGCACCGAGGTGGATATTATGTGTTCTTTTGCTTGCCCATGTCGATCTGTGCTCAGGAGCCCTTCATATGAGAGGGTTTGATTGTGTATCAGGAATACAGGCATGGTGAACCTGCTTGGTTCAAGCCCAACCTGCAAAACTCCTCAAGAGACCAGAGATGACCTCAACGACATCTTAGTCTTTGGGTTTGTCTACTTCACAAAATACCTCAGTCCCTATTAACTCTCCCTTTGGTCTTTATGCCACATTACCTTTGGGGGTTTCAAAGTACTGGCATACTTAACATTCAATACCTGAGAAACTAATGTGTCTTTAATGATGTTTATGGAGCACCTATAATGTACCAGGTAGAAACATGGACCCTACATACAAGGAATCCACAGGGGGAAAATTATAACAAAAAATACAATAGCGTTTAAGTGTCATAATAGAGAACAGGAGACATAAATTGTGTGGCATTGTTCCAGGTCTTTGTGACAGGGTGGATAAAGAACACCTCATCTCTTAGGTTTATTGAGGGCATAAAGGCAGATTGTATACATAGAACCTGGCATTGAACTAGCACGTGTTTAATAAGATATTGTTTTTGTCTCATTATTTCCACCACCTCTGCCACTCCATACCCCTGGCAGAATTATGAGTGATCGTAGCACACCCAGATAGGATTAAACCCTCCAAATCCCTAAGAGAATTGTCTGGTCTTCCCACTCTGGGAGCCAGAATGTGTAGCACCACTGTCAACAGGAGTCTACTTGGATCTAAGCATTTGATTCAAGGAGGTACCATGAAATGTAGATTATTGAACCCAAATTGTGTTCAGATAGCTAATGAACAACCAAATATACCAACTACAAACAGCATAGCATAGAGTACTATTATTGCATCCAATTTCATTTTCCTTTCACCAAAAATAAAGTGACCAAAGAAAATGTCCCTACTCTGATCGGGCCCAGACATACTTGCTCTTTCATCACCAGGGTCCACAGATCGTCTTCTGTATACCTGTCTACACTGTGTTAAACCCTAGCCAGAGGGCCCTGCCTTGGAGTTGGCACTTGAGAAGAGCCCACCTTGCCTTCCCCACGGGGCACAAATGGAGCCCAGAGCCCTTTCTAGGTCACTCTGTGAGTACCCAGCTCCCTGGAATTCTCCACTCAGCCCTGAGCGCACTCCAAGCTGTCCATACATCTCCCCTGGTCTGTCCTCTCAAAGGTGGGAACTTGCTCATGGTGTGTGCAGCCCCAGTGCCAGCAGGGTGGTCAAGGGGTGACTATTGACGGGAGATCTGGCTGGAGCTTTGATGCGCAAGCTGGCCGTGTGTGTACGAGAGGGTCCTTGCTATGGGAGACAGAGCCTGAGCGATAAGAAAAGGGGGTAGGTCATAGGCCTGAAGAACATGAAGAGTCTAGGTTCACTCCTGACCTTCTGACTTTTGGAAATTGCATTTGTCAAGGTAGGGAGTTACATCATATTTTCCTTATGAATTAGTAAACCCGATTAATCACTTTTAAGTATATAGGCATATAGTATACGGGTCTCTTATTGTACTCTTGCCTTGGACCCTGCAAATGTTAAGAGCAAGGCCGCTGTTCGGGCCCCTTACCAGTGTGTACTTTGTGATTATTTCCTTATCTCAGACCTCTCTTTACTAACTGCAGACTATTCTCTGTGTCTGCAGCTGCTCACAGTTCAGAGTTTATATATAGTCTTTACCAACTGCATTCGCTTTCCTCTAATAAACATCTGCTGTTATCACTTAGTATGGCTTTTTATATCTTCAGGGGTGTAGAGCTTAGATTTCGGTCTCTTTCTTGGTCCTTCTCATTTCCTACTCAGTCTTTTTTAGTGGGAAATGTAGCTCCCAAATGGAGTATGGGTCTCCAGAGTCATGGAAGGTATGACTAGCAAATGTCCCTGTTGGCTGAGACAGGCTGGGCTTTGCAGTTAAATCGCTTCATACCTGTCTCAGGCTCTCAGCACTGCCCCCCCCCGCCCCGCTCCCCCCCGCCAGTGCTATGAGATGGCAGAGGAGGCCCTGTCCACCTGTGCTTGGAGACCCTAGAAGGAAGGAGAATATAAGCTGAGATGTACAGAAATTTCTGTCTCTGGTAGGGAATGTTAAGATTATATCCCAAATTTATGACATACTATGTAGGTTACAAGCACAAAAGCAAAATAATAATAATAATAATAAGTCCAGGCATATATTTGCACTAGGGAGCCCTCACATCTAGCCAGAGATTGTAATCCATGGTACAGAGTTGAAAGCCCTGAGTGCTGATTCCTACATGACAGAATGGGGATACACTAATCAATAAAGCACTGAGAAATGAGATAAGATTTGATCCTTGCAGCATCCCGATGCCTATGCCATATTTGTGGTGATAAAAATGATCCGCTAAGAGATTAAGTTAGAAGACAATTGTGGAGCGAGGGCTATTGTGGCATTCACAAGTCCTCCATCCCCCGGTTCCTGCATAACTCAGAAAGATGATAGTCGTTTCCAAATTTGTATGCAAATTTTTTCCTCTGTGCAAGTATCTAAAAGCAAAATTGGTCCATTGAGTTAATCACTAAACAGGGCACTTCAGCGTGCTCTAGTTCTGACATCTAATCAGCAACACAGCTGCATTTAAATACTGAAGACTTAAAGGATTTTGGTTTCTGAAGCAAGGGATTTTCTAGATAATCTTGCCTATAAGGTCCTTGACTTGTGCAGTCAAATGCTGCCAACTGTGATCCGCAGGAAACATATCTGTTTTTCTCCTGTGTATATGGTTGGGAGTCTTTCATTGTAATTAGCATTTGCTACTGAAAAGCTCATTTCTCAGTTTTCCTGTTGACTTGATAGAAACCAAATCTGCAACGACTCGTGCACGCAGTCCCCCCCGCCCCCCCGCAGCTGAATCCCGAACTAAGCAGGGCACTGCGTGGTGTGCAGCACGGTGGTCCTCAAAACCAGTCAGGAGGTTCTGCTCTAACACTTTCGAGGCTAGAGCTCAGACCAAGATTTTGCTTCTTCTGTGATCTCTGTCTTCTCTGAATAGAAAGAATCTAACAGAGCAGAAACCAAAACTTAAAATGATGCTAAAATAAAAATGCTTCTAGGCTACTGCAGTGTAGATTATGCAAAAAAAAAAAAATCATTAGGATACGCCATCAGCTTCCATTAAATAAGCCTAAAATAAAGAGCTGGGAGATAAAAAAAAAATTAAAAAACCATTTTTTTAAAGAAGAAAAGGGGGAAAAAAAGAAAAAGGCACACAGAGACTTTGCTTTAGGTGCCCCCTGCCAAGGCACTGGTAATTATGCTTGTTGGAATATTTAGCATAATTAGTCTTTAGCTGCCCATTTCAGTTTTGCTCAAGATATAAATGTCAAGTCAAAGCTATTAAAAACCATGTTCTTGAGAAACAGATACGCAGTAGGAGAATTGCCCAGGTAGCAAAGGCACTGCCGGAAATCACAAATGTCACTGAATATTTGTATTGTTCTGCTGCCTAGATGCACTAATTACTATAATTCTTTTATAGCATATAAACTCTGGACTGCTTGATAGCCACATAAAATTAATTTTTATGTTAATTAGCCTCTCGTTCAAGTGAAAGCTAACCAAAGTCACATGCTCTGCCCTGCCGGTCTGTTGCATGCATTTTTTCCTCTCAGAAAATTGGCCTGTATGCCTTCAGTCAGTATTTCCCATTAAGGGGCAGGCCTCCTCCTGGCCCTGAGCTACTGTAAACCAGGCATATGATTTACTGTCCATCAACTCAGATAAAAATAGATCTTTTTTTCCACAGGCAGCATAGTATCACTGGCTAGAGTCAACAGAAAACACAGTCTGGTGTCACCAACTGAGCAGAAGGCCCTCGTGCTGTTTTGCATTTATCATGGGCATTTCCTTCAGGGAAGATGAGACGTTCCCGTGGGTGACAGAGAAGCACATGCCTGCCCCTTCGGAGAGGAGGCAATGGGTGCCTCAACAGCTGCCCGAGAAACTTCCATCTGAGCCCAGAGTCGGGGATGGAGACCAGAGCTCCATGTAGTAAGCAGTCTGGAGAAAGGACCCCCACCCCAGCCAGTGGCAGGAAGAGACTCACCCAGAGCAGGATGTGCACCAGGGGCAGAGCCCTGGAATTTATAGAGTAACAGAAACTTGAAGGGCCTTTCCTCTCCTTGTTTTACAGGTGAGGAAATGAGAGAAAGGAGGGCATGAGACTTCCAAGATCACGCACTGAGCTGATGGCAAAGTTGATGTGATGCAGGTATAGGGCTTTTTTTTTTTTTTAATCACATCCCAGTTCACCAAAGATGAGGGGATAAAGTCTGCCCTGGGCAGGCTGACAATCAAGGAAACATGCCTATTGTTTTTTTAAGAGTAATGTGTTGAGGCGCCCCTGGGTGGCTCAGTCAGTTAAGCATCTGACTTCGGCTCAGGTCATGTTCTCAAGGCTCACATTGGGTAAGCCCTGCTTCTCTCTCTCTCTCTCTCTCTCTCTCTGCCCCTGGCTCACTTGCACCCTCTCTTTCTCTCTCTCAAAAAAAAGAGTAATATTTTAAAAACTATTTTGGCAACGAGGTGCAAATGTGAGCATGAACAAACATGGCTCTATAAGTAGGGGAGAAGAAAACATGAGAATAGGCAGACCAGATGAGAAATCTGGCACATTTTTCAAATAGAGCTCAGTTATTTGGTTGTCTAATAATTTCTTTCAGTTCTTTGCAAGATTAAGTTCCACAAGCCTTGTTTAACATGCAGAGAATCTGCCCACCTTCAGGCTCAGCAGTGATGGGGGACTGAAGGAGGTGACTGAACATAGAAGACATGTGTTTTCTAGAATTGCCAGGGCGTGCTGCCCAAGCCCTGTAAGTGGGGCCCAAAGTCCTTGTCTGGTCACAAACCAATTAAGTTAAGTGCTATGGAAATTGCTTTTTATCATCTAGATAAGAAGCAGTTCACACGTGAGATGCACGGCTTGACACATAAAAGCTTATTCATAAGCCTGAGCCCAGTGACTTAATAGTCACACTAAGACCCATATAACATATTTGTGAGATGGAAATGAGTTGTCAAAGAATGAGAGGGCTCGGGGGATCACAGATATTAGAAGTGTGTAACAGCTCCTCATTCTCCATAAAATTGTTTAGAATCACCAGTGGCAGCTCTCTGATAATTCCACTGACGACCATGTCTGCTGACATCAGAGGAACTGAGGCCAATCTGAGGGGCTGGGTGGCGGCAGAGGGCTGGCTGCGGCCCATGGCGAGGTCCAGCCTTACTGGACTAAAACACAAGATGGCCTCCAAGCAGCAACGACCAGCTGACTGTTGCTTTTTTCTGTCTAAAAATACCCATGTCCTTTGAGGAACTGCTCTCCACAACCCGTGCCCATGAGGGAAACAATTCTGGTTGGTTCCTTCAGTGTAGCATGGGACCATGGCTCCCCAGACCATACACCTGGGTCATCATTCCTTCCTCCAACAAATGTTCACGGAGTGCATCGTCCTGGCACCGGGGCTTCTGTGCGAGTGAGGCAGGCAAACTCTGCCTCTGTGGAGCTTGGATTCTGCTAGAACGGGCAGGCAATAAGCGCCCAGACGAACAAGTAAATCATATAATCTCTCTTTTTAAAACTGTTTTTTCATGTTTATGTATGTTTGAGAAAGAGAGAGTGGGAGGGGCAGAGAGAGAGGGGGCAGAGGATCTGAAGCAGGCTCTGCGCTGACAGCACAGAGCCCGATGCGGGGCTCCAACTCACAAACCAAGAGATAAAGACCTGAGCCAAAGTCAGAGGCTTAACCGACTAAGCCCCCCAGGTACCCCATAACTAGTATAATTTCTACAGCGAGGAGTGTCAGGAAGAATATAAAGCAGGGTGGCAAATGGAGACGGCCTGGGGGACTCTAAAGAAGTATCAGTGGAACAGAGAGCTGAATCCTGTGAAAGAACCAGCTGTGGGAATACCTGGGAAGGAACACGTGACCTGTGACGAGACCCAGCCAAACATTTCCCAGTCACGGCGACTGATCTAGAACGGGCTATGTGATGCAAGCCAGGCCAATCAGGAATGTTTTCTGTGAGGCCAAAGAAGGGGGCTTTGCCTTTTGGGTTATGGAGCAACCGTCAAAACTCCCCTTCTCTGTACAATGGGAAAGGTCATCTGCAGTCAGAGAGAATGAAGCCAAGAACAGTGAGTCCTGGCTGCAGTCACACCTGAAGCCAGACCCACCCTGGGGCAGAACCGGAAGTGTACCCCTTAGATCCTCCTTCAGGTAAGGACTTTCTCTTTCATCTGTGGGAAACATGCTTAGCTGTGGCTACTGTGTATAGCCTCCAGCCCCCAGCTTCCCTAGGGGCCATCCAGCCTTCAGACTGAGGTCACACTTTTCTCAGGTGGCCCTAGTCAATGACTGAACAAGGCAGTGATAGCCATGGTCACATTCGTCTTGAGTTATCCAAGGTCAAGGCCAGTAACAAGGATCTAGCCCAGAAGTTCCCAGGCTTTGTCACTTCTTGGCCCTTAATGTCTCAGTAAGTTTTCGATGGCCTTCCTTAAGCCAAAAGAAATTGCCTTCCAGTTCCTTTCATTAAACAGTTAGGTCCAAACATGGTGACATAAGTAGTTTGTGGAATGTCTGCCAAATTTGTTACCGTTTTGCCCAGGAAATTTTAAACTACCCTGCAGTGCCTTGGAGAATCTGAGTGCACAGTTCAGGTACTGCGGGCCTAACTATTTCTATCCAATGCAGGGCTTCTCCAACAGGCAGTCTGTGCTCCAGATCCCCTGGTGGGCCTGGCAGATACTTTGTCAGACCTCCCCTGGGGACCGAAGGCGTCCCCTGTGTCCAAGCTGTCTTCCTCCCTTTTCCTTTCACAGACGTTACTAATCCAGTAAAATTTTTGCATTTCTAACTCCATCTCTGCTTCTCTTTCCGGAAGAAACCAACCTGCGACATATCTTTTGACTTTCAAAAGTCTGAGTTACCTGGGACAATTTAAGGGAACTTCATGAAATCTATTTCTGAGGTCACATTTAATGAACATATTCCAAAAACATAGGACTGATAACCTTAACCAGATCAGGTCCCCTTTCTTTTCTTTTTTTTAAATTTTTTATGTCTTTTTATTTTATTTTGAGAGACAGAGACAGAGAGTGAGCAGGGGAAGGGCAAGAGAGAGGGAGACACAGAATCTGATGGAGGCTCCAGGTTCTGAGCTGTCAGCACAGAGCCCGACACAGGGCTCAAACCCACGGACTGTGAGATCATGACCTGAACCAAAGTCGGACGCTCAACCGACTGAGCCACTCAGGCGCCCCAGATCAGGTCCCCTTTCAGTGTCAACCCATTATGGCTGTCTTATTCACCTTTGCATTACCAGCCCCCAGCATGCTATTGGTTACAGAGAAAGTATTCAATAATTGTCAATTGTATATTTGGTGAAGGACTAAATCATGGATAAAAATATATGTATGTCAGCATTTTCATCAAGGTCTTGAATAACAGAGCCACAATGGGTTCCATGGTTTTCTTCTAGAATTCACTTGAATCTTCAAAAAGTTCTACCTATCATTTACTTTTTCCTCTCCAAAACTGTATTATAAATTAGTAGTGAGATTTCTGGCAGAAAATAAGTATTTGGGGAGAAACTATTTCCCTACCAGGTGAATGCATCATTGACACTGAATGCAGTTGATTTCATCAGTAAGATTAATAAGTAGATTGGATTTTCTTAATGTGTAGGAAACCCAAGTGAGTTTCAAAACCCAGTCATTAGTGAATGAAACCAAGCCTGAAGACACAACTAGACAAGAAGTTATGTCTGTGCTCTGTAGTATCTGTCCCCAGGCATTTTATTGCCATATTTAATACACATTACAATAAAGACTTAAAAAGCCTGAGACAAAGAACACCTAATGCAGGCAAGCCCCACTCAGAACAGGGTTTCCAAAGAGAGAGGTGTTTAATTCCGTTTACTGGAGAACTAAACCTACAATAAAGCTCTTGAAGCATTTCCCCAAATGTGCTTCATCGTATAAACTTGGGTTTCTCTCAAAAATGAGAAATGAGGAGGCGATTGGTTTGATGCGGGTTTCCATACATACCTTCTTGGCACTCCCCCTTTATCATCTAGAAGCACCATGCATCCTCTAATGGAGAGAGTCCTTGTCATAAGTCAGCCCAGACTGCACTTCCATTAGGGCTAAATGCTCTTTTAAAGTGAAAAGAAATACAGGAGACTCAGCCCTATATTTCCCCTCTCTGCAGAGCCTTCCTGGAAGGCAGCAGGGAGGGCGGGGGGGCTACCCGGACCATCATGGCCTTATTTACCGCTTCAGTCATTTTTCACACTCTTCCAGAAGCAACTCTGCTTTCCAGCTCAGGTGTATCAGCAGATGCCCTGGGATTTCACACCTGCTGTGACGGAAGACATAAGCACAAGTTAATTAAGTCTATTGTTCAAACAATTTATTTCTCACTGAGGTTGACTCACTTGCAACTACTTCAGCCCAATTTTATTTGCAGAGGTAGACTGCCACTTTCACTCTGGTGTGAGGACTGCCTTCTTTAGAAATTCTTTTATTTCAGAGACTTCCAGGTCACTGGCGGAGTAACGCTTAGAAAACAAAAATCTATTGCTAATGGATGACAAGCTGTTTAAAAAAAAAATTTGTGGTGCTGGTATTTCTTTTTTCAAAGCCGTAAAATTTTTCAGAGTAACATCACAAAGGGAAACTGGAATAAGTCGAACGTTGAAGATTTAGTATTGTGCAGCATTCTTACTCAAAGTCAAGACTGAAAACTGCTTTTGAAAGGCTTTCACAGTCTCTCTGGCAGCATGAAGCATGGAAAATGAATGGAAGGTTTAGTCCAAGGAGAAAAATGTAGGCAAGAGACATATGGGAGGGGAGGGGGGTGTTAAAGCATGCTGCTTTGTTTTTATACAACAGGATCAAAGGACATTTCCCACGTTAACTGCTTCTAATTTTACTTTGTATCCTTATTGGGCTTCCATTCATCTACCTGATGTTCTGGATACTCTTTTTGTCCTCATTCCTCTCTTGTCACATGCTGAATCATTTCTGCCCGGGATTACCTGTCCCCTCCCCTTCATTAGATCCTGTGTGCAATGCAGCAGATATGGCCAGCCGCCACCCATTGTCTTCCACGGGGTAGAGATATTCCTGGGAAGTAGCTGCCTGGCCAGGGACCACAATTCCCAGCCCCCTTGCAGCAGATTGAAGCCAGATGACCGAGTGCTTCCCAATGGGCCATGAGAAGTACTCTACTTCCAGATGGGGCACATTATACCTTCTGTGCTCTAATCTTCTGCCTCAGCTAGCTGGGTGTTGATGCCCTGAACCCCTCAATGACTCCTCCTTTTATCTTCCCTCCTCCCACCATTGGTCTTTCTGTAGGCAAGAAATAAAAGTATTTTGTGTTGTGCCATTGTGACCGTGGGGCTTATTAGCTAGTCTTAACTAATGCATGAGAACGATCAAAATGGTCAAAGCCTCCTCCTGTAATTATTCCTGCCACAAATATTTATTGAGCAACTGCTACATACCAAGCTGTGCACTAAATCTGGGGGCTAGAAGATAAAAAGCACACACAGAAGCCCCATAATTTTCAAATCATCGAGTCTTCCTAATAGCATATGTTCCATTGAACTTCACCTGAAAACTCTGAATTAGGATAGCCATTTATCCTTGTTTTACAAATACAGAAACTACAACCCAGATGTGACATGGCCCTTGAATAAGCCAAATCCAGATCTCCCTAATATAGCAACTCACACAACATGGCCTGTGGAACCACCAAGCAAAGTGGAACTGGCTGTTTTACGAGTCCTACCAAGTTAAGAACAGAACAAATCTTCCCAGCCACCTATCACACCTCAGCTGCTCACTCAGTGATACACCATGGGTCCGAAACAAAAAAATAAAAATCAATGGATAGAGATATTTTTTTAAGACACAAGACGCCAGGGTTTTCTCCTTTGCTGTCCCTTACTGTAACTTGAAAAAATAATTCATTTTGGGAATCATCTGCATTTAGCCATTTGTTTTTTGCAATTTAAAAAAAATGCCCTATAAAAAGAAAGGTAGCGTAACTAACTCAGACAAGGGTGAATTCAGATATGTGACACTTGAAACTTAAATATTTAGGAGATTCTTTTCAAAGAAAAAAACAGGGGCTCCTGGGGAGCTTAGTCGGTTAAGCGTCAGACTCTGGCTCAGGTCACGATCTTGTGGTTCATGAGTTCAAGCCCCACACTGGGATCCACACTGACAGTGTGGAGCTTGCTTGGGAGTCTCTCTCTCCTTGTCTCTCTCTGCCCCTCCCCCACTTGGTCTCTCTTTCTCTCAAAATAAATAAGCTTTCTTTAAAAATAAAGAAAAGAACATAAAATTACAAAAATGAATTTGGTAGAGGGCTTCAGTAGGGTTCTGGCAAATGAAAGACTGTCAAACTTCAGTTTTCGTTAGTTTTATGGCAAATCCACACATAAGCCAATGTTGTTGGGTTTTTTTTTTTATTCAGGTGAATAATTGAAAGGAGGATTGAGAATTTTCTAGATATAATTCCACTTTGATACCTATTTCAGTTAATTATTAATTGGTTGTCTATAACCAGGTGGAGCAACAATCCATCAAAACTGTATTTTTGAGTTCCTATTTTCTGAACCACGTATCATGTTTCATGCTTCTGTTTTGAATATCTATTTATACCTACTTATGTAAGAGAGGACAACATGATTTTTTAAGTGGGAACAGAAAGATGGGTACTGGAACACAAAATAATAATGGTGGAAGTCTTGTCACAAATTTTTGAAACTTATTTTAGTCCTAGGTAAAAAAAAAAAAATGATATTCCTCTCACTGATGCTGAGACCTGTGGAAAAACCACCCATCCCACTATGTATGTAAATCAATCAAGTACAGTAATTAGAAAATATGCTAATTTGGTCCCTGATTTTCACTCAGCCTCCCCCCACCAAAGATTTTATTTTAAAAATGTCCCTTTTCCCATCTTCTGAGAATTAATGACCTTATGCTTCGTTGACTTGGGAAAACTCAGTTGCCAAATGAAGATTGTCTACAGTGAAATGTTAGCTTCTAGCTCTTTACATTGTAACCGAGGGAGCAATTAACAGGAACACATGGCCCATCTTCACCACCAGGGGGCTTGGGAAGCCCAGACCTGCAAGCCTTTGCCAGCTAATTAGATGGTCGTGAGTTATTCTCGGGAGTAAATTTGTAACCCAGTTAGAAAGCAGGCACATTTCCATAAGTGGCAGTGTAAATGTTGTCCTGTTAAACCCCTAACTAACAGCCACAAACTTGAGTTGGCATTAACAAATAATTTCCTTCTAAGATCCTAAAAAGTAAAGGGCTACTAAGATATTTATTTTCTAGGTCTTGACTTTCAGTTTAGTTCAGGCAAAGCCATACATTTCACTAAATTACGTATTCTTCCCATGACCAAAAGTTCAAAACGATATGTTCTATATGAGCAAGATATAAGTAACCATTGTTATCACCCCACCCCAAATAATCTGGCACCACATTTTCTCTCAAACAGTCAACACTTGGTGAACATGATTATCAATCTACAGAAGTCACCTTAAAAAACAGGCTACCTCCCTGGTCAATGTACCAGAAAAACAGTTCCCAGAAACTGAATAATTTGGGCTTGGCGTGAAAAAATATTTGCAGTCTACTCAATATCTGAAGAAGATCATGTAAACTGAAAAGAATGGTCTTATTAAAGTTTCTAAAAGAAAGAATCCCATTAGTTAAACCACATTTTTTCACACCATATATAAAAGTTCACTTAAAATGTAAAACTTCACCTACATGTATGAGATAAAACTATAAAATCCTTTGAAGAAAACATAAGCATAAAGTGTCATGACCTTGGGTTAGGCAGTGATTTCTTAGATATGACATCAAAAGCACAAGCAACAGAAGAAAAACTTGATAAATTAAACATCATCAAAAATTTTAAACTTTTACATTTCAAAGGATACCACCAAGAAAGTGAAAAGATAATGCACAAAATGAGAAAAAATATCTGATAAGGAACTTGTATTCAGAATATATTAAAAACTCTTACAACTCAGGGGGCGCCTGGAAGGCTCAGTCAGTGATGCAAGCATTTGACTCTTGATTTCAGCTCAGGTCATGATCTCACAGTAGCAAGATAGAGCCCCACATACCAGGTTAAACCTGGAGCCTGGTTGAGATTCTCTCCCCCTCTCCTTCTCCCTTTCCCCTGCTCAAACTCTATCTCTCTCTCTCAAAATATATAAATAAACATTTTTTTAAAAAAACTGATTGACCTTGAAAATGGTCAATGAAAAATGAACAAGGAATTTAAAAGATATTTATCTAAAGAAAATATATAAATGTCCAATAAGCACATGAAAAGATGCTTAACATCATTAATCATTAGGGAAATGTAGATTAAAGCCACTATGGGATAGTACTACTTCTCACCCACAAGGATGACTAAAATTATAAAGAGAATAGCAAGTGTTGAAGAGTATATGGAGAAATTGGGACCCTCATACTCTGCTGATGAGATAGTCAAAAGGTGCAATCATTTTGGAAAACTGGTAGTTCCTCAAAAAGTAAAACCTAGTTACCATATTATCCAGCAATTCCACTCCTAGGTATATACTCCAGAGAAATGAAAATACATGTCCACACCAAAACTCATACATAAAATGTTCAAAGCAGCATTTTTCATAATAGTTGAAAAAATTGAAACAACACAAATGTCCGTCAATTGAAGAATGTATAAACAAACTGCAGTAGATCCTGAAATGGAATATTATACAGCAATAAGAAAGAATGAAGGGCTATTTTATGCTACAACATGGATAAACTTTGAACACATTATGCTAAGTGAAAGAAGCCAGACAAAAAATAAAATAAAATAAAATCTTGGGGCGCCTGGGTGGCTCAGTGAGCGAAATGTCTGGCTCTTGGTTTTGGCTCAGGTCACAGTCTGACGTTTTGTGGGTTTGAGCCCCATGTTGGGCTCTGCGCTGACAGCTCAGAGCCTGCTTGGGATTCTCTCTCCCTCTCTCTCTGTCCCTTCCCCCTTACTATCTCTCTCAAAATAAATAAATAAACTTTAAACTTTTTTAATTCTTTTTAATTTAAAAAAAATTTTAATGTTTATTTATTTTTGAGAGAGAGCGAAAGACAGAGTGCAAGCAGGGAAGGAACAAAGAGAGAAGGAGACACAGAATCTAAAGCAGGCTCCAGTGTCTAAGCTGTCAGCACAGAGCCCGATGCGGGGCTTGAACCTACAAACTGCAAGTTCATGACCTGAGCCAAAGTCAGAGGCTTAACCGACTGAGCCACCCAGGTGCCCCAAAATTTTTTTAAATAAAAAAATAAAACCTCACATATTGTATTATTCCATTTATATGAAATGTCCCAAGTAAGCACATCCTTAGTAACAGAAATTAGATAAATATTTACCAGACACTGAGTGAGAGGGGGATAAAAAGTGAATGCTAATGGGTCAGGGTTTCTTCTAGTGATGGCTGCACAGTCTTGTGAGTAAAAAACTGCTGAGTTTTATACTTTAAAAGGGTGATTTTATGGTATGTAAATTACATCTCAATAAAACTGTTATTTTTTTAAAAAAACAAGAACAAAAACTCACTTCTGTTCAGGGAAGAGGGTATTCCAGTCATGAGTCCTCTTAGTTAAGGCAATGGATACCATCTTAGTGTGGTGCCACCAGCCAATGATACCTTCCAAAACATTCTCTGTGCTCTGATTCTGAATATAACCTGGCTTCCCATTTAGGGTTTTCTAGCAGAAAATAAACTTGTTGTCAGTGGAAGTGAGCATTTTACTCCCCTGTCATTCACACATTTGACAACTACTTTGAGCCTCCTTCGTGCTGTGCACTGAAATACACACATGGACCAGAACAGTGAACAAGACAGAAGTGGTCTCTCCCCTCCGGCTCTGAGTCTGCAGGGTGAGGGGTGGAGGCAGGATAAAATAAACAAGAAACCAAATAAATAAACGGTATTCTGCTTCACTGTTTATCGTCTCACTACTTTTCTCCCTAACCAACCTCCTGCCCTGACCTCACATAACAATTCTCATATCTTAATATCCCACTATAATTATCTAATCTGTATATATATACACACACACACGTATATATACATATAAAGTCCATTAAGATAGTACTTACAAGCACTTAGACTGTGGCAGGCACATCATAAGTGCTAAGTCATTGTTTTTATTATTATTATCATTATGATTTCCTCCTGAAGAAATGTTTGTGTTAGGATGGTGTTCCCAACGAATAAGATTTTAAGCCTCAGGTATACTTGGTTTCCCCGAAGGGACTGAAGTCTCCTGTTGTCTGTCGTCATACAAAGTGAGGTGTCTGTCAGGACACTGGCTGTGGTTAAGGTAGGAGTTGAGGTGGTGCAAAGGAGATCATCACTTTCTTCCCGACCTAATTCTTTGGGGCCTGAATTCCAAGGGCTTTAACCTGTCTTTCCCCAATCTAGTTGATCTGTATCCTTGGGGGGAATTTCTAAAGATACTGGACCTAAATCTGGGGAGATCTAACACATAAGCCAGGGGTAAATGTGCTTAGTGTACTCCTGTGAGGTAGGGGAAAGAGAATATTTAACAAAGATGGCCCAGATATAGCCATTCCACATTCCTACTGGGGACTCCAAGCTGAAGCTTGCACACAGTATCCCAATCATGTTATTCTCCACGGTGTTGCCAGAGGACAGACACTGCTCCCCTCCACTCAGGAAGAAGGACCATGAAGTCATAGCCATGGCAGAGAAGCAGCCAGTGACTTTCTAGTGGAGAAGGAAAATTCAGGCCTTGGCAGGCCTTCCCCATCCCAGACAGAGATGGCAGACCATGTCTATCAAGGGGTCCAGGGAAAGGGGAAGGAGTTATTGGACTGGGGCTTTACATTCACAAAGTAGACAACGAGTCGGTAGTTAAACTGGTGCACTGTCAAAACTGAATATTTAAGTCACAGTCTTCATAACCCTGAATTGGCATTTATTTTTCTCCTAACATACCAGGAGCATTTTTAATGGCATTATTGTAATACCATATTGTAATACCATTTATTCTTTTTCTTAGGAAATTATTATTCTTGTTTTTATTTTGGCATGGCTGTGTGATTTAGAGCAATTACTTAGCCACTCTGAACTTCAGCTTCTTCATTTATAAAAGTGGGAGCAATAGTATTTGATCTCAGGAAATTGTCACAAGGCTTAAATGAAGCACTTAATACATTGAACCTGGCATGTGATTAGGCCTCTAATAAATGTTAGATAGTAGTAGTGGTGGTGGTTGTGGTGGTGGTAATTTTTGAGATAGTAGTAACTTCAGTGATTGAACCCCATTTTCCATATTCTGAATCTGTCAAGATGATGTCCAGTCCAAAACCATAGTGACCTCACTATGCCATGCCAATCAGTTGGCCAACATTTTCTTAGACGTCTTTGAAGAGTCTCTGGATAAAGACTTTAACATCTTCTTTATAAAAATGAAGACACTAATATCAGTTCTTCATGAAGAAGATTTCTAGGTAACCATTTTCTAAGCATAAGCTATAGATTAGATGTATGATGGATAGATATATAGACAATTGTGGGTGATAGATAGCAACAGGAGAGTATTAAAAATACTTATCACTAAATTTATTTATCATTAAAATATTAATCATTTGGAAGCTTTGTACTTTTATCATGCCAACTTTTACTCATTAATTTCTCCAACAAATATTTATTGAATACTGATTACATACCAGACATCTTGCTAGATACAAGATGATTCAATAGAGAGCAAAACTGAGCATGATCCCTGCCCTCATGACCCCTCAAAATTGGAACATCCTGGGTATACCAGCAGGCCTATAACACATCTAAGAAGGTGGCCGTAAGACGCATGTCTTTCCCAATGTATCCATCCTTTATATTCCTTCAAGAAATAGCATCATATGACTGCTTGTCCTAATTCTCAAGGGAATAAATCCCTCTGAGAGCAAACGTTCCGCATTTTGGACATCACCTGGAGATGGAGTTTTGCTGGGTGTTGTATGTCACTGCCCTGCAGTGGGAAATTTATGAAAAGATGTTCACGATCTCACTCTTAGTGTCAATAGTCCCTTACGAGTTCACCCTCACTCCCGAAGAGGGAATGCTCCCATTAATATGTCTGAGAAGTGTTCTTCCAGCCTCAGAGGAATACATTTACCTACAAAAACGTATCACTTCCCAAAGTAGATTTTCCCTGATGGCATCATGCCAATTACTCAGAATGACTTGCCCTTAGTGAACACACTGCAATAAAATGATAAATTTCCTCAGGCTGACATTTATCATTTCCCATATTCTGGTCATGGACCTCACTGAATTTCCTCAGTCAACTCTACCAAACAAATAGAATTAGATTCATAATGTTTGAAAAGGCAGCATGATTCCAGTAATCATGTGGAAGAAAATGAGGAAAAAATGGTCAAAAAACCCCCATAAAAAACAATAAAAAAATTCAATCCCCGAATCCAGTTCCCAGCCAGTCCAAAAGACAATTAAACAGAAACAAAGAGATAGTATTTAAAAAGTTTAACTCTGATTTCAGTTCCAATCAAGGGAGAGAAGATTGGGAGGAGGAAAAAATTCAATTAAAGCAATTGGAAGATATTTGTTAAGATTACATAATTCCTAAGTAAGCACAGGGCCTGAATGAAGGCCTAATTGCACCTCATGATTGCATGAGATCATAACTAAATTCCCTTTGTCAAAACCTCAGGTGAAAACACTAGAGTCTTAAGGAAAAAAAATCTAAGGGAAATGATGGAACTATTTAGTACTGAGTGATTTCACTTTTAAAAGAAATCTCCAAGTGCACTCTTAAAAAAATAGTCTATAGCCTGCCAACACAAATATGCATTCTATAAGCCATTAGTCTGTGTTATTTGAAAGCACTTAATTTTCATCATGCCATTTGAACTTTTTATCCATTTAGCCACAATCTCGATAAGCCAGATAATTATTAGACCAAACGTAATGATAAATGCACTTCACGTCAGGAAGCAACTTTTTTTTAACTGAATAAATTTTTTTCCCTCCAAATTTTTATTTAAATTGCAGTTAACATACAGTGTAATATTAGTTTCAGGATTAGAATTTAGTGATTCATCACTTACATGCAACATTCAGTATGCATCAAAGCAAGTGCCCCCTTAGTGCCCATCACCCATTTAGCCCTTCCTCCATCCACTTCCCTCCGGCAACCCTCATTTTGTTCTCTACAGTTGAGAGTTCATTTCTTGGTTTGCCTCTCTTTTTTTTCTTCCCCTATGTTTATTTGTTTTGTTTCTTAAATTCCACATATGGGTGAAATCATGTGGTATTTGTCTTTCTCTGACTGACTTATTTCGCTTAGCATTATTTTCTCCAACTCCATCCACATTGTTGCAAATGGCAAGATTTCATTCTTTTTTATGGCTGAATAATAGTCCATTGAATATATAGACTCCATCTTCTTTATCCATTCATCAGTCCATGAATATTTGGGTTCTTTCCTTAATTTGGCTATTGTTGATAATGCTGCTATGAACATCGGGCAGCATGTATCCCTTCAAATCAGCATTTTGTATTCTTTGGGTAAATACCTAGTAGTGCAATTGCTGGATCATAGGGTAGTTCTGTTCTTAACTTTTTGAGACCCATTTTCCAGAGTGGCTGCACCAGTTTGCATTCCCACCAACAGTGCAAGAGGGTTCCCCTGTCTCCACATCCTCACCAACATCTGTTGTTTCCTGAGTTGTTAATGTTAGCCATTTTGACTGGTGTAAAGTGATATCTCATTGTAGTTTCGTTATGTATTCCCCTGATGATGAGTGATGTTGAGCTTCTTTTCATGTGTCTGTTAGCCATATGGATGTCTGCCTTAGAAAAATGTCTATTCATGTCTTCTACCCATTTTTTAACTGGATTGTGTTTTGGGCGTTGAGTTTGATAAGTTCTTTATATATTTTGGATACTAACCTTAAATCAGATATGTCATTTCCAAATATCTTCTCCCATTCAGTTGGTTGCCTTTTAGTTTTGCTTCCCTTTTGTTTCCCTTGCTGTGCAGAAGCTTTTTATTTTGATAAGGTCCCAATAGTTTATTTTTGCTTTTTTTCCCCTTGTCTTCCTATCTAATAAAAAGTTGCTATGGCCGATGTCAAAGAGGTACTGCCCGTGTTCGCTAGGATTTTGATGGTTTCCTGTCTCACATGTTGGTCTTTAATCCATTTTGAATTGATTTTTGTGTATGGTGTAAGAAAGTAGTCCAGGTTCATTCTTTTGCGTGTACGAAGCAACAAAAAGCAACTAACTTTTTGAATTTAATTCAGGATTTTCATTTTAACATGCAATGTAGAGATTTCAACACCAGAGGACAGTATGTGAATGAAAACAAAATTCAATTACTATTCATCTAATTCAATTCATTTACTTAGTACATCAAAGAAAAATCTTAATTTTAAGTTCTTTTCCCCAAAGACATTTTATGTCATTTCATGCTTCAGAAATTAAAAGTAGAGGTTGATAGAAATGTGAATCATGAGACCAACTAATCAAGTTAATTTGAATCATAATGGAAATTAGAAAGATTAATTTCATAAGCAATCATTAATAATAGAAGCTTTCATGTACGAATAATCAAAACTTTAAGTATTATATGGTAATTAATTCATTACTATGGGTTGCATATTTTAAAATAGTTCAAATCTCCTATGCTTTGGTGTACTTATTAATAGCAATCCTGAGGGAAGAAAAGCTAAAAGGTTTCTTTAGAAAAGTTTTTTCTATGTGTCTTTAAATGGGCAAGATATAAAGATGAATTGAATGATGTAATAAACAGATTGTTCTTCGGTAATTTGCCTTCAACCATGGACAAAGTCAGTTGACAGCCCTTTTTGAAAGAGGAGAGAATTGTGTTCTTGATGAAGAGATGTCCTTTGGTGGGGGATGAATCACATTATTTATTGTCCAATAGTGAAACTCATATTTTGTATGTTTCACTTCATTTAGAAAATGCATTTGATTTGGGGCTTGACTTGGAAAGTGGTCTGGTATGCACTCACCATTTACCACCACATATGTTACAAAATTCACTTGATAGTTAGATTTTCTCATTCGCAATGTCCCTGCAATTTTCCCATATTCAAATTCACAAATTCCCATAATCAAATACACAAAACACATGCTATTATGAGTTATTCATGCAAAAAATCAAGGCAAAAATGTGCTTGGAATGCACTTTTAAACATTACTTCTTCTAGTCTTTAGGAATATTTTAGTGTTGTCTTAAAAGAGTTGTGAAAAGTATTATATAGTTCCTTAGTGATAATGTGAGCTCTAGTATATAATGTATTTCTATCATATGTTAAAATATTTTATGTATAAAAACCTTCTTATGGATAAATAGACCTTACCTTGTTTTCTACATTTTCTTCCCCCATTTTGATGAGTTTTCTGGGTGATCTGGATTTGTTCTGGTCTTGATGATACTTGACTATAAAATGTGACTTCTGTCATGCTACCTATATCCTTTCCTTCAGCCAACAAGTATTTATCGAGTGTCCACATCATTCTAGTCACCTTTCTGGTAGTGGAGATATCAGGGCAAATATGAGTAGATCCAGCAGAAGAGTTCTGGGCAGAGGTTTGCAAAGGCTCTGTGTTTCTAAGAGACTAGAAGGAGCCTATTCTGACTGACCCACTAAAATACATGAGGGAGAAAGTGACAGAACCTGTCAGGTACCATAGGGTCTTGGCAGGCAAGGTAAGGGGCTTGGAAATTTTTCTAACTGCAGTGGGAAGCCAGTGGAGGGAAATGATTTAACCTGATTTATCTTTTCAAAGTATCATGCTGTCAAGGAGGCAAGTGGAGAGGCCATTGCAAAGATAGGATTGGTTGGACTAGGATGGAAACAGAGGAAGGGATGAAAGCAGATAGACTTAGGACATATCTGAGCATTAGAGGTGACAGGGACTTCTGGCGGACTGGCCATGGTGTGTGAGGGAGAGAGCAAAGTCAAGGATGGCTCCTGGATTTTTAGCCGAGAAACCTGGTGATGGAGAAGCCTGGGTGAGAAGCAGGTTTGTTGAGAAGGAAGCATTGTTTGGCCATGATAAATTTGAGAGGATTAATAAATATTCAAGTAGAAAACTTGAGTTAGCAATTGGATACAGGATCTGAAGCTCAAAGTAGAGGTTGTCATGAAACTTAATAACTAATGGAAGGAGCGAGAGATTAAGCAACTAATATAAACAAGGGGTCTTCTGGAAAGGACAGTGCAGCAGAGGACAGCCTCTTTGAGAGCTGAAGGTTCTGAAGACAGTGATTTCTTTAACAGTGTCATCTTACAGGGTTAAAGATCTTAGATTACAGACAGAACCTTTAACTATCAAATGATAATTGCTTAGGGAAACATCCATAATTACATGTGCTTTCTAATCTGCAGCAGCACCCAAGACCACTTTCCTACCAATTACAAAGATTATCCCTCATAAATATTATATGGAGCATATGCTCCCACAATGGGTTATGACCAAGGAGTTAAGCCCTTGTTGTCAATTCTTTTATTTTTCTCTTATTTATAACTCTTTGTAGAAGAAAGAGGGGGAAAACAGCATCAATGAATAAGGAATGATGTATACTGAAGTAGCCTATATCATATGTCTTACTTCTCCCTCCTAGACCTCTCAAAATTCCAAGTTTTCTCCTTCATTCTGAATACCCATCATTATCATAAATTAAAGCCAATATGTCAACCTCATTTTTCCAATTTCTTTGGGAGACTTAAGCAAAGCTCTTACCACAGGGGATGTCATATTGGTAACAGGTTACAGAACTCTCATGTGGCAGGAATTACAAAAGAACAACTTACTAAACTTTAGCTGCCGCATAATTTATTATCAGGATTTTTTATCTTTTTCCTCTGGAATAAGAAGTTGTCTTCCGAGGGGAAAAAAAGACTATTTCAAATAATAGTTCATAATTCCTCTTTAAACTCCTATTTTGGTAAAGCTCAGATTGCCATTTTCAAAAGAAAAAGTTCCTCCTCACCTAGAAATTAATGAATGAGGATGCACACAAAAATACATAAACATGCATACATACCACTAAATGGTATGTGTGTATTTTTAGGTTTTAGTTTATGCAGTCCGTAGAAGCTGTCTCAAAGAAATTAGTTGAACAAAAGAAATACTGGGTATATGTGATTGTTCTTACAGTTATTCTTACAGTGTGTTACTTTTACAGAGTTGCTGGAGCAACTAGTTTGTCACCTCAGATTCTAGCAAATCTACTGAGATGCTTTCTAGCTGGCACTCAAATACTTTTTTCATTAATCTTAATTTACCTTTCATTCATAAATACTAGTTTTAAGCCATAAAAGCTGACTATAATTTCTTCCTTTTCTGTGTCTTTGGATTAAACCCTAGCTCTGGGCCAGATCACTTCTCACCCAACACTCTTCTACTTAACCTCCAGCCTCCAGATCCTTCCTGATGCAATCAATCCTTCCTGTCCAGCTCCATCAGATTACACTTGCTCAATTACCACTTTGATTATGTCACTCCCCTGCTCCAACATGTTGACAGTTCACTCTATGCCCACAAAGTCCAAATTTCTAATGTGATACCAACTAACACATCCCTTGTACACAGACCCCGCAGTCCTGCTAAGCCCAGTGACCCCAGTGCTGTGCCTTTTTTGAGGACTCTCCCTCCACACTTTTGTTCAAATATTAGGATTCCTTTAAGGCACAATTGAAATGTCATCTTCAAGATTATCTCCCCAGCCACCAAATCTTTAAAACTCTCTTATATTCTCTGTAGCTATGAGTAGATGGCCCACCAAGCACCACTTCTTACATATTATGTACCCTTGTGCTGTAGATGCTACCTTTGCCAAGGTTTTTGGGTTGTTGTGTTTCTGTGTTTGGGTTTTTGACTGTTTGGGTTTTTGGGCATGTTTTGTTGCTGTTTTTGGTTTGGTTTGGTTTGGTTTGGTTTTTGTGTTTTCTGAGACCTATAGAATATATGGTTTTTGAAGGCAGCCTCTCTTTCCTTACTCATCACTTTGTACCCAAGCATTCAGTGGACAGTCAATAAATATTTGTTAACCTGAATTATAAAGATTGTAACGTTAGTAGTGACATTAATTTCATCCTGATCCAAAAAATAACTGTTTTTAGATTATTTATATAGAAAGGATGATCCTTCCTATTTTCTCTTCCAATACTTCTCTTATTAATTAAAAGATTTTTTGTGGTTTATACTGTGCATTTCATATTTGCTTCCTAGTTTCATGCATCCCATGAAAGCCAGCAGGCTGTCTGTTTCAATAAAAAGAGAACCGTTCCTGGGAGGTTTTTACCTGGATCTTCAGCCCCACTTTCCAGTAAACCAATAGTTAGGCAGTAGGAACATTGAGACCTGCTCTTCAGTTTATAGATATTCTATTTCTACCCAGTGTAGGATTTATCCTGAGCCATGAGAAGGATTTACCTATTTCCTTAAGGGTTTCTAGCCAATAATGTTATCCATGAGACCTATTTAAAGCCTTGAATGTGATTTGAGACACAAACTAGCATCCAGTCATTTTAGTTTTGCAAAACCAAGTTAGTAGACTCATTGTGGCCACATTTGTAAAATTTACATCAGAGATTTCTCTCACCTGAGTGCCTCTTAGAGCCCCCAACAAAGGACTGCTAGTGTCACATTTGCCCAAAGAGAAACCACAACTTGGGATTCTTGTAATAATCTGTGTTCTTCTCCTTCGCCCTCCCTCTCTCTCATCAATGGGTAGCTTAACTGCCTCCACTCTAATTTCCATTTAAGTGAAAATTACATCAATGCCTAGCAGGAAGCACATCTCACTTGTATTCTTTATTTTTTCTAAGAGGTTTGCTGGGTTTATGTGGCAACAAAGGATAATGAACTAGGCACCAATTTCAAATTTGAGAGTTTTGAGAACAAGAGGTTTAAAAACCGTATTCACTAGAAAGGAAATGACTGCATTTTCAGCCTTGAAAAAAAAGTACTATTGCTCTGGGGATGGTTAGGTAGCTCAACTCAAGGGGGCAAACAACAGACCTGAGGGAATTTGAGAGGCTTTTAATCCCATGCGTACAATTCTTGAATTTTCAAATCTTTTTTTTTTTAAGTATGTCATTCACTTCTGAGAGATCAGCTCTTACCTAGCTGTCCCCACTGCTGTTGACACAGCTGGTGGGCTCTCCTTATGAAGGATGAGAGGGAGGCAGCTTGCAGTCAGCCCCAGACGACCAACCCCTCTACCCACACACCTTCATAAGCCATTCAGATATTTCTCTGCTCAATTATGTGCACATATACCCCTAAGCAATGATTAGTCTTCCAACCAGATGTTATCGCGGATCCCCTCAATAGCATTATTATGATAAACTAGGAACAAGGTATAGGGTCTTGGCCAGGATTGCACAAGAGGGTCTTGGCAACGGACCCTGTCCTGAAGCCAAGAGTGATTATTACTATTACTAATAGCTATCATTTATTAAATTCCCACCAGGTGCCAGCTGCTTTCTATATGAAATAATGACGAGAGGTAACATTTCTTGAGGTGTTTATATGCTAGGCACTGTTATAGATTCTTTATATGTATTTTCTCATTTAATCCCCCTCCAGCCACTCTATTAGTAGATATTAATTTTTTAGCACCAGTGGATATGTAAGGCACCTGAGGGGCAGGCAGAACCTAAGACATGAGAGCAGTAAATGCTGGAGGTGGGGGACCTGATGTCTGGAAGCCTGACATCCGCAAGATCCAACTGCCATGCGCTTAACCATCATGTTATCTTGATTTCCCTGTTCAGCCGCTTTCATCCTTATAACAACTCTACTTTTATACTTAGTTTGCAGATGAGGAACCTGAGGACCAGAACTTTTAATTAATATAGGTAGTGGCTGGGGCCCTCCCCAGGTCCTCTGGACTCCAAAACCTTGGCACCTGGGAACAAAACTCTATTACCCCAGAAACCCTAGTGGCTGTCTGGGCTTGGACAAAAATGCTAATTCACTGATGTTTTCTCCAAGAACTGCCACCTTCTCTCTTCTCCGTTTTCTATCCCCATTTCACCTCCAAACTCTCACTAGCGCCCATTTCCCCCTACACACTGACCCCCAGGCCCCCATCATCATAAAACTACTCTCTCCTTTGTCTACTTGGGAGGGGCCATAGAAGGGAGCTAATAATTTGTTTCTATCTTTCTAATTTTTCATGGTCAAATGTAGCACTTTAGAATGAAAACTGAGGGGTGCCTGGGTGGCTCAGTCAGTTGAGCGTCCGACTTTGGCTAAGGTCATGATCTCACAGCTTGTGAGTTCGAGCCCCGCGTTGGTCTCTGTGCTGACAGCTCAGAGCCTGGAGCCTGCTTCAGATTCTGTGCCCCTCTCTCGCTCTGCCCCTCACCCACTCATGCTCTCTCTCTCTCTCTCTCTCTTAAGAATAAATAAAACATTAAAAAAAAAGAAAAAAAATAGGATGAAAACTGAGATCCCAAACATGACTGAAAACAAATCCCAGGCACCAAACATAGTGGTTCTGATGAGGTAGAACTGTGTGGGGCTCAGGGATCCACATTTTCAGTAAGGGTCCCATGAGTCAGATGCGGGTAACCCAGCCTCATTTACACTAGTTCAATATGTCACTCCTTTCTGGCAACATGTTTGCATTGTAGAGAGGGATTTTCCAGCAGGAATTTCAGAGAGGGGTGGGTGAGATATTTTAGAGCCTTTGTTTTCTCCTTCTGCTCTCATATAGGTCAGTCTTACATATAGATTTATTTATTTATCTATCTATCTATCTATCTATTTTATTTATTTTGAGAGAGACCTCAAGCACACACTAGTGAGAGGCAGAGAGAGAGAGAAAGAGAGAGAGAGAGAGAGAGAGAGAGAGAATATTAAGCAGTCTCCAAGTCACAGGGCTCGATCCCAGGACCATGAGATCATGACCTGAGCTGAAATAAAGAGTTGGGCACTTAACTGACTGAGCCACCCAGGTGGCCCTTATTTATGTAGATTTTAAAGCAAGGGTCTTTCAAATACTCTTGTATTAAATTCAAAGAATTGATATTCAAAAAAAAAAAAAAACAAAAATAGGGGCACCTGGGTAGCTCAGTCTATTAAGCACCCGATTCTTGCTTTTGGCTCAGGTCATGACCCCAGTTTCATGAGATCAAGCCCCATTTGGGCCTCCACACTAGGTGTGGAATCTGCTTAAGATTCTCTCCCCCTCTCTCTCTGCCCTTTCCCTGCTCATGCTCTCTCTCTCTCTCTCTCTCTCTCTCTCAAAATAAATAAATAAACATTTAAAAAAGAACAAAAATAAAACCTCAGGTTTATTACCACTTACTAATAATACTTTTAACAAATAATAAAAAACTTATGAATCACAATTTTTCCTTTTTGATTGTTATATATATATACATACATCACTTAGGTGAAATAAATGGTGTTGGAGTTCATCCTTCCTTTAATCAGGCTTCTTTCCCCAATATTCCCAAAGGGTATACACTGCGGAACAATGCAGTTTTGTAAGAGAGGCTTGTTTTACCAATATCCTGAAAGTTTTGTTTTGAAATAATTGAGCATTATTCTCTATATTTCCATGCACCTTACCCCACTAATATTCTATATGAAAAAGCTAAAAATACTGATAATAATGAAAATACAGAACAGAAAAAATAAAGGATTCATGCTTAATGCTAATGAAGATTGAACATGAAGCATTTTGGACTATTAGACAGCATACAAAAGATGAAGAGACTCATTCCAAGGGGACTTAGCAGTTGACAAGGACACCTTAGTATCATAAATAAATTAAGCTAGAATAAATACTAATGTATGCTCTACCTCTTTTCTTTTGAGTGCAGAGCTTTCTCACAAGATTATTATTAGTAATAAATTCTCTATGCTACCATGGTGACCTTACAGTTTAAAACACTCAGTTATTTTTTTCAGCCAACTTTGGATGTGTTCTGAAGGTTTTATCTGAACTTTTTTTCTCAGATACTCCTCTGGTTGACATTTGCATAGTCATTTGCATAATGTTATTCCTGATAAAGCTCTAGTTCTCTGAAGAAGAAAATTAGCAATTATTCTTTTGCCATGGAATGAATGATAGCACACGATGTTAGCTACCCACCTCGCTTAAAAACTTTTGAAACAGGGCACAAGAAGAATATGGAGACACACGGTATTAGAAAAATTACCATCCCATCACACAGAGCACACACTTCTCTTTCGGTGATGAATGGTGTCCACCCGAGGTCTGTGGGGAGCGAGCGAGGGGAGGAGTTGTCAGTTGCTAGAAAGGCAGGGCGAGCAGGCAAATTATTCTGAGCAAACCATTTAATGAGGCCTTTGTGAGCGTGGAGGCCTGCCATGCTGCATGACAGCTGGCACTTAAGAGTCACGTTATTAAGGCCCCGTAATTCTGTCCATCTGCAGCTCAGCAAAAGGGGCAGTAATGGCCCACGATCGCCCAGAGCAACACTTGGTTTTAATTACAATTTTCCCTTATTGAAAAACGCTATATCCATACATGCCCTGCACACACATATGCACATACATTTTTGTTTAGAAACAAGGGACAATCTTTTAACATCTCAACACATCTTTTAAATTACTCCACATTTTCTCATGGCCATCAGAAAAGACCTCTCCCATTCCCTGGGAAAGAAGTGCCCAGCTGTGCTTTCTCCCCAAGTTATGGTGACAGCCATCAAGTCACATCATTAGCAGGACAGCCAAGGACAATGGGGCGAGGGAGAGGGCTGCAGCAAAAGCTAAGCGGTGCTGTGGCGCACACCCAAAATATTAAACAACTTTAGCGTTTCTAGTGGGTTAAAAAAACCAAGGGTCACCAACACTATTTATAAATGGGAAAATAGCAAACTCTTTAATAAAAGGACTCTTAAAAATACATTTAAATTTTCCCTTATACTGAAGTTACAGAACATTTAGAAAATGAAAAGAAATGAAAAACTTCAGTGAAAGAACAAAAGTTATAATTTCATTACCAAAGATCAAGGGTAATAATCTTATAATGATATCCTTTTATTCTATATTCTATCTAGCCATCTATCCACCTATAATTTGTTAAATGGTAGTACTATACTGTGATAATGGTTTGTAACTTGCTTTTTGCATATAATAATATTCTGCTAAAATACATATTTTTCTTGTCATCCAATATTTTACTATACAACCAGGTTTTTCAATGGCTGCTTAACGTTCTAAGTATAGGAACGTAGCATCTTTTATTTAACCAGGCCTCTAATGCTCTAATGTTAGGCTTTTACTTTGTTTCCTTTTTTTTTTTTTTTTGCTATTATGCATATCCTTTCCTCAACATAAAAAGAAATGATCAGATATCCACATAACAATAGGCATACTTCTAGTATCTCACTGAAGACTTTTCTAGAAACAAAAGGCTACAATTAATATAGCAGTCCTTATCAATGAATTTGTATTCTATTAATCACAAAGGTATCTATGCACATGTAACAAGCAGTTACACATGCAAACAAGTAGAAAAACCATTCAGTACCTGCATCATTCCCAAATATAAAATCATGAAGTCTAACTGGGGGCCTCTAGTTCACAGGTAGAAAGATTTAGTTACACCACTCATCTGGGAAGAATGATCCAGGACTAGGCATAGAAAAGCAGCATTAGCATTATTACCTCAGAAAGAGAATCCCAGTGTTATTGGCCCCATAAAATAAAAGGCAAACATTATTTGTTTCCAGGAATCTGCATTTGTTTTATGCAATGTTTGAGAAAAATCCTTAAACCTCAGGATTAAAAATCATAATTTCAAACTGGGCATATCAGAGAAGAGGTCATCTAGAGGAAGGAAAGGGGAGCAGTGGGTTGGGAGCCCTGGTTTTGAGCCAAGTGCTCTGACTAACGCATTCACATATTTTAATGCAGGTCTGTGCATCTGTTTGTGTGACAGCTAATATTCATGATCAATATGTTGCATTAGAAAAGGTAAAGAGTTTGCATCTCCAAGATAATGTATCTATATCCTTCTTAAAATATAGTAAGATAGCCTTATGGCATAAGGCAGGTTCATAATAGGTCTTAACTCTTACCTCCAAAAGTTGAAGAATAATGTAGAAGAGGAAAATAGATTTTGAATTAAAAAAAAAACACAAAACAAAACAGACACACCAATCTGTTTTAATTGTCCACACCAGTGAAACGCAGCTCAATACTTCTACTTTGAGGTGTTCGCACATTTTATGCAATTTAATTATTTCAAATTCAAGGGGTTAAGTCATTGGCTATTTCAGCACTTAGTTGTTTATAGGTACACAATAAAAATTAAATATGTGTCCAAACCCACTCAAATGAATTTATAAGGGCCATACAAATCTTTCACTATCATCTGGAGTAGCGGGCCACTAAAATTTTGTTTTGTATTTTTGAACTGGAATAGGCTGTAACTCATTATAAAGTTTTTAAGATTTCAGATTTAAATAGAATATATTTTTTAAAACATAGAAATGCTTATGATATATGGTGGGGGGGGAGCAGTATATAAAACTATGCCCAGTGTCATTGCAATTATTTTTCATTATATCAGTGGAAACCAAGTATCAGTTTTATTTAGATCTTACCATTTTGTCTGTAAGATTTAAGTAAAATTATTGTTGCCTCCTTTCTAAATCCCAGTGGGAGTTTGTGGCCATCTCTAACATTTCCCAGCATTCTGGGTTTTACTTTCTTAGTTATTTGTGGTGCCAGGTTTCTTCTACTGAACATTGGATCTCACACAAGTGTCAGCATTGTGGCATTTCTGTATCGCTTCCTCCACACTGATCCAGGTGTAGAATTCAGCCATTTTTATGTCCCCCAAAACACCCACACAAGGCATTAGGATGTGCAGCAAGACAACACAGATTTGGGGTGACCATAGAGGATCACATATCTTATAAGTTTAAAATGAAATCTTAGATGTCCTTGTTCCTTGTTCATAAAATTCATTTGATTGCCTTGCCACAGGAATTTCTCATTTGTAATTCAGGCTGTCGCTTCCTGCCTTGCCGCCCTGCTCACTTTCCGTCTTCCTTCTTTCCTCCTCTCTCTCCTCTTCCCATAACTACAGTCCTGTTCATTTCACATGCGAGGCAATTTCCCTGTCTCTCTGCTGTTTCCTTCTAAACATGCTCCAGAGCCTCATTTTCTGTATACAAGAGACTTATTAAGCACTTTTTCTCAACAACTACAATTTCATTCTACCACCTTCTCTCTTTCCTTCTCCCTCCCTCTCTCAGACACACACACACACACACACACACACACACACACTCAGGTACACATAAGTAATGTGGGAAATATTAACTTTTTATTATATAAAATTACTTTTATAGTCAGAGTCATTTAAAACATATAAACAGATATTTTGAAATAATAACTTCATAGGCTTTCTTTTCTCTTTGGGTCTGGAAACTGCTGGCAAAGGTGTTTGGGAAATGCCCAACTGTCAGACTGAAACGTAGAGTGACAGTACTAATTACTGGTTAATCTTTATAATTCCCTAATATAAGAAAAGTTGAATTCATAAGGTTTTTCTCTCTCTCTCCTTTCTAAGAGGTGTTTCATTCAAAGTTCCTATAAGTGTTGGGTATGATTATTTCTGCCAAGTTACATTCCAAATGGTTGAGATGGGGTCTGGACTATAAATAGGATCCCTAAATGATTTTCAAAAAAGAAAATATATGTACATGTAATTACATGTAGCAACCATTGCTTGCAAACACAACAGCCACCCCTTTCCTTTTTTAAAATAATGGCAGGACCCCTATTTTATTCCAGAGGTTATTCCTCTCCCATAAGACTCAAGGATGAACTTTGATTGGTTTAATCATGGTGGCTACAATTTCTCTCAACAGTGATTGTTTTAAATGTGGGCATGTGATCTAGTCCTGGCCAATAATCTATGAGCAAATACCTACTAGGAGAATGTTGGGAAGTGTTTCCTTCACTCTTGGGGGGAGGAGAGAAAGGCTAAGGAAGAGATAATCTCTTCTTCTGTTTGACATTTTCATGTCTGCATGTAATGCCTGGAGCAAAAGCAGCCATCTTGCGGCTATAAGCACATTAAAGTAACAGACGAGTCTGTCAGAATGAGATGGCTGAGTGAATGCACAGAGAGAACCTGAATCGTTGATGATATCATTTTATCTCTGAATTAACCAACCTTGGAACTGCCTCAGCACCTATTGTTTTCTGAGAGAAAATAAATTGCCCCCTTATGTAGCCTGTTGAGCTTGGGTTTTTTGGCTAGCGGTTCAGAAAGCACCCTGATCTGCTGTGCTCAAGCCCATTGACTAAAACTAAACACAATATTTACACTAATTTGAACACAATATTTACACTAAGTCAACGTGGGCTGCTATCAGAGGCTGTCATTTTTATCTTCACGCTTAAAGATGCCTGATCTGGTTCACCAGCCACTCTGGAATTGCTCTGTGTTTATGCTGCCTTCTTGGCAATTAATACCAGCTGTTCCCACTCAGAAAAATGACTATTGGACCCCATGGTTTCTTCTCCATTACACCAGATGCTCTTTGAAAGAAGGGTGCCATCGAAGCCATAGATTAGTCACAGCACAGGAATGGCTGCTCTCAGCTCAGACAGACTGATGAGAAAAGGAATCACCAAGGCAATCGAGGTTCTATAATTTGATGGAGGCCACGAACAGTGTCTATTCATTCCACCTCTTATGTGTAGACCTAGATTCGGTTCAAGATAGCAAGGTGACGTTTTATAGAAATATAGACAAAGGCTGTACAGTGAATTTTTAAAAGACTGACTTGTTTCAAAAGAGCCTCTGTTACCCTACCCTTGCTGGCTGTCCAGCCCCAGGGGTTTCCAGAGCAGCAGAGCAGCAAAGCAGCTTTGTCCTGTCATGTTCGTGCTGGTTTGTAGTACGTCTCATGCAGGCAACAGGATGGGTGTGGCTAGAAGTGCTACTGGAGCAATAATGACATGAGGCAATGATCTCCACCTCCTGACATCTGGGTCCCAACTCCCCTTTGTGGCATGAGTGACATCTCTCTATTATTAATCATAAGTATTCCATATTTTAAAGTTTAATTTAACCTGGCAAATAATTATAAAATATGATCAACCCACATCATTTACAAGCCCATTATCTTCAAAATATTTCAAAGGAAAAAAAAAACCCTATGGATTATTTCTATATCTCTCAACTCATCTCCCAAAGGCCAAACTTTGGAAGAACATTTACTTTTTTTTTTTTAACATTTATTTATTTTTGAGTGACAGAGTGAGACAGAGTGCAAGTGGAGGAGGGGCAGAGAGAGAAGGAGACACAGAATCTGAAGCAGGCTCCAGGCTCTGAGCAAACGTTCAGCACAGAGCCCGACACGGGGCTTGAACCCACAAACTGTGAGATCATGACCTGAGCCGAAGTAGGATGCCCAACCGACTGAGCCACCCAGGTGCCCCTGGAAGAGCATTTAATGTGTGCTTTTTGTTATTCTTTATTTCACAGTCTGCATTTATGATCATTGATAGTAATCCAGTTTAAACCTCAGCAATTGGTGGTGTGATCTTAAGCAAGTATTTAAACCTCTTTTAGCCTCAGTTTCCTACTAAAATCAGACTCGTAATTTTATTGCCAAGAGTAAGTGATATAATTTAGATGAAATGCTTGGCCCAAGATGGGGCAAGGAGCAAACAATCAATTAATATCAAGTATTATTGTGTTATGTCATTGTTGCTAACAATTCTGCAAAGAATTTTGAAGTTTGGCCTAGGAGACATAACTTCAGTTTCATCATGGTTCGCTTTTCCTTCCTTAACCACAAAATGGAGGGAAAGCATCAGGATAACATTGAAGAATTAAATAGTTTTAAACCAATGCTAAATCTTTAAGCATTTGATTTTACAGGCAAAATTTTGTCACTGCAAAGTGTTAGATTAAAAATTTATTTCATAATACTTGTTCAATTTAAAAAATTAAACTTTTTGCTTTAATAATTACAATAATGCTTTTTTTTTTCTTGTGTAAAGAATGACAGTGGAGAGAAAAGGCAACAGGAAGTCCCCAATAAAGTCTCAACTCTGTACATTCTGTACAACCAAGAGATCAGAGTAAATCCACAAGGGGGAGACAGGTACATGCTAAATTTCCTCAGGAAAACAGAAAAGAAAAGAAAGAAAAGAAAAGGAAAGGAAAGGAAAGGAAAGGAAAGGAAAGGAGAGAGAAAGAAAAGAAAGAAAGAAAGAAGAAAGAAAGAAAGAAAGAAAGAAAGAAGAAAGAAAGAAAGAAAGAGAAAGAGAGGGGAGGGAGGAAAGGAGGAAAAGGAAGGAAGGGAAGGGGGGAAGAAGAAAGAAAGGAAATTAAAGTATGATTCTGTTCAAGAACGTCTTGAAATTTCTAGGATGTTTTAAGTTTAGTCATTTTTTTTAAAAGAGTATTAGTTTTGTATTCTATGAAATAAAATAATCTTAGAACAACTTAGCAAATCTTTGAATACATACATAGTTGTCTACACACCCCAAATTCTGCTGGGTGATTCAATTAAAAATGAAGGGTAAGGGGGTACCTGGGTGGCTCAGTAAGTTAAGTGACCAACTCTTGATTTCAGTTCAGGTCATGATCTCATGGTTCCCAAGTAGGGGCTCTGCACTGACAGTGAGGAAGGTAAAAGTACTTTAACCAAACCCCAGTGTGCAGGGTTAAACAGTCATAGTCCCAGAGCTAGGGTTGCCTCTACTGTGCCCTGCTGCCCACAGGCCCTGCAGCCTGGCCCATTCCCCAGACCCACCTGGCAGGAGGGACCTATGTACATGCCTCCATTGAAATGGCTTAGCACCTAGAGATACTGGACTTCACATATCATTCCTCCCTCCTCTCCATCATCCCTAAGCCACTTTGCAGGGTCTTCCCTGCCTCCAGAACTGAAGTCTCTTCTGCTGCCCTGACGTCATATGTCTCTACTCACCAATGATGGAGACACCTCTCTCTAGGTCGGAGATAGTTCCTATTTTTCTTTCTGGCCTCCTACCCTTAGGGTCAGTTTGTGTACACTTCCGTTTATATTATACCTTTCAGTTGGCCATCAGGGAAAAGGGTCCTGTCTAGAAAGAGACATAACTGAAACCTGGTTCCCAAGCAGACTTTTTAGCAAAGGCCATGACCATCTCCCATCAGCCTTTGCTCCTCCGACTTAGCATATGGCATCCCCACTCTGCCAAACCACCTCCTGCTTGCACTCAGCTTGTGCTCATTCCTGTTCTCCAGCTGGGTCCTGCTCCTTTACCCTGGGACAGCCAGGGACCTGGAGGGCAGCAGGGGAGGAAGTGAGGCCACCACCACTTGCCTGTTTTGTGTTAGGCGCTTGGCAGCCTGTGTGTCCTCCCTGCTGGCATGAGATCAGGAGCCCGGAAGATCAGGAGGAGGAGGAGAGACCTGAGCTTAGCGGTATTCCCCAGGATATGAGTAATAACCCCAGTCTGGCTCTGCCTTGCTGAGCATGGCCTGCTTCTCCAACTGCTATAATTTGCTTTGTTTTGGTGTGCCAGAATGGGTATGTCGCCATGGAGGGGTGATTCATTTTGAGGTAGTCCCCACAGTTCCCAGAAACCTCCACCCCTCAAGCCACGGTGCTGTGTGCATCTCTGATGAAGGAGAGTAAATTCAGGGCTGCAGATGGAGCCTTTCTTGCTCTACCACTCCCCAGCCTGTGGGGCTCTGGCCTCAGCTTCCTCATTTGTTATGTGGGGACAATGACTCGTAGTCTGCAGACTATTGGAAGGGTTAAATGAGGTTAGAAATGTCAAGGATTTTCAAATCACACTCTGAGGAGCCCTAAGGGTCTGAAGGATGTATCCAAGAGACTACTCTGTCAATGTGGAGGGGGGGCTCTGGCAGTTGAATCCCACCCCCCTACACACGCTCACACCCACACGCAACCAGAATAGCTGGTTGGCCTTACATACAAGAGTCTGACCCTCTTTGGATTAGAATCTTCCTCTTCCTTCATTTGTCCCTATATTGCCAATGGGTTTTCAGGCTGGAGTTTCTAATCACTAGTCTTATGCAGCCTTTCTCAAAGTGGGCTTCCCTAATGGCGTGCTGGGGTTTAGATGCCCCAGCATCACACCTACCTCGCCAACCCCTAACCCGATGGAGCAGAACCATTCTTATCTGTCTTACATTTTACTGTAATTCAGAGCAACAGTGGTGGGGAGGAAGCAGTCTAATGCTTTCAAGTAGCCCAAGAAGCCCCTGGCAGAGGGCATTGGGAACCACTCAAATGAGCAGTACCAATGCGTGATGCCCAAAAGACATGGGGGCCGTGAGCAAGAATTGGCTGCCTCATCTGTACTCAGCTTGCTAGCATGGGGCTTAAAATACTTCTCAGGCCAAATACTTACCACTTATCAATTACCTGGGACTGTTTTCTTTCTTGGCTTGTGTCAGCTTCAAGAAGGAAGCTGTTAGGCTTGAGCCACAACATCACACGTCTAGGGGAAAGCAGCTTTAGGAGGGGTGGGTACAGAAGCCAGGATGGCAGAGGGCAGCTCCAATCCACAGCCAGCCCTGCCTCTGATGGGCGAGACGGTCCACTGGTATAAACTCTCTACGCCATTGGGCCATGTGAGTAACAAAGAGTCTCCTCCTCAACTGTGAAGCACACAACACACAATGTTCACATGTGCCACCCGTTCCTCCGTGTGTACCTAGGTTTGTTGGCACAGACTTAGTGTGGTAACAGCTTATCTCCAGAAATTCTTATTGAGTAAAAATTTGGTTTATTTCTCTCTTCCTGTCTACAACTCTCCTGTTATTTATTTATTTTATTTTGATTTTAAATGCTTATATCAATGAGGGAAGCCACCCAAATGTCTATCGAGGGATGAGTAGATAAACAAAAGATAGCTTGTGCACACGCTGGAATGGTATTCGGCCTTAAAGTAAAGGCCAGAGGGGGGGTGTGTGTGCGTGAAATTCTGCCATAGAGCTACAATGTAGATGAACCTTGGAGACATTATTTTAAGTGAAATAAATGAGTATCATGAGGGCAAATACAGTAGGATCCCACCTATATGAGGTAGCTAGAGCAGTCAGATTCATAGACACAGAATACGTGGTTTCCAAAACCTGGGGAAAGGGGGGAGTTGGAAGTTAGTGTTTACTGTGTACGGAGTTTCAGTTTGGGACAATGAAGAACGTTCTGCTGTATATTTCAAAGTTGCTAAGAGATCTTAAAAGTTCTCGTGACAAGAAAAAAAACCTGTAACTCTGTGCTAGACTTCTTGCGGTAATCATTCTGCAATGTACACATATACCAAATCATGATGCTGTACACCAAATTACAGCATCAATTATATCTCAATAAAAGTGGTGGAGAGTTCTGATGACAGGTGGATGGTGGAAATGGCCGCACAATGATGTGAACACATCTTATACCACTAAAGCGCACACTTAAAAAATGGTTGTGAGGGGACATTTTGTTATGTCTATTTTACTGCAATGACATTTTTAAATGTTTAATTATGAAATATTTTCATAAAAGTACACAAAAATAGCCATTTCCAGTTAGTTCCTGGACTTAATAAATGCTTACATTTTGCTGGGTTTGTTTCATTTTTTTTTTTTGAAGAAATAAATCATCACAAGTGTGGTTAAATTTCCCCTTTCAAACCCCATCAATTTCCTTACTTTTTCTCCTCCAGAGAGGTAACCACCCTTGTGTGTATCCCTCCCATGTATAGTTCAACATTTTATTACATAAGGACATATGATATTGTTTTATGTGGGGTTGAAATTAGACAAGAGAGAGGCGCCTGAGTGGCTCAATTGGCTAAGCATCCGACTTTGGCTCAGGTCATGGATCTTGCCGTTTGTGAGTTTGAGCCCCGTGACGGGGTCTGTGCTGACAGCTCAGAGCCTGGAGCCTGCTTTGGATTCTGTGTCTCCCCTTCTTTCTGCCCCTCCCATGCTCATGTTCTGTCTCTCTCTATCTCTCAACAATAAATAAACATTTAAAAAAAGTTAAAAAGAAAGAGATTAGACAAAAGATCATTGTCTTCGCAACCTGCATTTTTACCCATTTTTGTGGGGGGAGGTTTGCCAGACTGACCTAGTCTGTTTCTCTTTTAATTTTTTTAATGTTTATTTATTATTTTTGAGAGAGAGAGAGACAGAGCCTGAGTGGGAGAGGGGCAGAGAGAGAGGGAGACATAGAATATGAAGCAGACTCCAGGCTCGGAGCTGTCATTACAGAGCCTGACATGGGGCTTGAACCCCCAGAACGTGAGATCATGTCCTGAGCCAAAGTTGGATGCTTAACCAACTTAAATCCTAAATACTAATCCATTATTTGAACCCCTCACTGGTGGACATTTAGGTTGCTCTTGGTTGCTGTCAGGACCAGTGAGGCTGAGAACATTGGGTGCACGCAGCCCAGAGCGCATATGTGACAGTTTCTCTGGTGCACAGTCCTACCAGAGGAACTTTGGGATGCAAGGTAACGCGTATTTTCCACTTCACTGGATATCATCAGGCTGATCTCCAGAGTGGTACACAATTTAAGTTCCCACTTTCACTGAAAAAAAGACCTATTGCTTCCCCTGTGGTCCTCACCAAACTTAGGTTTTATTACCCTCCCCCCACCCAATCTGACGGGAGTGAAGTGATACCTCATTGTGAGTTTAATTTGCATTCCCCCACCCCCATCAGTGGGATTCTTCTTTTAAAAACTGGTTGCTTCTTATACTGCAATGTCCATAAGGACAGGGACAGTCTGCATTATTCATAGTGCACACTCATCACCTAGCATGCCATAGGTGACCATGACTATTTGCTGGATGAATGAATAAATGAATGGCCGAGCCCTCTGACAGGTGAGGTGTTATGGAGAAGTATTATTTTAACACTGTTAATAACAGTAGGTGCCATAATTACTCCTGACCTTGAAGTTCAGGAGGTTAAATAATTTGCCAAGTCCGCACAGCTGGAAGCTAGACTCAAACCCTGGTCTGTCTTGTGCCAGAGTTCACACCCTTAACAGTTCAACATCCTGCCTCCCTTTGAAACTCAGCTGGGAAGACAGAAGAATAATGAACAAATGTACAAAGGATCCTTAATTCTGTTAATAATTCTTTGCTTTAACGTAACTACCTTATCTTGATTAAATCTCTCACAAAAATGTGTTTTAATGTCTGAAAATGTGTTTAATGTGTTTTAATGAAATTTGCTTTTAAAAAGCATCAAAGGACTTTATTAATTTGGAGGCCCGGCAGCAGGAGGGGGATGGAGGGAATAGCCTCCTATTTCCTGCAAAGCTGCGGCCTGCTGCTGCTTCCACTAGGAGACCATTTATATCTGCTGCCCATACTTTTCATCCAGGTTGTAGACTTCTACACCGAACTTCTTATGAGATATTTCACGTTGATATCTAAAAGGCATCTCAGACTTGCCTCTCCAAAATTGAACTTCTGCTCCTTGCCCCCCCTGCCTCCCGATCCATTCCACCCACAGGCTTCCCAGACCAGTGGTGACAGCCTCATCCTTCCAGCTGCAAAACAGAAACCTTGGAGTCATCTTTACTATGCTCTTTCTTTTCCCATTCGCATCCTTTCTGTTACTGGCTCTGCCTTAACAATACATGGCAAGCTGGACCACTGCTCACCATCCTCCACTGTGTCACCCTGGCCCCATCACCTCTGCCTCTGCCTAACAGGTACCCCTATTCCCCTCCCTTGCCACCCACAGTCTACTCTCAACACAGCAGTCAGAGTGATCTTCGTGTAACTCAGGTCACGTTCCTCCTCTGCTCTAAAGCCTACAAAAGCTCTCCATTTCACCGTCTAGACACTAGAGTCCTTAAAGTGGCCATGGGCCCACGTATTCCTTCACTGAGCTCACCTCCTGCCACTCTATCTCACTCTCCTGCAGCCACGCCGACCTCCTTGCCCATGGGGAGCACTTCCTGCCTGAGCGTCTTTGCCCCAGCTGTTCCCCGCCTCCGGCTCACAGCTCCCATGGGGGCACTGGCTCTCCTCCTCCCCTTTGCTGAAAGTTCACTTTTCCAAGAAGTCCATCTAAGCCTTCCTTCCACCTCAAACTCCTACATTCCTAATCCCCTGCTCTAATTTTCCTCTTTCCCGTGTCATTTATCACGTTCTACATGACATATATTAATACTATAAACCTATTAGTAATGTCTCCCCCTAACCCCAACTAGAATGTAAGCTCCTCAAGGACAAGAATACTTTTTGCTTGGTTCACGGAGATATCCCAAGCAACTAGAACAGTGTCAGGCCCAACTATGTAGTTAGTGCCCAACTATTTGAATAAATAAATTTTGTTTGCTTACCCAACAACTTTTCCCTTCGTATCTCTCTCAAAGACTCTCAGTTTGGGGAAGAAGAATATACTCACCCCAAAGAATAAATCAGAGTCTTCTTGCCAAATAATTGGCGTCGAGGTATGCATGCAGCCCCAGTTTTGGAAACTGAAAAGTCCAACTCAAAGACTTTTTGAGTTGGCATTTAAGATAGAGGCATATGACCTTGGTTTGACTAAGTGGATGTAACAGTATCAGAACTGGATTGTGTACATGAGCACCATGGCTGATATTCTAGCATCTAGGGAGATCGCATTCTTTTTTTTTTTAATGTTTATTTATTTTTGAGAAAGAAGGAGACAGAGCACAAGCAGGGGAAGGGCAGAGGGAGAGAGGGAGACACAGAATGTGAAGCAGGCTCCAGGCTCTGAGCTGTCAGCACAGAGCCTGACGCGGGGCTCTAACTCACAAACAGGGAGATCATGACCTGAGCTGAAGTTGGAGGCTTACCTGACTGAACGCCCCAGGCACCCCAGAGTGTCTGGTTCTTACGAATCAGCTATGGTAGGGCTCCAGTGTCATCGGTGCTGCAAGGCGGCAATCTTAGTCACATTTCACCTGTAACAGCCTAAGGTTTGGTAGGTCATTGTTCCTAGTTACATTGTTTTTGGTTAGAAAGTCTGTTTTTCTGGCTTTCCAAAAAAATTTATCAACTAATTACTATTCCTTAATATATCATTTTCTGCTTAGAGTGGATTCAGATGTCTGGATCTAAGAAATGTGACTGATTCAAGCTCTCTTCTTCATTTTCTCTCCTTACTACTTTCCCTCCTTTGAACACTATTTTGTAAAGATGCTGTGTCCAGTGAGATAGCAGCCATCTCACAACCATGAGGTAATGTGTATGAGGAAGAAAGCTAGACTCTGAGGTTAGTGCCATAGAAAACATCATTAAGCTATCAGATTAGCCCTGGGACTGATCACTTCCAGATTTCTTGCAATGTAATAATTCAGGTCATTAATTATTTAAGTAAGATTTAACAGTTACTATATTTTCTGGTACTTTCAGCTGAACATGTACAGTTTTAAGCTGTACACGGCACTTTAGTTCTATAAAAGATCTTTTGTGCTCTCATTTTATTTTTTTACTAAGAAAAATAAGAGTCCCTAAACATGGCCTGGATGTGTGAGAATGGGACAGAAGAAGAGCTAGACTTTTCTGCCTAATGAAATTAGTACTTGGATTTCTGTTGATACCTTGGAGTGAGGGAGAAGCAAGAGAATTGGAAAGAAGTGAGAAATGTATGGAGGTTATATAAAGAGAAAGAAAATGGTGCCTCTGTGTAGATTGTAGAAAGATTATGGAGAGCATCACGTCAATGGCCATAATAATAAGAAAAAGCTGCATAAACTACAAAATCAAATTTTTCTTGAACCCTTCATAGAGCTGAATTCATAGTTAACCAATTCACTTAAAATCTAAGAAAAGACAGATCCCTCCAAGGAGACAGGTAGCAAGCACTGACTCAAGCCAGAGCAAAGAAGAGACACTGGATGCCATATACACAAATAAGAAGAATACAGATAAATGTTTAATAAATTCCTAAATGCCAAGTGTGATTCCCAGGAATTCCACAGACACAAAGGAAGCCTGTACCTACTCACAGTCTCCACAAACATCCAGCTGACCCCAAGTACTATCAAGAAAGATGAGGGGCAGGGCAGGAGACCTGAGCAAGCCTCATTTGGTGGTAGATGTCTAGAGGAGAGAGTAGCTACCATAGTGGGAAAAACACAAACCCTGCTTGCACCCATCTCCCCACTGGAACAAAAGCCATAAGCTGCTGGGGAAATAGAAGACAATCTGTCTCTCCCAGGGCATAGGTGAAGATCCATGGGGGTGGGGGAATGGAAGAGACAGTAGAGATCTTCTATCACTGGGGGGTAGGGGCAGGGAATTCTCTCCCTTGTAATCCTCTTCAAAAATACAAAGTAGAGTTTGCTTGCCAGTGGGAAAAGAGGCAGGAGCCCTGAAAAATATTAACTCCCAAGATCCAGTGAGACAGGGTTTACCTAAGGAGTGAAGTTGGATCAAGACACTAGAGGACCACTCTCTGATTCCCACCTTTGGTGGTCTAGCAAGCACCTAATAACAAGCAACAACCATTTACGGTTGAGGGAAGAGTAAGGGCATGCATCTATGCACCTAGGATACAGATACTCAATGATATAAACTAAGGGTGAAAAAAAAAAGAGCATTAAGAAATACTCTCTAGGGGCACCTGGGTGGCTCAGTCAGTTGAGTGTCTGGCTTCAGTTCAGATCATGATCTCACAGTTTGTGGATTCCGGCCCTGCATCAGGCTCTGCGCTGACAGAGCCTGGAGCCTGCTTCAGATTCTGCGTCTCCCTCTCTCTGCCCCTCCCCTCCGTCTCTGTCTCTCAATAATAAATAAGTGTAAAAAAATATATTCGAAAAGAAAAAAGAAAGAAATACCCTCTAGCTATCCAAATAGCACAAGGTAAGGCTAAAGGAATTTAAGGTTGGCGGTATACTATAGGTCACCAAAGGAATGATACAATCCAAACCCATCAAACTCTGACTAGATTGCCTCAAATCCCCACATGAACAGCCTAGTAGAAAAGGCATGTTCATTTTCAGGCATGAATTCAATTTACAGTCTTTCCTGTTCTATACATTATATCTAGAATTCAATAAAAAATTACAAGATTGGTGGGTGGTGAAGCCAGGGAAAACAACTTCAAGGCAAAGTAATCAACAAAGCCAGACTCAAAGATGACATGGAATATTGGACAGGGAATTTAAAATAACTGTGATTAATATGTCCAAGCATCTGGTAACAAAGATGGACATGATAAATGGATTGAATCTCAGCAGAGATGAGAAAACTATTGAAACACTCAGGTGGAAATACTAGAAATAGAAAACACAGTATCAGAAATGTAGAGTAACATCAGTGGGCTATCCACAGACTCAATGCAACTACGGAAAGAATAAACGAATTTGAAGAGAGAGCAATAGAATTTGCCCAAACTGACCCACAAAAATAAAACTGAAAAAAACATTAGAAAATTGAATCTAGCAATAATATAATAATACATCATATCAAGTGGAGCTTATCTCAAACACAATTCAATATTTCAAAACCAATCATGGTCGTCGCCATATTAAACGACTAAGGAAGAGAAACACATGATCTTTTTAATAAATTCAGATAAAGCATTTGGCAAAATTACTATTCATATTAAAAACTCTCAGCAAGCTAAGAATGGAGCAGGACTTCGGTAACCTGATAAAGGGCATCATTTACAAACCTACAGCTAACATCATATTTAACTGTGAGACCAATTGCTTTCCCTCTAAGATCAGGAAGAAGGCAAGGGTATTTGCTCTCACCACTCCTACCACCACTTCTGCTGATGATGCTAGCCACTACAGTAAGGCAAGAAGAAGAGTGGCATACCGATTGGAAACGAAGAAATAAAGCTGTTTGCAGACATGATTATCTACATAGAAAACCCCCAAAAGTCTCCAAATACGTACTATACATAAGTGAGTTTAGCAAGGTTGCAGTTTAAACAAGGTCAACACATAAAAATGAATATTCTTGAATATACCAACAATGAACAATTGGAAATCGAATTTTTATATGTGCCATCTATAAATGTATTGAAAAACAGGAAAGACTTAGGTATAAATCTAACAAAAAGTGTGGAGTATTTGTATATTAGAAACTATAAAGCACTGATGAAAGAAATTAAAGAAGACCTAAGTAAACAGAGAAATTACTGTGCTCATGGATCAAACACTCAATATTATTATTAATTCTCCCCACATATATCTAAAGAGACAACCTAAATCAAATCACAGCAGGATGTTCTGTAAAAATAGACAAGCGGATGCTCAAATTTGTATGCAAAAGCCAAGAAACTAGAAAGCTAAAACAATTTTGAAAACAAAGAATAAGGTTGTGCTTCTCTCTGATTTTTATTATGATATTAGAATTATAATATTAATTATATTACATTAATTATAATTATTATATTAGTATTATAAAGTAACATCAATCAAGACTATGTCATACGGTGAAAGGAGAAAAATGGATAAATTAATCAAAATTTTAAACTTCTCTTTAAGAGACATAATTAAGACATAATTCTGTTCAATGAGACAAAATAGAGTCCAGAAATGGAGCCACATATATATGGTCAATTGAGTATTGACAAAATTTCCAAGGTGATTGGCATAGTTAAATTTATGTGTTAACCTGACTGGGCCATGGGATGCCCAGAAATCATGTTAAACGTTATTTCTAGGTGTGTGTGAGGATAATTTGGGAAGAGATTAGCATTTGAATTGGCAGACTGAGTAATGGGTGAGCATCATCCAATCCACTGAGGGCCAGAATATAACAAAAAGGCAGATGAAGGAAGACTTTCCTTCCCCCTCTGCCTGAGTACTTGAGTTGAAACATCTGCTCTCCTACTGAGGCTTAATGACATCTGCGGCCCTGGTTCTCAGGCCTTTGGACTTGGACTAGAATTATACTACCGGATTCTCTGAGGCTCCAGCTTGCAGGCAGCAGATGGTGGTACTTCTCAGCCTCCTTAATTGAATTAGCCAATTCCTCATAATAAATAATTATATTTAGTTTTATATATAATATAAACATACTATATATATAGGTATAGGTATATATATATATAGGTCTGAATCTTTGGAAAACCTTGACTAATACAGTAATTTAAGTGAAAAAGGACAGTGCTTTCAACAAATAAGGATGGAATGATTGGATATTCATATAAAAAATAATGAAGTTTAACCCATATCTTGGGCCATATACAAAAATGGATCTCAACCTAAATGTTAGTCCAATACTATAAAGTTGCTAGAAGAAAACTAGTGGGAAATCTTTGTGACCTTGATATGGGCAAAATATTTTTACATACCACACTAAAAGCATGATCCCTAAAAGAAAAAAAAATGATAAATTAGAATTCATCAACATTTAAAATCTCCTTTGAGAGATACAAGTAAGGAAATTAATAGACAAAACACAGATTGGGAGAAATATTTGCAAAACACATCTGATTAAGCACTTACATCCAGAATTTATAAAGAACCTTGAACACTCAACATTAAGAAAACAAACCATCCAATTTTCTTAAATGGGCAGAAGATTTGGACGCTTCCCCCCAAAAGACATATGGGTAGGATATAAGCCCATGAAAAGATGTGCAAAAGTATTAGTCATGAGGAAAATCAAATTAAAAAGCATAGTAAGATACCACTGTTAGAAATGCTTGGAGAATACCTGACAGTTCCAAGTGCCGATGAAGATAGGGCGCAACTGGAAATTTTAGACGTTGCTGATGGGAATGCGGTATGGTACAGTCACTTTTGAAACCTGTGTGTCAGTTTCTTATAAAGTTAAACACATACTTATCCCATGATTCAGTAATCTCATCCCTAAGTATTCACCCAAGAGAAACGAAGACTTAGATTCACATGTAAGCCGTATGTGTATGTTTAGAGTGACTTTATTTATAAAAATCCCAAATGGGAAACAGTTCGAATGTCTTTCAACTGGCAAATGGGTTTAAAGAAAAAACTGTGGTACACTCATCCATGGAATATTACTCAGTATAAGAACAAACAAACCACTGATTCACATAAAACCATGAATGAATCTCAAATGTGTGATGCTAAGTAAATACAGCCATATATTGTATGATTCCCTTTTAATGCCTGTTTTATGGCATTCTCAAAAAGATAAGGATATAGAGACAGAAAACATCAGTGCTAACCAAGTGCTGGGGGTGAGATGAGTGGGTGTCTAGAAGGGAGTATATGGAATTTGACGGGGGGGTCAAGGAAATGTTCTTTGACTACAGGGGTGGTTACATGAGTGTAGCATTTGTCAAAAGTCATGAAACTGTTGCTCACTAAACAGAGTGAATTTTACCATATATAAGTTACACCTGGATACACTCAACTTTTAAAAAAAAGAAAGAAAAGGGGAAAAGACAGAGGTAATTCAAGGCTTTGAGGAGGTCAGAAATTTCCCATGATAAAATGGCAAAGGAATTTTAAGAGGGTAATATCTAAATCTCATTTGCATCCTCAGCAACTCCAGTCCTTAAAAAAAAACGAAGTCTTTTTCCCCCAACACCAACAGCACAGTGGGAAATTCAGGAACAGAACAAGACAGAAGTCAAATGTGGCAGCCTTTCCTGGAGCCCCACTCAGCTGAGGCTAGCGGCAGCAGCATGATATCAAGGTGGGGATTCCAGAACCCTCAGGGACCAGGATTTAGGTGAGTGGGGGTTCAAGCGAGTGGAGCAGGGCACATCTGAGGAGTGGGCTGGTTTGGACTGACCCTGGAGCAAATATGAGGCAAACTCCCTTTACTCCAAAAGTACCAGAGAAGATAATCCTTGAATGGATATTGGCAGACACTTGGATTATAATTCCCAGAGAACAATCCAGACTCAAATGTTTCCTCTACTCCATATCATCAAGTTGTATTGAATTAAGGTTTCACAACAGAAGTATGAACACAGCCCTAATTCCAGAATTTGGTTGTTGTTTTTCTGTTTTGTGAATTATCACCACTATCACAGAGACATTAAACATTTGTTCCATTAAAGTTATGAAAACATCAAAATCCATCTTTGCATGGCTAACAAGTATGATGGCAATGCTCTTGGCTCCTTTTAGTAAAAAATGAATAGCATCTTTTCATTTTTAGTTTTTAAAATGATGTCAGGTTCAACTTGGACAAGAGTTCAATGCTACTCTTTAGAAATACTCTTTCTTACAAATTAGATAAGCTCAGGATTTTATTTGATTTGGGTCAGCTTTTCACAAACAAATACACTAAGAATAACCCTTCTGCTCTGAAAGCTTAAAAACAGAGAAAAGAAGGTAGGGGAGGAGGAGGAACAGGAGGAGGTGAGTGGTCAAATCAGTTGAGAAAATGTGGCACAGAATTTCCCTGTGGTATTCACAATGCATGTTGGTATTGCAGAGGCCCTCAAGAATCTTCCAGAAAGGAAGCCTATTTAACTGTGCTGGGACCAGGTATATTTTGCTCTGTGTTCAGCACAGTTCCTGATACAGGGAGACACTCTGTCACTTTTTTTGAATGAAGCAGTATTTCCCACACTTTTTAAAAAAATTTTTTAATGTTTATTTGTTTTTGAGAGAGCGAGACAGAGTGTGAGCAGAGGAGGGGAAGAGAGAGAGAGGGAGACATAAAACCCAAAGCAGGTTCCAGGGTCGGAGCCATTAGTACAGAGCCTGAGGAGGGGCTAAAACTCACCAACTGCAAGATCATGACCTGAGCCAAAGTCGGACGCGGAACCGACTGAGCCACTCAGGCGCCCCTCCCACACTTTCTTTGATCAGAGAATCCTTTCTTCTATAACATCTGTTCAACAACCAATGTCCTCAGAACGTGCTGATTTAGCTAGTTAAAAAAATTTTAAGCAACGCACAGTATTAAAAGCAAAATTTGCATTGCCCGGTGCATAAGAAAAGAAGGAGAGGCGCCTGGGGGGCTCAGTTAAGTGGCTGACTTCCGCTCAGGTCATGATCTCACAGTTCGTGGGTTTGAGCCCTGCTTAGGTCTCTGTGCTGACAGCTCACAGCCTGGAGCCTGCTTTGGATTCTGTGTCTCCCTCTCTCTCTGCCCCTCTCTTGTGCTCGCTCGCTCTCTCTCTCTCTCAAAAATAAATAAAAACATTTAAAAAGAAGAAGAAGAAAAGAGGGAGATTTTTAATTTAAAAAAAATCCATTGATGTCCTACTGTCAGATATAGTCTTGCCCTTCCTCTGCCATTTAGAGTTCGGCTAAAATGTGGTGAGTTGAACAGTTCTCAAATTTGGGTACTTTTTGTCTTAGACACCAGGAAGTTCATTAAAATGATATTCTGACTTTTTACCACTGTCATTTCATGTTTTTAAATGACAGGGCAAAGAAATAATGTAATGTGAGAAGCTACAAATTATATATTTTATAGGGGTTGGAAGAGTTCAGTTAATCACAGCCCTTTTAAGATTGATTTTCACAACTTATCTAGTCCCAGAAGGGTCTGGAAATAGGAACTGTCAAGATAGATTAAGGAAGCCAGTCTTCAGCTCTGTAGATCAATTAGACAAGGATATCAGGTCTTGTAGTACGGCTCAGCTCTCTGCCTAGAGGTGAGCAGCAAGAGAGTGTTGGAGCGGTTGCAAGAGTTGGGAAAGGCTTTTGGATGACAGAAGCATTGTCTCCACGGGAAGACCCACCAGGATGTATGGCTCTCAGCTTCCCTTATCCCCTTGACTGTCCTTTGCTGTCGGCTTTAGGGATGTTCTTTCTTCACCTGAGGAGTCTTACAGGGAGGTGTCCACAACATGTATTTGCCTGCACACAGCGAAAGCACTTCCTGGTTCCTCGGCTGTCACGCTGTTTCCTGTGGATTACCAAACGCAGGGAGAGGCCAGCGCATTGGCCTGCCCCGGGCTCTTCCTGGAGATCCAGCATGAAGGGCTCGGGTTCAGCCAGAGGTGCAATCACTCTCTCACTGGATAAAGGAACTCTTCTAGGAATTGGTGGGAGGGGCTCGGGAAGTGATGTGAAAGAGCGAGTGAGTTGGAAGAGGCGAGGAGTCACCAACTCATCAAATAGAGGAATCAACCCGTTTTGGCGTTCCAGCAGCTGAAGGGGGACTGTGAGAAGGGGCTGGGAAGACATCTATGGGAAACTCTTGTGCCTGCTGTTTCTGCAGTCTTTAGCTGAGGAGCTGGTGGTGGCCATAGGGCTGCTGCAGGGTCAGTGGGCGGGAAGAATGGGATGCAGAGAGGAGTGAGGATAAGCTTTGTCCATCGGTCACCGTGGATAACCCGAAAAGACCTTCAGAAAGTAAGGGCCACTGCCTCTCTCTAATACTTTTCAAGCCTCATGCAGATTCCACTTCTGGCCAGCTCTAACCTGACTCACGCATGGCGGGGTGGGGGGGGGGCGGGATTTGGGGAAACCAAGTTCCAAGATGAGATAAACTGACGCATCCCAACCCACTGCACAGTCTGTGCACTTGGCAGGCTGAAACGAGGAAATATGCATGAGGCCCCTCTGGCCAACATGGCCAGGTCACACTCAAACTCCATATAGATCTGTAATTCCTCTGTTCATGGTCTTTCTGTTCCTGCCAGTTCCAGGATGACACTGGTGACGTTGTCTTTGTTCAATGTCACTGATTATCAGAATACCGCCAAACCTCAAAAGGAGTGTCAACATAGTATCATTCATAAAAAAAATATTCTCTTCTCTCTAATTACTCTACTCCAGACTATCCGATGCCCATGGAGATATCCCTGTAGCTTTCACAGCAAAAGCTCTGGACTCAGACATCAGTCCAGTCTTTTTATTAACAAACCAAGTTACCTGGTCTCCCGTCTTAGTTTCTCCCTGCATAATTTGAGAAGATGAAGATTATCCCTAAGGAAATTTCTAGTTCTAACATTCCATAATTCTACAATGGTGGAAATGTTATGTCTGGAGAGGCAAGTCCGCTGCTTCTTGCAGAGGATGAAAATCGGCCAGAGAAAACCTCTTGCTTGTGGAAAAGAAAAGGCGGCAGTCATCTTTTCTCATTAGCAGCACCAGATTCCGCTACCTCAGCTGAATGCTGGTTAGTCACCTCCAGTAATAACCTGCGTCTCAGCTCCAAGCTGCTGCCTGGGCTTAGGCTAAAGTCTGTGGTTATGAGTCACAAGCTCTTTGAGCCAGGAGTCGCAAGGAGACCACGAAAGGCAATTTGCCTTCCTTAGCTGGCTTCCTAAGAACTGATTTCTTCTCCAAAGAGAAAATAGTATTTGTGGTGTACGATATATCACACACTAGTTCCTCCTAAACTCGTGGCTCTGGAAATGAATTCTAATCCTCCAACTGGAAAAACTTAGATTTTGGTTTGAGTTATTATTATCAGTGGCTGGATCCACTGTTCCTTCATGGGACATTAAGTCTTAGCAAATGCAGTGCTCAACAGAATACAGTCATTGATACAATCTGCTCCCATGTGGGAAGTCTGAGGCTACTTGTCCTTTTGGCGTTTTTCCCCTTGCTAAATTTTAAGGCATGGGCTCAGACAAGGCTTTGAAACAGCAGCATACCTCTAAGACCGTACTTCCCTCCCCTACAGGTATGCTCACCTTATCTCTTTGTTGGGTTCCCATTAGGTGTCTAATAAATACTTATGGATAGTCATCTCCTTGCTTCTACTATATGAGAAGTCAGGAAGGAGGTGGTGACTTTTAGGTTACCACATCCGGTCAGCCTCCCCTGCCTAATTTCCACGTTTGAGAGGAAACAGGAAATGCAAGTTGCAGACTATAAAAAGAGCTTGGAGAGGATCAAAGGTTGGATAGAAATGGAAACCCAAGTGGCGTCTCCTGCAGAGCTAGCACAATGGGCCCCAGGGAATGGGGGGAAGTGGCCACATGGACGGTGTCACTGCCAGAATTTGGCTAAGGGACATAAAGGGCAAGGCTGAGAGTGGGAGTGTGATCCTGGGAATTCAGAATGAGTACAGAAGAGGTTAGAAACACAGAAAAGAATGAGAGAGGAGGTCAAGCAGAGGTGAGGAAGAGCACAAAGACGCAGTGCAGGATTTAAAATCAAGCAAGATGCTACATGATTAGTGAGTTCTCTTGCTTAAAGCCTAGGAGGCAGTTTCTTCTAAGGCATCCGATGGGAAAGGGAGAGGAGTGGGAAGGTTTTCCCAGATGATCAATTTCCCTTCCATCTTCCCAAGGGAGGTGACATCGTGTTGGTCTCAAAGACTACATTGGAGTGAATTACTGATTCCACACAGCCTAGGAAGCCAGTCTGCTGGGCTCCAGCCTGTCCCCACTGTACTGATTGTGTCATTTTAGACCTAGCTGTGCCTCAGTTTCTTTATCTGTAAAGTTTATTCACTCAACAAATTTTGCTGAGCACCGCAATGTACCAGGTAGCATTCAGATGAATAAAACAGACAGAAATCTCTGCTCCCTGCAGTTTACATTTTAGTGAATGAGAATAATAGTAATACCTACCTCATGGGGTTGTCTTGAAGATTAAGGAGCAAACACATATCAAACACATGAAACAGTGACAACATATAATAGATACTCAATGCTAGCTATTATTATAATATTATTATTATTGACAGTCCTTGGGGCGCTTGGGTGGCTCAGTTGGCTGAGCATCCAACTTCAATTCAGGTCATGAACTTGAGGTTCATGAGTTCAAGCCCCGCGTCGGGCTCTGTGCTGACAGCTCAGAGCCTGGAGCCTGCTTGGGATTCTGTGTCTCCCTCTCTCTCTGCCCCTCCCCCACTTGCTCTCTCTCTATCTCTCTCTCTCAAAAATAAATAAAGATTTAAAAATTTTTAAAAAAAGACAGTCCTGACTTCTAATGGTTCAACTTAAAAATTTTAAACTTTACAATGATGAGAAAGAGATATGCATTCAGTGGAAATCGTGCTTCAAATTTTGAATTTTGATCTTTTCCTGGCTTAGCGATATGTAGTGTGATACTCGGTCATGAGCAGCAAGAGGTAGTTCTTACTCAGGCAGACAATTATGAGGGTAAAACAGCAACACCCATACAACCACTGTTTTTCACTTCAGTACAGTATTCAGTAAATTACATGAGGTATTTAACACTTTGTTATAAAATACGCCTTGTGTTAGATGAGTTTGCCCAACTGTAGACTAATGTACGTGTTCTGAGCACATTTATGGTAGGCTAGTCTGAGCTATGATGTTCATTAGGAGGTTAGGAGTATTAAATGCATTTTTGATTTATGATATTTTCAACTTACAAAGGGCTTATCGCAATGTCATCCTATTGTAAGTCTAGGAAGACCTATAGTATTGTTGTTGTTGCTGCTGCTGCTATTGTTACAGCAAGAAAGGTGATTCCATTCAGAGGTGAGTATGGAAAAAGGAAGAAATTAATTATGGCCATCTGGGTGGGCACCTAGTGTAAAGATACTTGGATAGTTGATTTAAGGTGAGGTGATTCCCTCACCCCTCCGTACTCTGTATGTATCTCAAGAGGCATCAGGGCTCAGGCTCGGAGTTTGAATCTCAGATCTATCACTCACTAACCTGCTTACTATGTGACCTTGGAGAAGTCGCTAGAGCTCTCTGTGCCTCTGTTTCTTTCCTCTTCTGTATTATGTACATAATAAGCTTTATTTCACAAAGTTGATGGAGGATTAAGCAAATTAATATTTGTTAAGCTCTTAGACACTTGCTTTCATAATTCAGGAAGCATTTAATAAATTTAAGGTACAATTAATCATTGTCATTATTATTATTTCTATCATCTACCTCAACTCTCCAGTTTACCCATAAGTACTATATTGTCCTTGGTCTTTGCCTTTCTTTCCTTCTATCTCCAGCACAACTGGGCAGGAAGCTTAGCTTTTCTCTGCATCAGCATGCTTCCTTTCTTTTGCAGGGCTTCTCTTCCAGTCTAGTCTCTCACCACTTTAGTTTCAAGGATAGAAAAGCAGTTTTCCAATTGGTTTCTTTTTCTTAAGCTCTCCTTTATCCCAGTCTGTTTTTTAAAAAGCTGCCAGAAAAAAAAAACGCTTCCTTTTTTTCAAAAATTTTTTTAACATTTATTTATTTTTGAGAGACAGAGACAGAGGACGAGTAGGAGGGGGCAGAGAGACAGGGAAACACAGAATCCAAAGTAGGCTCCAGGCTCTCAGTTGTCAGCACAGAACCCAACAGGGCTCTAACCCATGAACCATGAGATCATGGCCTGAGCCAGAGTCAGATGCTCAACTGACTGAACCACCCAGGTACCCCCAGAAAAACAACTTTCTTGAAGAGCAATGTCCACATGTTCGTGAATCTATATTGTCTATTGCATATCTTAGCCTTATTCTGGCATTCAAAATGATTTCATTAGCTCTGCCATCCCAACCACCACTACCACCATTCCACACCTCCTCTACCCCCACCAGGATGGCTAACTGAGATGCAAGATAGAAAAAGCCACCCTGTCCTCAAGATATTTGATAGCCATCTGCAGCAAAATTGTTGCTATCAGCCAGGGTCTCATCAGGAAACAGATGGTACATTCAAATTGGATAATTTACAAAGCTATGGGCAGGAGGCAGGATTTAGCGAACGAACAATGGAGGGTGTAGTACTCCAGAGTTTGCAAACGTCTGGAGGCATTAGCACCACTAGGCCTGAAGGTTCAAGGGCAGGGTGTGGTTATTACGACCGAGAGGAAGGTAGCTGTAGGAGAAGGGCTGTTTGATATGAATTGTGACTCTTCAGTAGAGGATCACCTCATAGTGACATAGCAAGAAAGAAATGAGGCCACCTCACTTTCTTCTTGCCCCCTGTCTGGGAATCCAGCCAGAAGCCAGAAAACAAGGCAGCCCCTTGAGGCAATTCATACAGGTCTACTTCTTAGGACACAGAGCAGGGAGGGGTGGGCCAAGGGGACCATGAGAAGCACATAGCTGACATTCAACAGAATTGTGAGTATAAATATAAATCGATGATGTCCCTATATTTGCACAGCCAAATGCATAAATAGTAAAGTATTTGCACAGCCAAATGCAGCAACCCCGATGCCACACTGTGTCCAGGACTACCTCCACCTCTAACTACATGACACTCCCACCATGGTAACCTTCACCACCAAGGCCAGTGCTTGACTCAAAGAAGTCTTAGTGCAAATTAGAAAAAGGCATGCCTTTTCCAAGACACTTGACTCTTATCTGATGAAAGGTTTTGGAACATTCTGAGTTTTTTAGAATAAGATATCTTACAGCTATCTGCCAGAAAATGTTTATTATTTTGAATACACAAATCTACTATATCTGCAGTGTAAATGAGGTCCATCACTTTGGGATGGCAGCCTGAGGAGCCCCACAGACCCCTGCTCCAGAGAGACAAACAAACTGGTAAAAACTATTAAAACAACAATAGTATTTAAAGTCTCTGGAACTTGTCCTAAGGGCATACAGCAATTGAAGACACCTTTATTCAAGAAAAGCTACTAAAATTTTATTTCAAATATCCTATAGTATTTGAACCACAACCCATTTTCTTCACCACCACCCCTCCCCCACTTCCCTGTAGCTCAACTGGAGGGAAACAACGCCCTGGGCAGGTATGGGGCTCCCTGTTCCCTCAGCTCTCTATTAGGGGTTACCATATATCACCAGGAGAAGCAGGCCACCAGCTTATCATTTCTTATCTTCTCCAGCTCTGAGTTGAAGGGGCTACATGTCTGGTGAAGGCAGCTGAGAGGATGACGACTGTCTTCTGCTCACAGGAGGGGCTCTACCTGCTGCATGAAAGGCCAAGAATCCGGGGACCTGATCATCTGCACCCCACTCACTCCTAGGCCAGAGATTCTACCCCAGAAGAGGCACGCTGAGAGGACTGGAGGCTGTCGTCCCACCCAGCACCCAGTATAGTGGCTTAGAGATTTTGATCAGAGAGAGAGAAAATCATTAAGAAAAGGGAGCTGCATGCAATGCTTTTTCCAAAAAAGTTGACTTTCTAAAGGAACAAAGCATATGAAAGTCTAACTTTAAGTGTGCTCTTGAAAACAATAGCTCCTTTAAATTAAGAGCAACAAGCTAAACCATAGATCACGTAGTTCACCAGAGAGGACCAAGGAAAGAGACAGCTAAAAAGAGTGTTCTTGAGCCTAGGACAAACCTCAAAAACTACCCATGCAAAAGGGCCCAAATTTAATTGGCTCAGACTGCTGAATAATTTACACACCGAGCACTGTTGGGAAACAATACGTCAATCAACCAGTAAACAGTGACCACTTAGAGCTGAGTGTGATACCCAGTGAGGCAGGCGGCTTCACAGAGAGATCCCCACTAAAAGCACTGTCATTCCAGGGTGATTGTGTGCACACTTCGTCTTCACCCTCTGAAGAGCAACACCAGCAGAGGGTGAAACAGAGAGGGAATAGACTTCACTAAAATAGTCCAACCAAGTCACTAAATAAGTAAACAAGCAAATTACAGAAATGATCCCCAGAGATGAGAGAAAGGAATCAGGATCCAAAGTTGTTACAATACATAACCTAGTATGTCCAGTCTTCAACAAAAAATTATAAGACAGGCAAAGAAAGAGGAAAGTATAACCCGTACATAGGGGGAAAAAAAAGCAGGCAACAAGAATTGCCTTTGATAAGACCCAGATGTTGAATCTAATAGACAAAGATTTCAAAACAACTATATACAGATATTCAAAGAGCTAAAGGAAACCACATTTAAAGAAGAAAAGGATCTCTTTTCTCATCAAATAAAGAATATTAATAAAGAGACAGAAATTATTCAAAAAGAATTAAGTGGCAGTTCTCAAGTTGAAATTTGCAGTGACTGAAAGGAAAAATTCACTAGAGGGACTCAACCATAGATTTGAGCTGGGAGAATAAAGAATCAGCAAACTTGAAGTTAAATGGACAGAGATTATTCAATCCAAAGAAAAGAAAAACTAGAATGCAGAAAAATTGATAGAGCCTAAGAGAAATGTGACACACTTTTAAGTGCACCAACATATGCATAAAGGGAGTACCAGAAAGGGAGGAGAGAAAAAGCAGCAGAAGAAATAATGCCTGAAAACTTCCCAGTGTGAATGACACATCCTGTGTGGTGCGCAACATATACAGCCCTACATGGCAGTCTGAGTTCACAGTCACAGCTGCTGCCACCATTACTATCTCTTCATTCCTTTTTTTCTTCAAGAGAGCAGTTCTGCTCTAGTCAGTTCAGTCTCAACTGTCACCAATCTTGTCTTAGTCAGTCTGAGCTACACGACTTTTCCCTTGCCATCTCCTGTTCTTGGATTACCCTTCTGGTTTCTTTTTATCAGTACAAACCCATCATTTCTCCCAAGCCCCCAAGCTCATGTATTTTATCTAATTACTTATATTGCTTACATGTTTTTCTTATAGTTGTTCTATCTCTTTATTTAGATGACTACAAATATTTATCAAATGTCTATTATATTTGAGGCATCCTACCAGGCACTAGCAAAGAACAATTCTAATGAGGCTATCTTCATTAGCCTATATACAAATAAGTAGCATAATAGTAATATAGATAGCAATAGGTACTGTGTGAATGTAAAGTCGGGTGGCAGAGATGGCCTGGGGAAGGAGAGCTGTTCCAGATAGTGTCCAAGGAAGGTCTGGCTAATATTTAGGCAGAAAATTAAATGAAGACGAAAGGCCAGGCAGGTAAGACCATTGAAAAAGGAGTTGCCAGTTAGGGGAAACTACAGGGATGAAGGCCTTGGGGCAGGGACATTCATGGTGGGTATGGAGAAGAGTTAATAGGACACTAATTGGAAGGTGGTGAACCAGTAGGAAGGGGGTAGGAGGTGGATTAGAGGGGTTATTGGAGGGGTCCATCATGAAGGGCCATACTGGTGTGCTTAGCTCTCCTTGGGAGGTTAATCTAGGATTGAAAGCCACTTTCTAAAACATTGGAGCTCTACCTCACTCTCTGCCCAGGCCCAGGATGTCCAGTGAAAGAAGGGTAATTTCCATACCCAAGTGTCAGAGTCCCTGTTCTTAAAACTGAGGACTGTTAGAGCCAAGATTGACTGAGGAACAGGAGGAGGGGATAAAGAATGACGGGGCTCCCAGCAAGCTGACAGAATACAGTTACTGTAAAATTGCTTACTGGACACTTAATCTGTGTGAAATCCTCTATGTACACAGTGCCATTTAAACTTGACCACAACCCTGTGACATTGGCATTACTATCCTATTTTACACAGGAAGAAACTGAGACACAAAGACGTTAAGTAGCTGTCACCCTGGTGGTAGTAAAGCTAGTTGGGCCATCTGTTTGCCTCCAAAGCCCAGACTTTTAATCAGCCACTACCACTACCCTCTGGAAGCTCAAAGATTTAACAAGAGAACCACAGGAAAGAGAGGACAAAAGAAAGGCATTTAACAGGAAGAATTCCTCAATTCCTATGACCTGAGAATATCTCAACAACATAAATAAATATTATTGTTTATGGTCAATCTGTACTTCTGTTTAACATAAGTAAGCAATCAAATACGAATTGACTTGAGGATGGAGACCACATCTGAGAGTTTTAATTTTAAAACCAACAAAAAGGTTTTTAAATTTCTTTCTTGTGTTTTGTGTTTGTTTTAGCTTAGAAAACACAGAAAAGGATAAAGAAGAAAATTTAAATTACATAGAGAACATACATTTAATGTAAGTGCTGACTTGAAGGTTTAGAATCTTCCGGGACCGCACTGTAAATTCTTAGGAGAATCTGATTGGATCAGCTTGGATCACGTGTGTCCCTTGATCCAATCACCTGTAGCCAGAGAGGGTTAGGATCATATGTTAGTTGCAGGGACCCACCTCTTTGGGTTTATAGAGAAGAAGGTCATCAAGGACCCAGAAGGGGTCAGTTAAATCTGGTTTGAGAAGACTGTCTCTGATAGCAATGTGGGAGATGGATTGGGGTGCACAGGACTGGAGACAGAGGCATGGGTTTGGGGCTGTTGCCGTTATCTAGGCTGGAAAAGAAGCTCCTGAACCAAGTAGTATCTGTGGGATGGAGAGCTGCAGAAACATCCGAGAGAAAATTAGGAAGTGGAATCTACTGTCTTTGGTGAGTAATTTGATACAGGAGATGAGAGTGGGATTAGGTAAGAGGATGTGAGAATTGGTGACAAGATCATGATTTTGAGGTGCTTGTGGGACATCTAAGCAGACATGTCTGCTAGGCAGCTTTAGACCTTAGGAGAGTGACCTGGGTTGGGGTGAGGTGGCCTTAAAGCCAAGGGCAAAGATCAGATAACCAGGGAGAATGTGTGGAGGGAGGAGAAGGCCAAGGCCAGAACCCAGGGAGGAACAGTTCATGTGTAAGGGACAGATAAACCAGGCCAGAGCCACCCACGAAGGAGGCTGAGGCGACTGGGGAGGTAGAAGAACCAGGATGGAGTGCTGCCATGGAAACCACCATGGAGTGCTGCCGGAAGCTAACAGAAAATGCTGCAGCCAAATCAATAACGCAGCCCCTGCGTTGAAAGAGCCTATTCAACTTAGCAGCAAGGTGGATTCACGGGAGGGGGGAGGGACAGAGAATGGAGCCCGGCCGCGGGAGTGACCGTGCAGCGAGAATGGAGGTGACATTCGGGACACTTGGCCTTAAGGGAAGTAGAGAGGGTAAGGAAGAAGCAGGAATGAAAGGGATCCAGACGGAGGAGTGTGTGTGGGAGAGCGAGAGAGAGAGAGGAATGTGGTTCAGTGCATTTAGGAAGCCTCATCAAGGGTAGGATACCAGCGATGGAATCCTGAGGACAAGGGGAAAAGATGTATCCAGTGCTGTAGACAGAAAAGGAAAAGAGACAAATGTAGGTGCAGCTAAGTAGATAGAGAGAGTAGCCACTGGCTGAGGGATCTTTGCCTGGTGACCTCGATTTGCTCAGTAACCAGACAGACCGGTCATCTGCTGAGAAGGTGGGAGGAAGGTGGAGAGGACCTGGGGAGTGTGAATTCTTTGCATTGTGAATTGGGGACATAGAGAGACATCCTCTCGTGCTGTTTGAACCCATGATGCTGTCTAGCCATCAACCTGAGCAGCAGGATTTCTCTGTAAGACTCAGCAGCTGGGCCAGAAGGGAAAATATTCTACAAAATTAGGTTGGTCTGGTTTGGGGTTCTGCTGAGTGTGGGAACAGTATCAAAGGGGAAAAAGGGTGACACGGTACAGCAGGGGCAAGGTGTGACCGAGACTGAGGACAGTGCTCATGTGACTGAAAAAAATCTACTTTTCCACCCATGTGTGATTGTATTACAACAGCTGACAAAGCCTTGACTCTCTGGTGCCTTAATGTTGTCGCTCTGTATTAGGCTTAGACAGTCTGTCGGTTGGCTAAGGGTTCTCCTACCCACAGGGATAGTAATAAAATCATAATAAACATTTCTTAGACCTTCAGAACATTTGTGCTAGCGGCTTCTCACATTTTACATTATCTAATTCCCATGACGATCTTGTCCTTATGTCTGGTATTGCCCTCATTTACAGAGGATATTTGGACTAAGAACTTAATTAACTCCAAATTCACATGAGCTTGGTTGATTTTTTTAAAATAGCCCCTTCCCCCAAATCCAAATGGGGTGTTTGCGTCATCTATTGAACATTCTACTAGAGTTCCTGACAACCTCGTGTATCTCCAAAGAGCCCAAAATAGATCACAAAATCTCAAAGAATACGATTTTCAATTTCCATGAATTGAAGGAACCTGGAGAGAAGTGGTCCGTAAGCCCATGGGGACAGGGCAGGGAAGCAGGAAGGGGCAGGAGAGTGAGTACTCTCAGAGTTATGAGCATGCCCCCCAGAATTGCAGATTCTGGACGGGTGCATCAGGCAGGAAAGTCCCAGAACGCCTAAAATCTTGAACCCTTTGATCAGAGGCTTCTCTGAAAACTGTTCCTCCCTCCGCCTGCCTGACACGTGGAAGACTGAGAAATCTTATTAAAGGCCTTTCAAAAAAGCTCCATGTCGTGGAGCATCTGCTTCTGGTGTGCGAGAGATTACACACGAGTGATCTTGGCCAGGGGGACCCAGCCAGCTCCAGGCTCCGCCGGGGAGACGGGACTTCAAAAGGGAGGCGCTCAATTAAGGAAGCAGGCTTTCCTGGTCGTGACTCTGAATCTCATTTCCAGCACAGGCTCCTCTGGTTAATGATAAGAAGCCAGGGATAAGAGCCTGCTTGTCGCCTGAATGGCTTCCTTCCTGAGGGAGAAGAGAAAAGGGAAAGAAAAAAGATTAGCACAAGCATCAGGCTCCTGATTTAGCTTCCATTCTTAAAAAAAAAAAAAAAAATACGAAGAGCCCTTTGCCATCTGAGGTTGTTTGGATTTCTCTTCTTGCACCGCCCCATTCAGGTTGTGTTTTATTTCTTATGGTTGACCCTGTGCATTGTGGGGCATTGTGTCCTTTTTCTATTGAAGGCACTTAAAGGATTCAATCTGAAAAGAGTCAGTGGTAACCAGGCATCCATTAGAAGGGTCTATTTACATGCAGTCACTCCTGCAGTGTTTAAAAAGCACAGAATTAAAAGAAAAAATTGCTGGAAAATACAATCATTAGAGTCCTTTGTCCCTCTTGCTTCCACCCCTTTTTACCCCCCATCTGTAGAGGAGGAGGGGAAGGTACCCAGTAACTTCTATGAGATGGGACCTTGGGGGGCAAGGGCACACTTCTGGAGCAAAAAGGACACTCAGGACCAATGAGGAAGAGTGGGCTCCTGGTTCTTAACATTTTCTATTCTGCAGCTGCTGTCTCTGAGGATCTTTTCCCCAACTGTCTTGAACAATTTGATTCAGGACAACTTCTAAAATTCTTTACAAAAAGCAATGGGCCTGGGGCTCCTGGGTGGCCCAGTCGGTTAAGCATCCGACTTCAGCTCAGGTAATGATCTCACGGTTAGTGAGTCTGAGCCCCGCATCAAGCTCTGTGCTGACAGCTCAGAGCCTGGAGCCTGCTTCAGATTCTGTGTCTCCCTCTCTCTCTGCCCCTCCCCTGCTCGCACTCTGTCTCTCTCTCTCTCTCTCTCTCTCTCTCTCTCTCTCAAAAATAAATAAACATTAAAAGAAATAAAAACAGAAAAAACAAAAAGCAATGGGCCTGATTTGAAATTTCAGATTCAACCCTATACTTAATATCAACAGAGTCCTGGGCCAGAGAGTAGCTGACAGGGAAGTTGGGGAATTTCACATCTCTTACTCCATGGAGTATTTGCACCTGTGAATCCTTCCTTGAAAGGACTATTATTATTTGTAATTTTTTAAGTTTATTTATTTTGAGAGTGACAGAGAGACAGTGCACATGCACATGCACAGAAGTGGTAGAGGGACAGAAAGAGAAGGAAAGAGAGCGAATCCCAAGCTGTCAGTGCAAGAGTCCAGTGTGGGTCTCAAACTCACAAACCATGAGATCACGACCTGAGCCGAAAGCAAGAGTCAGATGCTTAACCGACTGAACCACCCAGGTGGCCCTATTTATAAAGTTTTTTAAATCTACACATTCAGGACTTGGTCATTTTTTGCTTTAAGTGTGCTTTGTGATCTTTGCACGGGTAGCATGGTTGTTAGCAGGACACATCTTACTCGTTAATGGAGAAGGCTGGTAACAAACACCTGATAAACATCTGTTCCAGGTCCCATTCATGATGGATACAAAAAGGTTTCTTTGATTTACAGAAAGCACATAGCTCAGAGAAAATGCAGCATCAAGATTCTCATTTGGTAAAATATAAATTGAGGCATATTAAAAATTTTAAGAGTCTATTTGAGCCAATATTGATTTGAATCAGGAAGCATCCAATCTGGCAGAAAGAAAGGAGCTCCAAGAAGCTGTACAAAATGAAAGACTTTTATAGCCAGAAGGGAGCAGGAACAAGGAAGTTCTACTAGGCAAAAAGTGGGTTGGTTGGTGCATTTCCTTTAGGGAAGGGCAGGGGTCTATCAGGCAGATCACCTAACTCCTGCTGATCAGGCCATTCCTGATTGACTGGCTTAAGATTTTATTAATGGGAGAGTTACCTCTCGGTTTGATGACTCAGGGCTTAGTATAAGGGACTCCATTTTGGGCCTGTTGTCTTTTTAACACATCTCAAATTACTTTTTAAAGTAGAAAATCTTGGGGCACCTGGGTGGCTCCGTAGGATAAGCCTCCAACTTGGGCTCAGCATGATCCACTTTGAGCTCTGTGCTGACAGCTCAGAACCTGGAGCCTGTTTCAGATTCTGGGTCTCCCTCTCCCTGCCCCTCCCCCAACTCACGCTCTGTCTATCAAAAATAAATAAACATTAAAAAAATTCTTTTAAATAATGTAGAAAAGCTTAAAGTTTATGGAATATAAAAATAATAAAAATTCAGAAAGCTTTTGTTGTGTTGACAGCCTAAAACAAAATGCAAAATGAAAACCAATTCAACAAGTATTTATTGACCAACTATGCTAGATGCTTCTAGGAATGCAAAGATAAATTTCACATGAATGAATGTCAAGCCCTACATTTAGGTTCAATCAATTGCATATGCTCACATTACATGGTACATGAGTGAATTAATTAAAAGTTGATGTAAAATAGGCCTTGAACCTTTGTTGTGACTGGAAAACAGCTGATGAAGACTTGCCTTCCCCAACTGAAGCACAATATCTAGTACAAAGGGGGACTTCTAATTTTTTTATTTTTATTTTTTACAGTTTATTTATTTATTTTGAGAGAGACAGAGAGAAAGCAGTTGAGTGCTCGCAAGTGGTGAGAGGCAGAGAGAGAGAGAGAGAATCCCAAGCAAGTTTCATGCCCAGCATAGAGCCTGATGTGGGGTTCTGAACTGTGAGATCATGACCTCAGCACGGATCAAGAACAGAGGTCAAGAGTCTGACGTTTAACTGACTGAGCCACCCAGGTGCCCCCCGCAAAGGGGCATTTTCAAGCAGACTTTTACAAAGCAGAATCCATGCAAAGGGAGACCCAGGTGTGGTGAAGGGTCTTGGGAAACATATAATGTGAGGAACACTTGAGGGAATGGAGACTGTGTACCCTTGAGAGGATCAGAGGTAGGAAAGAACTAGAATCACAGAATCGACAAGAGAGAATGACCTATTTTGCCCTTTTTTTGTCTGACCCCTGTCTTTTACAGATGCAAAGCAGGCCCAGAAAAGGGAAATCAACAGCCTTGCCTAAACCTGCTAGTTTTATTTCTGTAGCATCAAGTTACTAATTCCAGTACTCTTTATCTAGCACAGTTTATGCTTCCAGTCAATTGGTGATTGATTCCTGTTGTCAGAAAGGATGGGCCTTCCTTGCCTTCCAAGCCATTTGAGTGTTGGAAAGAAGAAGAGGCCAAGAGTCCAATTCTTCATCTTCCATCATCTGCCTGGCAAATACCTTCTTATCCTGCAAGGCAGCTCAAATGTCATCTCTTCTCTGAGCCCTAACTTACAGTTCTGCAGTAAAAATTAATGTCTCTCTCCTCTCACATCCCCCATCTGGAAATAAGCCACTGTAGCATCTTTCACACTGAATTGTAATTATTCATCATACTTACTTGTACATTCATCTTTCCATTTAATTCTGAGCACCTGATTCTAGCACGTCTCAAAAACCATCCCCTGGCACTCCATACAGTGTCTCAATTTAACCATGGCTTCCTCACAGCATGGCTGACTGAGGGCACTCAGGCTCCAAAAGCAGGTTCCAGCTATGCAGCCTTTTGTGACCTTGCTTTAGAAGTCATTCTCACCAGGCCTGCCAGGATTCAAGGAGTGGGGCATAGACCCTACCTCTCTATGAGAAAAGTGCCAAAGAATTTGCAGCCATGTTTTAAAACTGCCACAGGTTGATAGGAAACAGACTAAAAATATATATAAAACACTGTATATAATGTCTAATGGCAATACATTTTATTAAGAAGAAAAGAGGAAAAAAAGGCAGATAGAGAATACTGTGACTTGAATTAGGAGTGAAATTCTAGGTAAGATGAAATTCTAGTAAGAGAAAGCCTTACTGATAAGTTTGAGCAAATGTTTTTCACTATTTGATCTTTAACCCATGTGTTCAACCATCTGTCCCTTTCGTCCATGTCTTTAGGCCATGTTCTTACTGACTTCACAGTACTCAAAGTTGTTCCAGCCATAGACTTTTTAAGATTTTACTTTTATGGCATTGTCTATCACAGTCTGTAATGTGGATTGCTTTCTGCCTATTGCACAAGGGAAGTCACATACAATCTTTGTTTCGCACAACACTGAGTTAACTCTTGCATCTCCGAATTGTGTCCTTGCTGAGATATGTCGCTGCTACAGAACCATGCAAGGGGAGTGCGCAGTTTCTTCCTATTTGCGTGAGTTTCAGTTAACATGATACTGTGCAAAGCAAAAAAAACAACAACAACAACAACAACAACAACTGTATTTTTTTCATTTTTTAAAAAACACATTAGGGGTGCCTTGGTGGCTCAGGCAGTTAAGTGTCTGACTCTTGATTTCAGCTCAGGTCCTGATCTCAGGGTGGACACATAAGCATGGACACAGGGCTTATCATGGAGCCTGCTTGGGATTCTCTCTCTCCCTCTCTCTCTACTCCTCTCCCATTTGTGTTCCGTCTCTCTCAAAATGAATAAATATTTTAAAAAAGTTAAGTTATGAATTCAAAGCTTCTCTTCAATACTTAAATACTGCTCCTTTGCAGGCACTGCTTGGCATTTTGGGGCCAGGATACTTAGATGTTTGGGATGCCAAAAGAGTGTTTTCAAATATAGAAAAGTTCACAAAAGTGAAAGTAAGGTAAAACAATGTGAACTAAGGTAGCTGGTAGATGCTGTGTGCACGTATGTACTTTGGGTGTTCTTAAGGGCTCAGCTGGTTGTGGTTTTATGCATTTACTTAGTATTTCTCACAGATGATGTTGCACATAAGCAAAAGCAAAACTAGTGTCATGCTGAAATTATTCCCTAATGTATCAGTCATGTGGAAACAAACCCACAATTTCAAAATATGTGTTATTGCAGAACTGACTATATTGACGTTGAGACTCTCTTTGTCATATAAGTGGAGATATTAAAAGAGGCATTTGTCTCAAGTTCAAGGAAGAGATCAAAGTTAGATATACAAATTAAAAAAACCATCAATGCCTAATCTTGTAAGTAAGGAAAATAAATTAAAAAGTCATTGGTTTATACATATATCTAAGTCCATGAGATCAAACAGAGATTGAGTATAGACAAAGAGACTCAGACTGAGATATTCCAAAATACAAGGGTTAAAGGGATGGGGAGCAACCAGCAAAGGAAACCGAAAGAGAGCAGCTGTGATGTAAAAGTGAAACTGAAGATTATTTTAGAAACAAGATGAAAAATGTGTTTTCAAGGAGGAGAGAATGATTGGCTTTGCTCAGTCCTGCTGGTGAACCCAAACAAGATGAGGACAGAGGTTTAATCATTGATGGAGTGGTAGGAGCCAAAGATTAACTGCAGAAGGTTCAAGAGAGAAAGGAAGGAGAGAAATTGGAGACAGCAAGTATAGATAACTCCACCAGAATTTTTGCTCCATTAGGGAGAGTAGAGAAGTGGGGTAGTAATTAGTCTGGGTTATAAGATCACAAGAGAATTTTTGAGATTTTTTTTTAAGATGGGAGAAATTACAGCACACTTGTATGCTGATAGAAATGGGAAGGGGAAAGGGGAAACTTGATGATGCCCTGGGTAGAAGAAATAACTAACGGAGGTAAGTCCCTCAGTATGGAGGAGAGGAGGGAGGGGATTCAGTGCCCAAGTAGGGCTCCCTTTTTTTTTCTCAGTAAAATAACAAGCAAGTTCATCAACTGAGTATAGATGGGAGGGATGGAGAAATTGAGGAAACCCATAAAGGTGTAAAACAGTTATCTGAGAGGTAGGAATAAAGTAGGGAAATATGGGTGGATGGCTGGGTGGTAGTAAGGGGCCCAGTGGAGATTAGGGTTGATGAGATGACCAATTAGGTAACAATCATATAAAATGCTTGGAACAGTGCCTGACACATCATCATAATGCTGTTGTTGGTAGCCATTTGTTGCTGTTTTTGTTATTGTTGTTATTATTATATCACACTTTTTATTCTTAAATTTTAAGCCATCTTAAAAAGAGAGGAGAGGAATTTAATACTGAACTAATGTAGCCTCATTGCAAGAATTTTCCATTACCATTTCCCAGCACAAGTCTCTGCTTTTAAGGAGATCAGGGTTGGTCTACTAAAGTAGTCCCTTCCTCTAGGACTGCTGTACCAACCATGCAGGCACCTCCAGGAGTGTCATTCAGATTCAGTATGACCTAAGTTGAGCCATCATAGAACACTGTGACCCTGGGAACTGTAGTCAGTCTCATGGTAGATCATGACCCAATGAGATTCTTCCCCTATATTGCTATGTAGAATTGAGAGCGGGAGAATTTTCTTCCTCTTGGGTTGCCTAAACTGGGACAAGCTCTATACCATTGTCCAGTAGATGCTTTCAACTGATCGCTGATGTGTCTCTAACAGATGGTCTCCATCCCTTCAGAATGCACTGGATAATACCTACAGAACTTTCATTACTCACTTGTGGCTTCTTGGATACTGTCTCGTTTTCTTATTTCTCCTCCTACTGGTCCAGTTATATTTCTGTCAAGAGTTGATTGCATTTGTTTCCAAACCTGTTTATAACACCTGTTCTTTTCTTTAATTATGTAACACAGTGGGTACCTGGGTGGCTTAGTTGTTTAAGCATCCCACTTGGGATCAGATCATGATCTCACAGTTTGTGAGTTCGAGCCCAGCGTCAGGTTCTGTGCTGACAGCTCGGAGGCTGGAGCCTGCTTCGGATTCTGTGTCTCCCTCTCTCACTCTCTCACTCTCCACTTCCTGTCTCTAGCTCTCAAAAAATAAACATTAAAAAATTTTTTAAATTTTGTAACAGTGTATGCTGTGTAAATCAATGATATGTGTAAAGTGACTTGTACCCATGAAGACAAAGTCAAATGCTGAGGAAAGACTTGAGAAAAGCAAAGCACTATACAAAATATTGTTATTAATTTAAATGTGCACATATAAAATATAAAAGATTGAGAGAATCATACAACTTTAGGTCTAAAAGCATCTTTAAGTTCTCCTTCTTTTATAAAGAAACCAACACTAAAAAAAATAATACACAGTGGAATGGGTTATGCCAGAGAGACAACTCAGAACTGTAATCAGAGAGAACTTGGCCCTTTATGGAAAAGTTGGTAAATAAATGCATATTAAAGTGTTTTAGGTTAAAATAGAATGTTTAAAATAACTATGATTTTATATGGTAATCAACTTTTTAATTTACTTACCACCTCCCAGACCTGATCCCATAGGATGAGCATAATTCGATAGCTGCTTTTGAAAGCTCTGTCTTTCTAAATACACTAGAAGGCAAAATACAGATAGTGGAGGGTTTCATTAAATAAATAACATGCAAGACCAAGCACTGAATGGAGACAGAGGCTTAGGTCAAAGTCCGATCAGAAGTCCAGTTTAAATTTGTGTCAGGGGTGTTCCTTGGTGCCCCCGGAGATCTAACTGGGAAAGAAAACAGTTTGCAAGAATTTAACAAAAGCAGGAGGACGAGTGTTTCCAGGAACGATATGTAGAGGTAGGAGGTGATGAAACAGGCCAATCAGTCTAGAGTCAGGATTCCCAAGTCATGCAAGCAAAGACCAGGCATGGAGGGGAGCACAGACCTTAAGGGAGAGGCTTTTGGCTGTCTGCTCCATTTTATGCTCTTAATGGAACCTATTAACCCTGGGCCTCAAGCTGCTATCCAGAGTCAGAAGGATGTAAAAAGACCTCAAGGTGAATCTTGACCCATTTCGAGAAAGAGCTAGAGATGCCGAGATAGACACTAATTTTTAGTGTGTGGGCTAGTCTTGTTGAACAGAATTATTTGAAGTAGGAAAGCAGAATATTTTCTATTTTGGAAAAAGTATTCCAGGCATTATTCATAACTGATGTTTTTCTCTTCTTAAAGACAAGTCCATATATACTCACTGCCAGCAGGCCTAGGAAAGAATTCCTTTTCAGATGCCATAGTAACCGACCATACCTCATGCACCTATCTTGCACTTACTCATTGTCTCCAGAGATAAATCAAACATGGTTACAGGCTTTAAAGTCCTCATCACTTTTACTAAAAAGCCGAAGGTCCCTTGATGTTTTGAAATATATCATAAAGCTAGGTTGATGACGGATACAATGTAAGTCTAACTTGAATTTTTCACTATTTCAAGATGAACTCTCCAGAGTTTTATTAGACTTTCTTAGACAATTTGACCACTAGTCAGGTATAACTGTATTTAGCAATAAGTTATTACTTTTCTGAAGACATCCATTTGCTATGCATCAAATTAGATAGTAACTGAGATCTGAATTTCTTCTGATTCAGCAAGCAAATTAGCAATCATATACATTCCATTTTCTTGGATAGATACTAACTTGCTGGGTTTCCTATGCTATTAACAATTGTTTAGTGCCCTGACTAATATTTAGCTAAGGCTCTTTGAAGTCAAGTTTTTCATCTGCAGAAGAAAGTGACTATAATAAATAAAGAAGGATCTGGAGGTATGAGAGACCAAGTCCCCCTAGTGCCCAGTGTATTTGGATTCACTTCTCAATGGAAATCTGGCAACATAATTCAGAGGACAAGTGACAAGTTCAATCTAAGGAAGCTTCACAATGATCTTAAGACTTTAACTGAATGTCTTTGGAGCAGTTGTTATCTTTCATTTATTCATTCACTGGTTTTCTTCCTTCAATATTAAACATATCTAAAGGTTATATATGCAAGATGTAAAGACAAGATACATACTTAGATGAAAGTTAAGAACAGTGCTCAATAACATAAAAACCAAGTAGCAACAAAGTAGTGCATTTTTAATTGCTAGTCATGTGGTATTGGTCAGTGAGTGTTGTGAATTAGAAGAAGGAAGAGATCTCATAAGCCAATGTGCAGGATGACATCCAGGACAGCCTGGGACTTGAGTGGGGTCTTGAATGACACACTGGGATCAAGTAGGTGAATGTATCCTGTGCATGTAGCATGAATGAGGGGAAGGAGGGAACAAGGCATGGGCTTGGAAATGACCATTTTGCTTAGACTGCATGGGCTAGTCCAGCCTATCTGCCTGTGGTAGCTGTCTAATATATTTTTGTTGAATTTAACTGATGAAAACATTGCAGGAGAGTCCCGAATGCTGGCCTGCAGTAATGGAACATCTGAAGTCTCTTGAGCAGGGGCTTGGTAGGATGGAATTATGTAAGTGTAATTCAGGAATAATGTAAAAAGGGCTTGGATTGGTTTAATCAGTGCATTGGCCATAGAGATTGGTTGAGGAAAATGGAAATATGTATCAAATTTATCCATTCAAAGTGAATCCCAGGGCACCTGGGTGGCTCAGTTGGTTAGGTGTCTGACTCTTGATTTTGGCTCAGGTCATGATCTCAGGGTTTGTGAGATCAAGGCCCATGTCGGGCTCTGTGTTGGGCATGGAGCCTGCTTGGGATTCTCTCTCTCTCCCTCTCTCTTCCCCTCTCCCACTGGTGCGCATGTGCGAGCTATCTCCCCCCCCCAAAAAACAAACAAACAAACAAACATTAAAAAAAAAAGTGGGAGCACCTGGGTGACTCAGTCGTTTAAGCTTTTTACTTCAGCTCAGGTCATGACCTGTGGTTTGTGGGTTCAAGCCCCATGTAGGGCTCTGTGCTGACAGCTCAGAGCCTGGAACCTGCTTCAGATTCTGTGTTTCCCTCTCTCTCTGCCCCTTCCTGTCTTGCACTCTGTCTCTGTCTCTCTTTCTCTCAAAACTAAATAAGCATTAAAGAATAATTTAAAAAATTTTAAAACACCAAAGTGAATCCCAACATTTTTGTGTGATATCTGGAATACCAATAAGTCTCTGTTGTGATATAGTTCTGGACAGTGAGAAATAAACTGAAGCTTTGGCAAGGGACTACCAGAAAAACTCCTTTAAAGGTCATATTCAATAAGCATGCACCATTTGTGCCCTTTTTGCTCTTTCCTTAATTCCTGGAAGTGGAAGCTCTGACTGGAGCCACGAAAAAAGGGCCAAGAGGTTCACTGCAACCTTGGCCTTGATGATTTGGAACCACCTAACTAACAACAGCAAATACCTACTCACCTCCTACTTATCACATGAGGAAAAAGTAATGTTTACCTTGTTTAAGCCACTATTGAGTTTTCTGCTACATACAACTAATTTCACCTCTGCTAACTTCTCTTCCTTAATTTTTCAATCTTAAATTTCTAATTCTCCCCGAATCCCATTCCCTTATTCTGCTATTGCACTTCTGCTCCTGTCAATAGCAAACAATTTTCCATTTCCCCAAGAAGCCGTGTCTGGTCACCTGTAGGCCTTGTATATGCTCTTTCTCCTATTTCTTCTCTCTCCCTCAAACTCTTCTCCTGGCTCATTTCTATTCAATCTTCACGTCTGCCCATAGATGGCATTTCTCCCTTGATCACCCCACCCCCATCCCCATCCAGATTTGAAGTCTTCCTGTGTACTCCAAAGCACATGTTACTCCCCATGAGAAAAACAACACATCAAAGGGGCTGCTTTGCGAATGCAATGCCCTTCAATATGCTCAACATATGGGAAATACGGGGACCCAAGACTTCCACATCCATGTTAGCCATCTACCTTTGGTCTTTCCCAGAGAACCTCACGGCCTGACAGCCTGTCAGAGAACATGTGAAGTACTGGATTCCACCACGCCCAAGAGAAGATCTTTTACCCAATAGAGTGGAGAGAAAAAAAATGGAGCAACTTAGTTCTTATTGTTTATCATATTGATCCAATAGTCATTTCAAAGCATAGGCAGGTTGAGCTTATCCACTTTATTTTCTGGTAATTGAGTACCAAGCTTGCTCTATCATGCTGTGCTATAAAAACCTAGCAAATTCTGGCCTGTTTTACCTTGGTTCCAACATTTATATTAGTTTATTTTCCATCTAAAAAATAGTGATTGTGAATGGATACTCTTCTCCACCTATATTCTTTCCTTCTCCTTTCTATTCAAGGAAATAGCTCTGTTCTCATGGTCTTTAGGTAGGTTTGTAGCAGGGCTGGAACAGAAGCAGCTTAGAGAAAGGTCTAGCTTTGTCTTACAAAAGCTAAATCAAGGAAAAGCTCCTTTGCTCTCTTGCCATCTCTCCCCAGATGAGAAAAGGATCTCTTGGTCTGTTTGTGGGGAGAAAGAGCAAAAAGTGAGAGAGACAGCAAATGAGCATGAGAGATGCAGACAGAGGTGAAGTCTGGGAGAGTGAGAGCCATACGCAGAGGGCACCTGTGCTGCTCTTTGCAGAAGCTCTGAGGGGAAATGGTTGCATGGGGCATGTGGGCAAGGACCACAGACTTCTGAGCCATCGTCTGCCCCTAAGCATGTAATGGAAATAGCAGAGGGCCACCGGGCCTGCAGCAATATACAGACAAGAACGATGGACATCAAGAGAGCCACATGTGTGAACAACCAGAAGGTGTTTCCCATGCTTCCACTTCCCCTTCCTGAGCTCTTGGAAATTCACAGAATCCAAACTATGGCACTTACCCTAACAGAACTGAGGAGAAGGCCAAGAAGGATGAAGGTTGTCCAAACTACTGCACCTGCCTGTGTTTTTTGCATCTCATACAAAAGTGCCTGGTCAAAGGGTGGGCATACAAGCTGGGCAAATCCCATGTGTTCTCTGCACCCCAAGCCATGCACCTAGAGAAAGAGGGTTTTGGGGATTTTTCCACCCGGAAGATACCCACAAGAGGTGCTTTTTGGAAATTAGTTGCCGGCAGAGCCCTGAAAGTGTACTGCCACCAACCCAGTGTCAAAAATTAATGTGAATCCTAGACAAGCTCTAGTCTTCCATACCTAAACCGTACAGGAGATCCATATCCACTGTATAATGTTTGCCAGGTCTGCCTGATGGATCACTGAGAATATCAAATGAGGTAATATATATGGAGAAAGTGTTTGAAAACTGATGAAATGCACACAAGCTTAAGGCATTATTATCAACAGCTTTCAGCTTTGGGGCCAGAACATTTCTTTTTGTGTAGGATTCATGTGATCAGTATAAAATATTTCATTTCTCTTGGTTCCACGTTATTTGGAAGTGCAAAGGAAGGGCTAAGCCTACAAAATTGCATATGTACATCATGCCATTGCATTTCGCTTGTGGAATGGTCATTCTATATCCTTAGATCATTTATTTGTTTAGCAGAGACAATGTATGTTCTATGCACTATTAAATAAATTTGATGATGGTAACACTAAAATTAAAAATATAAAGCACCATGAAACTCAGTGAAATTGTTCTAAAAGGACTCTGAAAAACAAACTTCCATAATGCCAAAATAATTCCTCTGCTGGAACACCAGACCACGTTTAAAATGAAAATACTTGCATGCGTATAAAACTGCGTGGTTTTGCCCTATATTGTCACAGCAAGATCTGAACCTAGGGACTCTATTTTTGAAACAGAATCCAATAAAACTTCTATTTTGGCCTCATAAAGGCCTTTCTCTCTTTCCTGTTCCTGCCTCATTTTGTTTTTTAAACTATAACTAAAATTACTTAGTAGAAAAATGTTTGAGACATGTGAATTCATTTAGAAAACAGTTCTGCTGTAAATATCTTTTTGGCATCATTTTCAATGAGCTCACTCTCCTCCCCTTTTCCTTTTGTTTAAAGACCCCATGGAAACTGGTAGGAGGAAAGCCTAATAGCAGGGGTGGGGCAGAGGGGGATGGTTGGAGCCCGCAGGACAGCCCGTGACAGGAAGTCCCAGTGGAACAACCCACAGTTACAGGAAGTGAGGAGCCTTTCTTCCCAGAGTCTTCTGCAGCTGTGCAGATTGAGGAGGCCACATTCCTGGACCGACCTCCACTTAATTACTCTGACCAACAAAGCCCCAAACTTTGTCTTCAAAGTTGTAAGAGTATTTTCTGATTCAAAAAAAAGTTTTGACTCCTTACCTCTTCCAGGCCAGCCACTGCTGTGGGTTCCACCCCCTAAGCGCCTGGGAGCCTCTTCTGCCTGAATAAACTAGCTCCTGGGACTGTTCCCAGGCATTGGGTGGGAGAGCTTGGTGAGACCAAACAGGCTTTAAAGAAAGAATATCAGGACGCCTTGGTGGCTCAGCTGGTTAAGCATCAGGCTTGACTCAGGTCATGATCTTACTCAGATCATGATTGGTTCAGGTCATGATCTCCCAGTTTGTGAGTTCAGGCTCTGCATCGGGCTCTGTGCTGACAACTCGGAGCCTCGAGCTTGCTTTGGATTCTGTGTCTCCCTCTCTCTCTTCCCCTCTCCCCCTCATGCTCTCTCTCTCTCTCTCTCAAAAATGAATAAACACTTAAAAAATAAATAAGAAAAATAAAGAATATCACTGAAAGTCTGCTCAATGTTACCCATTCTTACTATCTTCTATATTCTCTTAGTAAAAATGTGATATCTCAGGAAATTCCAGCCAGTTTTGATAAAAACTTGTATTAATAATTTTTTTTAATGTTCACTAGTTGGAGGAAACAGAAGTTATTGACCCAGAGTCTGAAGTTACCTATATTAGTCATTTTATTATTTGACCTCTCTAATACCCTGGACAGGATAAAATGTCTCAGCAAGATATGTTTGCTTTCGACCTTCAGAGAAGAAATGGGATTTCAAACCTTTTCAAGAGGAGAAATACCTCTAAGCAAAAAGAAACACACTAAGTTGAGAGCAGAATGTGATGTTCTTAAAATTCTCGCCTCTGTTTCCTACATTACGGGTGCCCAACTACCAAATAAATTAGGGCCTTTGGGGAAGCCATAAAAACCCATCATTTAAAGGCACATTAATTCTTCTAGGTCACTGTGTGTCATTAAGTAAATCACTGGCCCAAAACATCTTAAGGTGCCTTTGGGGCCTGAAAGAATATATATGCTTTCCTCAAAGAAGGACTCTGCCACTGAGAGCTGGCCTGCCTGCCCTTCTTCCCAGAAAAATCAGGACTAGTCTATCTGAAACTCATATTTAATTCTAGGAGGTTGCTGTATGTCAATGCCAGGAGCCAGCTTTTGCTGAATTGCAACGTGTGCTTTGTATAAGGGCTTAATACACCGATTCTTCACCCTGAAAGTTTCCTTATGTTAGACCAGTATTCCTCGACGTTTTTTTCATTATTGCTCCCATAATGAGACTTTTTTGACATTTTTTTTCTATTTGCTACTCTTCTCCCCAGGAAACTAAATCCCAAGGAAGTAAGGAATAAGATTTTTGTCAGGTAGGGTTGGGTTGAACCATTGTAATACTTAAGTTACTATCCTTGTTGAGAATATAGGCTTTAGATCAGTTTCTCAGAGTAGACACTGTTGATATCTGAGGCCAGATAATTCTTTGGTGGTGCTGGTGGGGGTGGTTGGTGACCCACACAGAGTAGGACATTTAGAGCATCTCTGGCTCTACCCACTAGATGCCAGGAGTTCCCTGCTCCTCAGTTCCAGTGTGACAACCAAAAATATCTCCAGACACTCCCAAATGTTCCTAGAAGACAAAACGGCCCCCATTTGAGAACTACCGCATCAGACATATAAACTAGAAGGAGCTATGTCAATGTGTACGAAAAGTCAGAATAGCATTTTTGACAAAATTCAAGAGAGACAATTTTTAAAGTGAGAACTTAGGGAAAGACTAGGACCCAGAAGGTGAAATGCAGAAGACGGCAGTAAGAAAGGTGAAGTGCGAAAGGCAATGCTGTGAGTTGCGGGGTGGGAGGTGCAGGGAAAGGGAGTGGTTGGAAAATGAGACCTAGTCACTATTTGTTACTAGTTACTAGCTGATCTCACTCTCCTCACCCATTCTGCCTCCTCTGCCCTCAGGCTCCCAACACATTGAAGGCCTGATGGCAGTTTGTTCATTTATGTTTTATTTATAACTCTGTGGATCAGTTTCTTGACTTTCAATCATTAACTCTACAACTTTTAGTGGCGGAGTCTGGGGGAAGTATTGGCAGAGTTTGTCCTGGATTGGATTGAATTGCGAGGCAACCAGGCCTCAGTTTATAGCTGAAGTTAACTGAAGAGAACAAGAATCTTGACTTCCTTGCCAAATCCCTTTTCGTAATCTGTAGTACTCATCCCCTATTAACTGATTCTCAACCAGTAAAGTGATAATCTAGACCAGTAATTTGCCTACAGTCTCACCCTGGCTTCAACCAGTAAAACTGGGCTTTGAGCTCGTTTGAGGTATATTCACAAGATTTTATTTGAAGAAATAATTCCTCCACTTAAAATGAAAGCATCGATCATTTAGAGACTGCGAATGAGATCTTAGAACCTCACTTTGCACGCAGTGCTGAGAAAAGAGCTAAAGGTATCAGAGCAAGCACCAATAAAGTGCTATACATCTGCCTTATTACATCTTATCCCAAAGAATTCCAATAATCTGAGAAATATCTTTTGAAAAGGATGGACATTAATGGCTTAGCATCACCTAGAACATCCTTATTTAGACTGGAGTGAGTAGATTTCATCTCTACCTATAAAAGTTGTAGAACACTGAGAAGGTTTAGAGAAGTACAGCAGAAATCTGTGACAAATGAAAACCAGAAGGAAAAGATTAAAGAATGTTTGTTTTCTTGAAAGAGAAGGCCAAGAGATGATTTAATGTAGAAAAGGGAGGAAAATAGTTAATAGTTTAAATGCTTTCTAGATATCATGAATCTTAGTAATTTAACCTTTACAATAAGCTAGAGAGGAAGGCTACTATTTGCCCCTAATATTCATTCTTTCCTTCTTCCATGGTAATAAAATTTTCAACAGGGCTCATAGTTCTTCATAATTAACACTACATTTTCTGATCATGTTGTAGATGGCTTTGTATCTGAGTTCTAGTGATTGGAATTAATATTTTGGGGGCAGACTTTGAGACTGCTTCTCTCTCTGTTTATTCCATCATTGCTGTTGGCCAGAGAGTAGACATGGTAGCTAGAACAGGAGCTTTAGATGGAACTTTAGGTGAATTTGGGAGGGAAGTCTTCTACAGACAGAGTCATGAGATGAAAGGAGCCTGAGTCCCTAATAGCATGGAATAGCATACCCACTCTGGACCAACCTCCAGACTTATTCGTGAAAGAAAATAAACTTCTATCTTGTTTCATGCTTTATTATTTGAGATTTTCTGTCACAATTTCAACTAAAAAACCTAGATATGGCCATTATCATCCTTTCAGGTTAGGAAATTGAGCCTCAGAGGTGCTAAATAACTCAACGCCATGTAGCTAATAAAGTTCATAGTACTCTTTGTCCAACTCCAAAGTCAATGTGCTTTGTATTATACTGCATTTAAACTACCATATAAATTTAGTGTTGGACAGGCCTTTAGGTAGAATAAAGATTATTTATTGCCATTCTCTGTATCAGAACAGAAAGAGTATAGGTTTATCTTATAGTAAAAGCTTGGTAGACCTATCCTATTGCCTGATCCTTAATTAGGAGAAGTCAAACTCCCATCACTGGACTTGTATCTATAATTTAGGTATAGACTTGCTTGACAAAGGAAGAATCCACATTTGTTCCATCTTTGTTGGACAAATGTCCAATGAACATCTTCTAACTGCCAGGCACTGTTCTGGCACTGGGGAAAGAGCAATGAACAAAAGAGAAAAAACTTTTGCCCTCACGAAGCTCATTTTTTTCCAGTGGAGGTAGATGATAAATAAAATAGTAAAATGATAATATTTTAGATGGTGGTAAGTATTATGAAGAAAACTACAACAAAAAATGGAAGTAAGGAATGCCAATGGGGATCATGGGGACAGGAGAGGAGAGGAGGGCACATTTCAGATAGAATGGTCAGGGAAGGGCTCACTGATAAGGTGACATTTGATCAAGACCTGAAGGAAGTGAGGGAGTGTTCAGGGTGGATATCTGAAGGAAAAGAGAATGGCCAGGACTAAGGTGTTGAGACAGAAGTGTATCTATTTTGTGTTAGCACAGCAAGGAGGCAAGTGTACCTAGCGCAGAACATAAGATACAGTTAGCAGGATAATGAGGGAGCCAGCTGGTGGAGCGCCTTGTAGGTCATTATAAAGAATTTGGCTTTTATTCTAAATGTAGTCATAAATAAATAAAGGGTTCTAACCAGCAAAGTGAAGTGATATAATTTAAATATTAAAAGGCTACATTGGGCTTCTGGGTAGAAAACAGACTGAAGGGGCAAGAATGTGAGTGAGGACACCAATTAGGCGGCTACTGCTCTACTCTAGGGAAGAAATGATGGCAGGCTCTGGCTCCAGGAATGGCAGAGTAACATGTATCAGACTAAACCTGTCATAGATCACATTTATAAACTCTGGACAAAATTTTTTTAAAAAATGTAAGACACTGTCAAGTGATCAGAAACAGACAGAAACTGGAGAGAACTAAACCCCTGAAAGAAAAGAATCACAATGAGTGAGATTGTGGCTTTTCACTGCACAACAGGCTCCAGTCCATATAACTGGGGCAGCTAGAACTCCCTCAGGAAGCACAGCACTGGTTTGAAGAGTCAGAGGACAGAACTTGGGGACTGCAAGAGCAGCTGCAACTTGAGTAGAAAAATCTCAGAAAAAAGATTCCACAGAGTGGGGATCCCAGAAATCTATATATAAATTCCATTCCACTCCTTAAATGACCCCTGAACTGTAAATATACGGGGTGAAAAAGCCCAGGGGAAAACAAAGGAAGACGACCATAACAACTGACCAGAGATGTTAACTACTGCTCACAGAAGGGGAAGCAAGCTCAAAGTTTAAGTTCAGCCAAGTGAATTGTTTGCTAGAATAACTGGATAACAGAACCGAAGAGTCTGTGTGATATATCATGCACAATGTCTAGTTTGAAATCTACTAGACTAGAATTACTAGATGTGAAAAAAAAGATGAAAATGTGACTCATGGTCAAGGGGAAACGATATCAGTGGAAATCAGCTCTGACCAGATACTGGAATTAACAGGAAACAAATTCAATGCAACTATTATAACTGTGTTCAAGCACTTAAAGGAAAATGCGGCCATAATTATTGGTGAATCTCAACAGAAAAATGGAAACTTAGTAAAAAGGAAGAAGTTCTAGAATTGAAAAGTATAATATCTCAAATGAAAAATTCACTGAATGGGCTTAACGATAGACAAGATAGCAGAAGGAAGAGTCTCTGACTTTCAAGATAGAAATTATAACAATCCATAGAGCAGAAAGAAATTAATAAAAACTAATCTGCGAAACCGAAAGAAACTCTATGCTTTTAAAAAATAGAGTTTAAATGACCTGCAGGACAGTATCAAGTGGTATAATATTTGTGTACTTTGTGGTCCAGAAAGAGAAGAGAGTATAGAATAATAGACCTGCACTTCTAAAATGATGAGAGAAGATTTTTTTTCCAAAATGGAGAGAAAGGACAGCAGATGAAAAAAGATTTACAGGAAGGAATAAAAAGCACTGAAATGGTAAATGTGTGGGTTAAAAATAAAAGACCATCTTTTTTTCTCAATTTATTTTAAAGATTGCTCACTATTTAAAACAACGTGTATATTGCATTATTGTATTATGGGATTTATAACATATGTAGATATAAAATGAGAGGATAATCCAATTGAGCATCAAAATATATAATAAAAGTAACAGAATAGAACACAATGGATATGTCCACAAGTTCCTACTGATTTAAACAAACACTTAATGCACAAATAAATGAGAAGATAGGAAATTTCTTCTTCACAGAGTGTTGGCAACCAATAAATGTAAAGGGATGGTGGGTTTTGAAAATCATCAATAGAAGCTAAAACTAGTGGTTGAAAATTTGATGAGAACAGAATCTTCATATATAGTCTTAAACATCTCCCTCCAAATGATTTATTAATTATAAAGGGAAAATTTACTTATTAATTATAAAGTTAATTATAACTTAACACTGAAAAACCAGGTAGGTACCACTTTAATCAAGGTTCAGAATAAAGTTTATGTATATGTATTTATGTGTGTGTGTGTGTTATGTTTGTGTGTTTGAGAGAGGGAAGAAAAGAAAGATGAGTGAATGATAAAGTAATTGAAGAAAAATGTAAAACATTAATGACTCTGGGTAATGGGTATATGGGAGTTCTGTATACAATTTTGGCAATTGTTTTATATGTTTGAAATTATATTGAAATAAAAGGAAATGATGGCAGCTTAAACCACAGTTGTAGTCATGCATGTCATAAGAAATCATCAGATTTCTGAATATATATGTGTGTGTGTGTGTGTGTGTATATATATATATATATATATATATATATATATATATTAGAGGGAGAGAGAGAGTGAGTGGAAGAGGGGCAGAGGGAGACGGAGAGGGAGAGTATCTTAAGCAGGCTCCATGTTCAGCACAGAGCCCTATGTGGGGCTTAATGCCACAACTGTGAGATTATTATCTGAGCCAAAATCAAGAATCAGACACTTAACCAACTGAGCCACCCAGGTGCCCCAGATTTCTGAGTATATTTTGAAAATAGTACTTGATGATATTTTGATGATGGATTGCCTGTGGGATGTGAGAGTCAGAGAGGTATCAAGAATGACCCCAAGATTTGGGATTTAGGCAGTTGGAGGGAAGAAGTAGCTGTATGTTGAGATGGGAAAACTGTGGCTAGAGAAAGATTGTAGAGGTGGAAATCAGGGATTTGGTCTGGGATATAATAAGTTTGAGATGCCTATTAGGCCTCCAAGTAGAGCTGTTCATTAGGCTATTAGAACTATATGTGGACATCAGGGGAGAGGTCTGGGCTGCAGATATAAATGTGATTGTCATCTGTTTAATTAAAGCCATGAGATGATGCAGGGGATTAACATAGAAGACTGACTTCTGAGAAACTCCTGCTGAAGACCTTCCTGCCCTAAAGCTGCAAACAGCACATAAGTCTGCAGTCAGTCTGTGTTTAACTATTTGCATACTCATGATGAAGTTTAATATGTTCTTTTGTCTAATTTATGCACTTTACAAAATATTTATTGAATTTCTTCAGTATGCAAGGCACTGTCTCCACATACCTATTGTGCAAGTACCAACATGTTTAAAAGAGTCCACGTAGGTAATATGAATTAGTAGGCATTGACCATAAATAAACAATCCAGAGTCATGTATCTTGTCACGTTGCCTAATTGATTCATAGAAATTTATTGCCCTGATAAATTACAAAGATGTTTTAGGTAATATTAAGCAATGCATCTCCAAGAGAAAACACATAACTCTATTTTCTCACCACTTCTGGGAGAGCAAGGGACAAAGCTTATCACTGTTTTGTTTACTTGTTTTTAAAAATAAACCTACTGCTCATGAAAGATTACAATAAATTGGAGGAAACTTAACCCAAAGTCCCCTAGAAGTAAGTTTTCTATGCCAAATCAGCCCTTGACCTCTGTGAGGCATCGCCTTTCCAAACTAACAGTTATGGAAAAATTCACCTCAGTCTTTTGGTTATTTTGTCTTCTTTCTTTTTCATCTCCTTTTCAATTTTATTGTAAAACAAAACACTAATACAGAAAACCACACACAGAAAATGTATGGCTTTGTGAATCATTAGAAGGCCAACACTTCCAAGGTCATGAAACGGAATTTCATCAGTCATCCAGAAGCCCTTCAACGTGCCCCTCCTTTCCCCATAAGGTTGCAAAAATGATGATATTTGAGATACCTACTTTTTCTTTTATTAGTTAGAATACTTTCATAAAGAGACACTTCCCCTCATCCAATAATTGGTTACACAGTAATACAGTTCATGTAGAGAAGGGAGGATAAATGCTTAGATCCATAGCTCTGTTTGACAGGTTTCAGTATAATGATTTGGCTTCCTATCATTCTCCAAGACATAACAATTACTTACCATAGTTTTATAAAATTGTGGATTAAACATATTTGATGAATTTCAATCCATTGCAGTTATCATTATAAACTCAAATTTTTCCATCTTTGGCCTGCGGGATCCTCTTCAAGTGGACTCCAGAGTCCTTTAGACGTGACCCTTGTAGTCTTTGATAGCTTCTGTGCCATCTGGTGTGACAAGATGCCCCAGGGTCATCTTGCTCACTTCCTGCCCTATACCTGGAATCCATCATTTCTCCAAAGAGACCTGGTCCCTTGTCGTAAAAAGTGGGACCGCAAGGCCACAATCTCCATGCTAGAGATGCTCACTACTGTTGTGTAGCTTATTGTTTCTAGGTCTTTTCAGTGGATGTATCAGGAAGTAAAATAAGATCAAGTACTTCATGGGTTTATCTTGATAGTTCCCATTCAGTTTTGAGATCACAGAGTTTTTACTTAACTTCTTCTCTACTACTTTAGTATCTCCTTTTGTCCCTATCAAGAATCCTGGTTCCCAAGGAACCAGGGACAAATGAGATGATAGAATTGTTCTCAGAAACAAAGATGATAGGATTGAGTATCTCATAAGTACTCATTTGTTTTACCCTCTGTTATACACATAACAGTCTCAGGACAGGATAGACTAATGTTAATATGATAACTCAAAATATTTTCTCCTCTATTTTGAAACATTTGTGGGACATCTATACCATCAGAGGATATAGCTCTGCACATGCTCTCTCAGTGTTCAGTTAGTCGTCTTGGTTCCAGGAACCTCTGTCCTTAATGCTCACCAACAGTTCTTATGTCAGTCTATGTCTGTCTAGTTATTTTGTTGTTTGAGGCTTATTTTCTAGAAGATTTCACAGGAAGAGCCCATGGAAACAATATTTTGAGGTCCATCTGTGCTCATTATACTTGAAAGTTATGCTTGATGAAAAAAAAATCTTTGGAGGCACCTGTGTGGTTCAGTCAGTTGCACATCCAACTCTTGATTTCAGCTCAGGTCAGGATTCCAGGATAGTGGGAATGAGCCCTGTGTCGGGCTCCACGCTCAGCATGGAGTCTGCTTAAGTTTCTCTCTCTCTAGGGGCGCCTGGGTGGCTCAGTCAGTTAAGTGTCTGACTTCGGCTAAGGTCATAATATCACGGCTTGTGGCTTTAAGCCCCATATCCAGCTCTGTGCTGACAGCTCAGAGCCTGGAGCCTGCCTGGGATTCTGTGCCCCTCTCTCCCTCTACCCCTCCCCCCTCATGCACACGCATGCTCTCTCTCTCTCTAAGAATAAACATTAAAAAAATTCTCTCTTTCTCTCTCTCCCTTTCTCTCCACCCCTCTCTCCTAGTCATGCACCCCCCCTAAAAAAATAAATAAATAAAATTTAAAAAGTCTTTTTGGTTTCACACTTGTTTCCTTGAGGATCTTAAATTTGTTAGTCCATATTTTTCTCACATAGAACATTTGCGTCAACAAGTATAATGATTTAATTTTATTTTTCTTTTTTATACTTTTTTATAAAGTTTATTCGTTTTGAGACAGAAAGAGAGAGTGTGAGTTGGGGAGGAGCAGAAAGAGAGGGAGAGAGAGGGAGAGAGAGAGCCCAAGCAGGCTCCACACTGTCAGCACAGAGCCCAATGTGGGGCTCAATCTCATAAACTGTGAGATCATGATGTGAGCTGAAATGAAGAGTCAGCTGCTTACCTAACTTAGCCACCCAGGTGCCCCTAACTTTTCTTTTTCTTATAAATTACCTACTCTTTTTTTTTTAAAGATACTCAAGGGAGAGCTTCCTTTTCTCTAAAGTTGAGTGATTTTACTAGACTATGTCTTAGTATTGGTCAATATATGTCAATATTCTCAGGGCAGATGGTGTACTCTTTCAATATTTAGTTTCAAGTCTTTTTTGTTTTTTAAATCTCAGGAAGGTTCTCATACTATCCATATGTTCTATCTTCTTTGCCTATCTTCAATATTTATTGTATTTTCTCAAATTCTTCTTTGTCTTTCATTTCCTTTTTCTCTATTTTTAAACATTTAAAATATTTAGGGGCGCCTGGTGGCTTTCTCGATTAAGAGTTCACCTTCAGCTTAGGTCATGATCTTATGGTTTGTGAGTTTGAGCACCTCATCAGCATTGGATTCTCTGTCCCCCTCTCTCAACCCCTCCCCCACTTTCTCTCAAAAATTAACATTAAAAAATTCTTTAAAATATTTTAAAATATTTTTCATTTAAATTTTTTTCACTTCAGAGCAATTTTAGACTGACAAGAAAAAGTTGTAAAAATTGTGCAAAGAATTCCTGTCTACTGTTCACCTAGTTTTTCTAAATGTTAACATCTTGCATATTCATAATACAAGGCTCAAAATCAGGAAATTAACAGTGATGTAATGCTGTTATCTAATCTACAGACCTCGCTTAAATTTCCTCAGTTGTTCCACTAATATCCTTTTTCCTACTTAAGATTTAGTCCAGCATCACACATTGCATTTGGATGTCTCTTTGGTATCCTTTACCTTTGGACAATTCCTCCATATTTATTATCTTTCTTATTTTTGAAGAATATTGGCCAGTTATTGTCTAGACTGTACCCAATCTGGGTTTATCTGATGGTTCCTCACAATTAAATTTAGCTCAGGATTTCTCAATTTTGGCACTATTGACATTTTGGGCCAGAAAATTCTTTGTCATAGGAGTCTGTTCTCTGCATTGTATTTATTGTATGTTTAACAGTCCCCTTCACCTTTACCCACCTGATACTGGAGCGAGCACTCTTCCAGTCCTGACAATCAAAAATATTTCCAGACATTTTCAAAAGCCGCCTGAGCGTGAGAGGAAATTCATTTCAGCTGAGAGCCACTAATGTAAGTTATGTATTTATGGCAAGGATACCACATAAGCAATGGGTGTCCTCATAACATCACATCAGGAGGCATGACTTGTTTCATCCTGGTAGTGTTAACTTTTGATCACTTCACTAAGGTGGTTCTGCCAGAATTCTCTGCCGTAAATTTAATATTTTACCCTTTATAAAAATATTATGTGTCATGTAAGATCGTGGATATATAGTGTTTCTCATGATACTTTCACCCACTAATTTTGGCATCCATTGATAATTTTTGCCTGAAACAATTACTATTATAGTTTTTGCCAACATTTCCTTCTACATTTATTACTTCTACTTCTACTTTAAGAAAGAGTTTTTCCTTTTCCTCCATTTATTTCTTCATCTATTCTTATTTTATGGGTGTAATTTGTTACCATCATCACACATTTTATTGCTCAAAGTGTCCCTAATATGGCCATTGGTAGCCCCAGAAGTTGGCTTTTTAAAAAACTTAACTAATTTTATTGATGTATTAAATGTAATCCAAGAAAAAGAAAAGACAATTTCTCAATCCCTTCTATTGATTGGTGTCTCCAGTCTCTCCCATGTGGGCATTCTTCAGCTGTCTTGCTACCATGCTCTGCGGTTTGGACTTTATTCAGTAGGTGAAGGGGATGGGAGTCTTTTTTTTTTTTTTTTTTTTAATGTCAAGAGCCAGTTGATCAGGTCTGCAAATCAGAAAACATGAGAGAAGGCAACCACACTCTTACAGGCCAAGTGAGCACCGAGAGAGGGGGTTGTTTTGAGAGAAGGGAGGTGCTACAGCTTAGGTGCAATGAAGAGAGGTCTGTGATATCACATAATAGACAGAGGAAATGCACATGGAGGTCTCGCTGTGCACCAGGTGCCCCGCCAAGCATTATCTCACCTGTTCTTCCCAAGAAACCTGTGAATTCAGTATGATCAGCATCCTCACCAAGCACAGTCACCTCAGATGTTTGTCCTGGCACCCTGGGTTTTAGACTCCCTGCAGCCGGAGATGCAAATAATCTCTAATAGACCTTGGACCTTGCATTGCTCCCCAAAGACCTCAAATTCCACAAGTGTCTGGGTCACTGTGAAGGTCCTCTGACCACAATATAGCTCCCAGAGAGGAAAAAAATATCTGCTGTTTTTTACCTTTGGTGGTGGGTCCTGCCTTAACTACTTTCTTATATTTCCCTCTAAATAGAAAAGGTATTTGGAGGCTGGGCAGCCAAAATGACAAGTTCATAATCTGAAATTATAGATAACAATGAAAGCAATAGCTCAGTGCTTATTGCTTACAGAATGTTTGGAATTGGTATGGCATATTGTATAAGTATATATATATACACACTGCCTTCTAAAAGGATTGTACCAACTTGCACTTAGTGTTTGATACCATAAATTGGTTGATCCAACAGTAATATTCAACCTCTTCCTCTCTTGCTATTTTCTACTATACAGGCTGGAAAAACAAAGCATTTTATTTTTCTAGCGCTTTTGCTGCTAGTAGTGACTTCCCATACAGTTTGTGATAGAAAAATAGATGGAACTGGAGGGTATTATGCTAAGTGAAATAAGTCAGTCAGAGAAGGACAGATATCATATATTTTCACTCATATGTGGAACTTGAGAAACTTAACAGAAGACCATGGGGGAAGGGAAGGGGAAAATAGTTACAAACAGAGAGGGAGGGAGGCAAACCATAAGAGACTCTTGAATACAGAGAACAAACTGAAGGTTGATAAGGGGTTGGGGGAGAGGGGAAAGTGGGTGATGGGCATTGAGGAGGGCACTTGGGATGAGCACTGGGTGTTGTATGTAAGCGACGAATCACGGGAATCTAAACCAAGAGCACACTGTATACACTCAATGTTAGTCAACTTGACAATAAATTATATTAAAAAAAGATTATAGGAAGGATTTTGGAAGTCTTTGTTTTCTTAATATCATCCCAATTTGGTTTTTTTTCTTTCTGTCTGGAATAGACATGTGGTATCTGGAGATACAGCACCCACTTTGCAACCACATGGCAGTAAGCATGCGGGATAGGGTCCAGAAAATCCCAGACCTACTGATGTGACATCACCAGCGAGCCCAGATCAGTACCTACCTGTCTCCGGACATCTTCTGTGAGAAAATAAACCCTTGTGTTTTTTGATTTTTGTTTTTGAAAATAAACCCTTCTTGGTTTAATCTACTAAACAGAGAAACAGAATATGTACCTCTACAGAAAGAGATTTCTTTTAAGAAATTGGTTCACACAATTACAGAGGCTGGCAAGTCCAAAATCTGCAGGATGACCAGACCCAGGGCAGTGCTGATGCTGCGGTTCAAGTCCCTAGGCCATCTGCTGGTAGAGTGCCCTCTTGCTAGGAGGAGGAGATCAATTTCTGCTCTGTCAAGGCCTTCAGCTGATTGGATGAAGCCCACTCACGTTATGGAGGGCAATCTGCTTCACTCAAAGTCTACCAATTTAAATGTTTATCTCATCCAAAAACACCCCCACAGGAACATGCAGAATAATATTGGACCAAATATTATTGGTAGCATGGCCCGGTCAAGTTTATACATAAAATTAAACATCACAGTCACTGTAATTGAAATTTGTGTTACTTGGATCCAATAGCATTCCTGATAGATCGTGCTCTTTGAAATCTATAACATGACTTAGATATTCAAACATTTCTCATCCTAGTTCACCCCAAGTCCCAACCACACACATTATTTCCCTGCTGTCTTTACTTATTCTTCAACCTCCTACATTCTCAACCAAGGTCTATGTCTCTGAGAATCCTACCACTCCACTGTGCATCAAATGCCCTAAGAAACACTGGTAAATATCTCCATATTTTTAGACGGAGGATTTTTTTTCACACTTTTGTTCAAATATTTGCTACAATATAGGCCTGTGGTGATGCATAGGCCTCTAATACAGTAACCACTGGCTACTCGTAGGAAATGAGCATTTGAAATATGGGTAGTTTGAATTGAGATACGCTGTAAGTGTAAAATACACATTGAATTTTGAAACTTTAATTCAAGAAACATGTGAAATATATCTAATTTTTTACACTGATTTCATAGTGGAATTATAAGATTTTGGATATATGGGGTCAAATAAAATATATTAAATACATTGCTAAAATTAATTTCACTGGATTCTTTTTACCTATTTAATGTGGCTACTAAAAAATTTAAAACTACATATGCAAATTGCATTTGTGACTCACATCATATTTCTATTGGGCAGTTTTATATATATATATAGAGCATGAGCAGGGGAGGGGCAGAGAGAGAGGGAGACACAGAATATGAAGCAGGCTCCAGGCTCTGAGCTGTCAGCATAGAGCCCGACACGGGGCTCAAACTCATGGACTGCAAGATCATGACCTGAGCTGAAGTTGGATGATTAACCAACTTCAATTTAAAATTTTATTTAAAAATAGAAATTGACTTATTGTTTTGTTTAAAAAAAAAAAAACGGGTAGCTGGAGCACTGTTCAAAGTTCAGAGGAATAAAAATTATAATGAAAAATCCTATGTGTAATGAAAAGTTTATAACAGAGAATCAGCACTTCTATCCAAGGAGTTTAACAATTTTCCCAGCTAACTGAATTGTGGGAACTCAGCTTTTCCAGGGAATAAATATGCTATTTTTAACATTTTTATTATACAATTTGTCACAGGCTGTCTCATGAGAGTATCAACAATCAGTTTCAAACAGAATCCAACCACAAACACTTCTCCACATGTGACTTGGAACATCTGGCCTGCTCAAGTCCTCGTCTATATCAGGCGAGTGCCGGTCTGACTTTGATTCTTAGGCTCCTAAAAGCCTTTGTCCCACTTCCCACACTGGGGATGAGGTACGGTGAAACCATCGTCAAGGGGCCAGCCTGCAGTAAGTCTGAGTGTTAGGCTTGTGTTGCCCCTCACTTATGAACGCAGGCCTTTTCCGAGGGAGGCACGTGCTGCATTCCAGGGATATCGTGAACTAGATAATCTATGTGGCATTTTCCCTAATGGGCAGAGAGGAAGCTTTTTTTAAAGAAGAACACTAGCCAGCACCTCCTAGATGGATTATAATACCTGCACTGAGCAGAATGCTTTAGGCAGGAGGTAAACATTTTTAAGAGGTACAGGGCTGCTGTGTTGACTATACTTCCAAGTAATGAAGAAAAGGCTCATGACGAGAAGAAGGAAGAAAGAAAATGTTCTCACTTAGTCAGGGGACACTAAAGCAATGAAAGACACCAATACAGGGTGATCTAGGGGGATGGAAGAATTATGGAAAAGGAACGCAGGAGTTTTATCTCCCCTTTAAGCAGCATCCGTCTTTTTGAAAGTTGGAAGCTCACTATTAAAAATTCACTGATGTTGTTGTGACCATCTAAAAAAGTCCCATAGGAAGGAACCTTTAAGGAACCAAAACAGTCCCTAAATTATGCTTTCCAAGTACAGATCTCCATATGAGTTTTTCTTTAAATGAGGTGCATATGTAGAAGATTCCAGTTCATAGAAGAGATAGAGTCTTCAGAATAACACATTCTGATAAGTAAATGTCTGTTTGACACTTAGGCTTACCCATATTCACACTATGCCTCTCATCACACCATGATTCACATGAGCATATAAACACTTAAGATGTTTTCAGCAATGACAGCAAGACTCACAAAGCATTTGCCAGACCAGGAAACAGATTTCGTTTTGAAGAGGGTCTTTATCAAAGAATTTGAGAAAATATTTAAGCAGAATTGCTATAAATAAGAAACTGACTGTAGAATTAAATATGTTTGAATGGATATATGCCATTCCTTCATTATCTTAAAAAGAGACATGCATGTTGCCTTTTGCCACACTCAGAATTGTATGAAATAAATCAGAAGATAGCGAAAGCTTTAACCTGAGTTAGGCTCAATGTACGATCATTGCTACCATAACTTTAAATTCACTCTTTTAGCTTTAATTACAATGAAACATGCTGCATATGTATAGATTTTGTGCACAGGGTGCAATTTTTATTTTCAGAATTTAATGAGGAGCATTCTACCCCTATTATGCTGTTACAGTCTTCATACTATTCCTCTCTGTGAGTTTTTGACAGACAAATGAATAAGTTCTAAGGGGGAAGCAATAATGCAGGGAAATAAAGAAAAAAAAGAAGTTTTGCAAAATCAATACAGCAGTTTCACTGGGAGAAAGTGTTCACAATATGCCTTTAAATTTTAATACCTAACAAGATTTCATGTGATTTGTTGTAAAGGTTCGCCACCTCTTCTAGTCGATCAATGGTATTCCATATCAACAGAGGTGACAGAAGTTGTGTTTGTGTTGGTTTTTTCCTTTGGAAGAATACAAGTCTGGGTCATGGATAGCCAGGAATCTGGGAAGGAGACATAGGACTAACAAACACCCGTGTGGCAGTCACTGTCAAGTTCTTTTTCTTGATAGTAATATTATTGGGGCAATGAGTAGATAAAATACTTGCATCTATTTTTTAAAAAGCCAGGTTATTAACACTCTGAAATGTTTCTTTCAACATTTCATTGGGTTTTTCCCCATGCTGAAATCCCATCTAATCATGCATAGACTATATTTCAGGAGTTAAGTTCATTATTAGACACATGAATATCTTTTCTTATAAAGGTTGTTCTGAATGATAATTGGGTTCCTACACTCATAGCCAAAGCTTATTCATATTATAATGTGGCTGAAACACCACATTTGCAATGATGCAGAGTTTAAAATAGTATTATATAATATTAGTCATTAAGAGGAAAAATAATGAAGTAAAATAGGAAATATTTCCACTTGAAGCTGGCACATAGAAGAGTTTTAACTGGAAAAAGATGAGGAAATAGAATGTTTATTTTTCAAAGATTTTAGAGCTTGTTGATCATACTTTTTTTTTATGATGTCTACTTTTAGTTGCTTTTTCTTTCCCTTAAATGAAGATAATTTGATGCATTTTTCATTTAGAATATAAGCTTCAGGAGCTTTTATTTGCCTATTTTGTCATCGTATCCCCAGCACCTAGGTCAGTATCTGACATATAATAAGTGCTCAGTAAATATTATAATCATTCATCCATTCAATAATTCAGCAAATCCTATTGAGTATCCACCATGTGTCTGCTGCTATATAGAAGCTAGGAATATTTTTTAAAAAGGAGTGAGAAAAATCAGTCCCCACCTTTACCAAGTTCATCTGTTCTAGGGGAGAGAGAAACTCACAAAAGAATATCACTAATGAATATAATATAAACATTTAAAGATAGCTAAGTCCTCTTAAAGGAAAGAGCCATTATTAGCATACATTTTTGCTCATAAATGTCATAAAGATGAAGAAGCAACAAAATTCTAAGAAAACTGAGAAGCTAAGGGGCAAGAAGGAAGGAAAGTATAAGAGTGTGTGCAAGCAGAAGAGAATAAACTTCTAAACTTCTCAGCAGTGACCCAAGCTGAGCCAATGGAAAGACAAGAGAAATGGCCCGTGCAGTGGTATGACACTACTAGAGGGCAGAGGGTGAGAGAAGCACGTGTGAGGAGGGGCTGTCCTCCACATCGCGAAGCAGGGTTGCCTAGCATGGGTCAGTGGGAGCACACTGGTAGGGGGGATGACGGAGACAAAATGCAACCTTATTCAATTATACAGGATGTTTTTCCCTTAGAAAGTTCCCACGTTGTCTCTGTTTTTAAAAAAAATTTTTTAATGTTTTTATTTTTGAGAGAGAGAGAAAGAGAGAGAGAGAGAGAGAGAGACACTGTGAGCAGGGGAGGGTCAGAGAGAGAGGGAGACACAGAATCCGAAGACAGGCTCCAGGCTCTGAGCTGTCAGCACAGAGCCAGACGCGGGGCTCGAACCCACAAACCGCGAGATCATGACCTGAGCCAAAGTCGGACGTTTAACTGACTGAGCCACCCAGGCGCCCCTCACGTTGTCTTTCTGAAAAGTTAATTTTATGATTCAGACAAATTACTTCTGATTTAATAAAATTATTTTTATAACCGAATTCTGGAAGGCTAATTGGAAGGAGAAATATAAGGATATAGTTGATACTATTTGTTAATTTGAGAGCATGGCATCCAACTCGAATTGCCTCTGATGTCACAGCAAGGTTTCCTCCCGCTTGTCACCAGTCCAAACCGGCAGCCTTATCCCAGGTGGCCCTGCCTTGCCTGCCGCTCTGTTCACTCAGCTTGGCCACATCCTGTCCCTGTCTCCATAATGTCATCATTGCTTCTCCCATCTGTCTTACCCTTTCCTCCATTGCTTTGTCAGAATGCCCTAGAGCCACACAGACCAACACACCAGTCCACCCTGTGGAGAGTCATGGAGCATCAATCGTTTTTAAAGTTTATGTATTTATTTTGAGAGAGACAGAGACAGTGTGAGGAGCGAAGAGCCAGAAAGGGAGAGAGAGAATCCCAAGTTTGACGTGGGGTTTGAACCCACGAACCATAAGATCATGACTTGAGCTAAACCAAGAGTGAAACCAAGAGTGAGACACTTAACCGACTGAGCCACCCAGGCGTACCATGATGGGGCATATTTGTGATGGCATGAAAGGAAGCCACATTTTGTCCAGTAGCAGGGAAGGAGTTAACAGTGACCTCTAGGGGACTGGCATCCGGGACTTTGGTCCAGGGTGGTGGATACAGTTCAAGTCAGCATCATGGAATTCTATTTTGTTCTTTTGCTTTTTAAAATTTTAACCCAAGTGTTATGATCTTTGAGGGACAGGACGTGTTGTTTTCAAGGGAAGCAGAAAGATGCAGCTTTATGTTGCAAAATAGTTACAAAAATATCTCCAGTACTTCCTGATTAGATGCATCACAGATGAGATCTGCCTGTTTGCAAGATGAGGTTAAAGTTCAAAGAAGCAAGCAGGAAGCAAAAGTTGTGTGTGTGTGTGTGTGTGTGTGTGTGTGTGTGTGTTTTAATGTAAACCCATGTGCATATGCACGAGTGTGCGCACACACACCCATTCAGAACTGAGGATTCTGGACACTTTCTTTTTTGGAGAACAAGTTAGCCACAAGAAAGACTGAATCGTATGGTTTCAAAGAATAATATACAATTGATTGTTTTAAATATCCATCTGTCAGTCACAGCACATCGAAGTCTTGTGAACAGTACTGCTAAGTCAAGAAAGGCCCCATATTTAAAATTTAAATGCAAATAAGGCTTCCCTGTTGAATAAGTGCCAGAAATAGGAGTAAGAATCTATGCAGTTAGCTTCCTTAGCATCTGAGCCCCAAGGCTTTAAAGGGGAACAGTAGTAAGCTATTCCCTAAAAACCTTAAATGAAGCATAAATTAAGCTCTGCAGATGCAATTATTTCTCTTCATGGTCCAAAGCACCAGCTGGGTGGGTTCAAGAGCCATTTGGTGCTCAGGCAGCGGTTTGCCGTCCTGTCTCCTCTGTGAGCTGTCATTCACACCAAGTGCTGAAGGACGTGCTTAAGATGCTACAACCACTGTTCTCTTACTTCATGCCTGAGGAGTTGAAAAGAATATTTTCAAAGCTGTAGCTATTTTAGTTTGTAGAAAACAAATATGATCATACTATTCTAATTTTCTTCTGCCACAGGATTATTTTATTACAGGGGTCTAGAAAATAAAAGGGATCTGACAAAGAGAATCATAGCTTACTTCTTTTTTGTTAAAAAAAAAAAAAACAACCCATGTGCTAGGTAGAATATAATCATCAATGACAAAATCTATCCCCAGTAGGATAATGCAAACATGTCCTTCTTAAGGCATATTCTGTAAAGTTTAGCATCTTTGCTGACTTTATTTCTCATCATTTTATTATTATTTTTTAAGATTTTATTTATTTATTTTAAATGTTTATTTATTTTTGAGAGCGAGGGAGAGAGAGAGAGAGAGGAGAGGGCAAAGAGAGAGAGATGGAATCCCAAGCAGGCTCCACACTGACAACGCAGAGCCTGACACGGGGCTCGAACCCATGAACTGTGAGATACTGACCTGAGCTGAAATCAAGAGTTGGACGCTTAACCAACTGAGCCACCCAGGTGCCCTTAAGATTTTATTTTTAAGTAATCTCTATGCCCAACATGGGGCTCAAACTCATGACCCTGAGATCAAGAGTCACACATTCCATTCACTGAGCCAGCCAGGCACCTCTTATCATTTTACTTTTTAAATTTCTTTTTGATGACTTGTTTTTGTTTGTGAATTTCCTCTAACTGGAAGTGGCTTCAAACACATCAGCTCTTCCTGAAGTGCAGAATGCTGGGTTGTCACGTTTAAGAGCACTGTTGGTAGATCTGGGGCTGCGTTTTCAGAGGGCTGCTGACTGCCTTGTATGTGGAGCCCCTAGGACCAGGATTCATACCATATTTGGGCGAAGAAAGAGGGACTATGAAACCTCTACTAAAATGAGAACACGATGCTGTTGTAGGCTGAAGACCGGCTTCCCCTGAGTTGCTTTAGAAGAGAGCCCAGGTGGAATTTACGGTGGCAGTTTTCATAGTAGCTCTCCAGTCAAACTTCCATCTGTAGCACCTTTTACTGTGTGCCATTTAAAATTTTTTTTAATGTTTTTATTTATTTTTGAGAGAGAGAGAGCGTGAGCAGGGAGGGTCAGAGAGAGAGGGAGACACAGAATCCGAAGACAGGCTCCAGGCTGTGAGGTAGTTGTCAGCACAGAGCTGACGCGGGGCTCGAACTCACGAACCGTGAGATCATGACCTGAGCCGAAGTCGGACGCTTAACTGACTGAGCCACCCAGGCGCCCCTGTGTGCCATTTTAATTTGGATAATTTGGGCTTCTCTTTTGCACCTGTCCTGAGGAAGCTGCGAGATGGAGGGATTAGAGAGGTTGACACAAGCTAGGGGAATAACAGGGCAAAGTGAGCATTAGCGAAGGTTTGTCCTTAAAAAACAAACACAAGTCAGTGTGCACTACAGAAGCCCTGGGTTGCGTGTGTGTTTATAAACCAGGATGAAGATCTAATGGAGCCGACCGACTGTAGCAGGTGCTTCTAAACACCTCTAAAATGCTCTTCCTAAAAGATAAAACAGTGTTAGAGCCTCCGAGTCCAAGCAGTGCAAATCTGTACAAATACCCATCACTGCTTTGTTTATCAGAGGTAGCAGGCATTGGTTTATTTCAGGCTCTCAAAACTCTCTTTCCCTGATCCTTCTTATTAAATAAATGGCATGTTGCTAGCAGTCACAATTGTTCTTAAAAAAAAAAAAGTGCTAAGTCTCATATACAGACTTAAATACTATTACTCCACACATGGTCAATACCAAACAAGTTTAAAATAACAATTTTCTTTAAGAGACAACATATCTAAATGCCCCTTGTCTATCTGTTCTGTCCTCTTCCCTGCAGGAAGAAGCAGGGGAGGAGATGTTTGCTGGAGGAGCACTGAGTCCTGCATGGGGCCGTCTGAATTAATGCCTGGCTCTGCCTATCACAAAGCACTCTTCCTCAAACATCTCTATTGGCTCTTCTGTAAAAAAAAAAAAAAAAAAAAAAAACAAGTGCACTGGGACTCAAATAACAATTTCATGACATGAGGAAGATTCAATGTGCTTCCAAAATGGGTATTCCTGCTGCAGGGTAGTTTCACTTACAATATTAAAGATGTGATTTGATTTTCGAATATTCACCATCATCATTAGCTTAGAGATAACTCCTAGAATATTAGAAAGAATGAATGAAGACCAAGGGAAAACTTATTTCATTGTTTATATCAATGTTGCTCTCAGACCCTCAAGAGATAAAGTTTCTTCATGAAACATTTGCCTGGGAAATGAGAACAATCGATTTGTTTGTATCTACATCCTGGTCTCGCTGGAGGGATGGTCCACAGGCATGGAAGGTGAGTCCCTTAAACACTTATTATGGGTGGTGGGAGAGTGGACAGGGGTGGGAACTCAATTATTGTAGACAAGTATCTTTGGAAAAAGCAAGTTTGACATTCAACTGTATAACTAGCGTGGACAAGGACAACAAGAGCTTCAAGCCCAAGAGAACCAGAACACTCAGGTAGGGCAGAAGGTTGGTTATGGAAAAGAAGTTGGGTTTCCATCTGCTCCATTTATTGAACAACTACTAGGTGCTAGACACTGACAGTTTGGCTTCTGCACTGGGGTCCCATCTTTCCTGCATAGTTTTTATGTTGTGGCATCTTCCATTAATATCTACCACTATAAATGAAAACACAGGAGTTTGGGTATCTTCTCCTTAGCCTCCTAAGGGAGCCCGTGGTGGAGAGTGGAAAAACCAAAAGACATGAATTACAGTCTAGTTCTGCCAGTGACCATAAAATGTTAGACCAGGAGTGCCTGGGTGGCTCCATCAGTTAAGCGTCTGACTCTTGATTTCAGCTCAGGTCATGATCTCATGGTTTGTGAGACTGAGCCCCATGTGGGGCTCTGTGCTGACAGCACATAGCCTGTTTGGGATTTTCTCTCCCACTCTCTGCCCCTTCCCCACTCACATGCAGTCTTTCTTTCTCTCTCTCTCTCTCTCTCTCTCTCAAAAATAAACTTAAAAAATATGTTAGACCAATCATTGAATCTCTCTGGGCCCTGATTTTTCTTACTTGTAAAGCAAAGGAATTGGATGGTATGGATGGGCAATTCACAAACTTTGGAGGTTTTGCAAGAGATTTATGAGTCCATATGAACCAAGTCTGTTGACTCTATTAATAAGATTTGCAGCTGCATGTAATTCCATTTTGCAAATGTGGTAAGAGGTGCTATCATTAAGAAGGTGTGAATTTACTTAAGTAATGCATTTATAAAAATCATGTCATTTTATTGAATCAGAGGATGCTAAAAGCCTGATCATCACATGCAAGTGTTCATGAGTAAATTAAGAAGAGATCTTCATACTAGAAAATGTTGGGAACCACCCTAGATGACAGAGATAATTTCTTAATATTATTTCACTGATATTCTTGAAATTCCATGTGTAAAGGGAAAATTCTTTCTAGGTAAGAGTTGGAAGTGTTTTTCCTTCACTAACACTTTTAATCCTCAGCACCCATGTTCTTAATCAAGATGGCAGTCTTTCACTTTATATGTACCTTCATTTGAAGGGCAATGTCCCCCAGGCTGACTGACAGTTTTGTCTGATGATACACATTTGGCAAAACTTGAGGTAGTGTCTGAGATAGAGCAAAACCGCCCATTTGGCGATCTGACTTTGGTTTAAAAAGAGTTTTATAACTGAATATTGAATATATTGAAAAGAACAAATGGTTCTTGCAACCATTTGCAACAATGCAATTATTGAAAAATAAGTGACTTGACCACAATCAAAATTGGACTTGATTGGAAAATTGGAAGAATTAAAACCTCCACCCTCAACATACAGCAGTTCCTATTACTAAAATGTACCATGTCTCAGCAGAATATATTTAAAAAATGCTGCAGGGGCACCCTGGGTGGCTCAGTTGGTTGTGTCTGACTCTGGATTTCAGCTTAGGTCATAAACTCACAGTTCGTGAGTTTGAGCCCCAAGTTGGTCTCTGTATTGACAGTGCAGAGTCTGCTTGGGATTCTCTCTCCTTCTATGTTCCTCCCCCACTTGAGCTCTCTCTTTTTTTCTTTTTTTATGTTTTAGTTTTGAGAGACAGGGTACGAGCAGGGGATGGGCAGAGACAGAGGGAGACACAGAATCTGAAGCAGGCTCCAGGCTCTGAGCTGTCAGCACAGAGCTGGACGTGGGCTTGAACTTACGAATGATGAGATCATGACCTGAGCCAAGCAACCCAGGTGCCCCAAGAGCTCTCTCTAAATAATCAAATAAACTTTTTAAAAAATGCTGCAGTGGGAGCCTCAAAGATGAAGTATTCAGAGATAGGTTTGTTTGGGAGGTAAGTGGCAACTATGTGACTAATGATGATTTTTTTTTTTGACTAAAGATGACTTCTGAGCAGACCTGTACCAATTTTCCTAATTAGTCTCATGGACTCATCACAAATGTCTGTTGTTTTGTTTTGCTTTGTTTTGTTTTGATGAATGGAGTGTCTATCTGTGTGTATCAAACCACACTCATGAAGTAAACTCTTTCAAACAGTGTGTCTGGTACAGTTTGGTGGCTGTTCAAGACACCACACACGGCATCTTCATCTGTGGGTTTCTTTTCTAGTGGAAAGAACAAATTGGTGGGTGGATTTCCTTCCCCTTTTATACTGTTTCAGCAACAGTTCCCAAGTGCTTTTCATTTAACATTACCAGATCCCATTTCTTTTTCAGATCCAAGTCCAAATTGTGCGAGGAAGTAAAGACAGCTGTTACCAGACAAACCAAGATCATCAGAAAGACTGAATTCCAGCTATTGCTGTTTTCTGGATCTTTACCTTAATTCGTGCCAGGTCTGTCCATAACAATACTCAGACATAAGAACCTTTTGCCCATTCACATTCAATACTACAGTAAAGTGAAGGTATTTTCCAACAGAAACAAATACCGAAATACCTAAGAATATCTTCTTTTACATTAAAAAATTTTTTTAAAATTTATTTATTTTTGAGACAGAGAGAGACAGAGCATGAGCAGGGGAGGGGCAAAAAGAGAGGGAGACACAGAATCTGAAGCAGGCTCCAGGCTCTGAGCTGTCAGTACAGAGCCCGACACGGAGCTCGAACCCACAAACAGTGAGATCACGACCTGAGCTGAAGTTGGATGCTTAACTGACTGAGCCACTCAGGCGCCCCTACGTTTTTGTTTACAGTCACTCAAATTCTACAATAATAGTGCTCAAAATATGAATAACTTTTCTCCTATGCACATGGGATGTTTGGCAACGTTAAACTTGTAAAACCCTTTTTGAATTTGATTCTCAAAAATGATCAAATTGGGGGTCACCTGGGTGGCTCAGTCAGTTGAGTCAGACTTCGTCACAATCTTGTGGTTCATGAATTCGAGCCCCACATCGGGGTCACTGCTGTCAGCACAGGGCCTGCTTCAGATCCTCTGCCCCTCTCTCTGTCCCTCCCCCACTTGCATGCTCTCAAAAATAAACATTTAAAAAAATGGTCAGGTTGGTCATCTAAACAGAAACTTACTGATTTTCCCCCATCAGAAAGTATTAGGTAGCTTCATTTGAATAAAACAGTGTTGAGTCAAATCTAACAGATACAGTTATAGTCTATGAACTTCTATTCTAAAAGCGGTTTTCAAACTTAAGGAAACCCATTTTCAGGGGCCAAAACAAGGAGAGTAAGTTTTGATTACTCTGCTTAAACATGACATTGCCCCCTATTGGAAGTTAGCAATTTAAGGAGGGCACTTGCTGTGTTGAACACCAGGTATTATGTGGAAGTGTTGAATCACTATATTGCTCACCTGAAACTAATAATACACTGTATGTTAACTAACTGGAGTTTAAAAAAAAACTAAAAAAAAAAGAAAGAATGTATACTTGGGAAAGATAATTATCTTTAAAATATGACATTCATATTTAATCACAAATAAGCCATTTATGTAGATTTAATAAATATTCATGTTGGAAAGTTTCTTAAAGTAAAAAAAAAAAAAAAAGACCAGAATGGCAGTCTCACCATATATCCATATATGTTACATTACTGAATACACAAGGAAGGTTGAATTTGTAGCTGAAGGACTACTTTCAGGTTTTTAAATGAAGAAACATTTTTATTTTCTACTATACAATGCCTCAACAACTCTGTGGTGTCCTTTCAGTATATATTATTTCCTATTTGACGTCTACACACTTGTACTTTCTTGAGGCAATTATTATTGTTGCATGTAAGATGAAAGGTAAATATGTTCTTTTGCCTACAGTTGGCCTCTAATGAAAAAAAAAAAAAAAACCAGATAGAGGGACACCTGGGTGGCTGTTGGTTAAGCATCCAACTCTTGGTTTCAGCTCAGGTCATGATCAAACTGTGGGTCCAAGCCCTGCATCGAGCTCAGTGTGGACAGTATGGAGCCTACTTGGGATTCTCTCTCTCCCTGGCTCTCTGCCCCTCCCAACTTACACACATGCACACTCTCTAAATAAATAAATTAGTAGGGGCACCTGGGTGGCTCAGTCGGTTAAGCATCCGACTTTGGCTCAGGTCATGATCTTGCAGTTTGTGAGTTCGAGCCTGGCGTTGGGCTCTGTGCTGGCAGCCCGGAGCCTGGAGCCTGCTTTGGATTCTGTGTCTTCCTCTCTCTCTGCGCCTCCACTGCTCATGCTCTCTCTCTCTCTCAAAAATAAATAAACATTCAAAAAATTAAAAAAAAATAAGTAAATATATTTTTTAAAAATGATGCGTATATCTTTAATGCTACTGAAAAAAAAAATACTCCTACATGCCTTTTCAGTGGTGATCCTGTCAATTAAAATGTTAACTTCAGGAAAGCTGAATTGGTAGCAATCATTTTAGAAAAGGCAATTCTGAATTTAACTCCAAACAGCACACAGGAGAAGAGCTTGGGTGATTACTAGGCAATTATTTAGAAACATTTTTTAAATTAAAAATAAAAGTTTGAGGGTCCTAGAGGACTTTACTTCTAGTTCCATCTGGTCTCATCTATAAACTATCATCACTGCACGAGATAATCTGTTTTAAAGACTGTAAAAACAGTTGTAACAGATAGTTAAAGAATTAGAAAAACCACCGGGGTTCTCTCACCACCAATGGAATCACATTTTAGGAAAACAGACAATTTTACCTGAAAACAAAAAGAAATATTCACATTCACTTATATAAGAGAGTAATTTTATGAAGATTTTAGGGAAAACTTAAAGTGGGGATAATTAGTAATATGGGTAGAGACTATTGCGTCAATGGAAAACCAAAATAACATGTAAAATTAGAAGTTAACTGACTTCAAGGAAACATTTAATATTCTCGCCGTATGATCCCATTATGTACTCCCATGTCCAAATCCCTGTGGCTAAAGTAAAGGGCTGATTTTATGTCCATATTTTCAGGATTCTGATGAATGATCGCTACTCCAAATACATGTGTATTTATTAATTTTAATGCTTTACTCCCTGCTTTAACAAGAGTGTAGCACCTCGAAGTTACGAATTTTACTTCTAAATGACCATGCCAACGTGTTCCAAAGCTGTAATGATTGACATGGTTTAGGACTGAAACAAAGATAAATATTTTAACAGAAGAGAGAATCTAGAAACAGTGCAGTCTTTTTAAGGCTATCCATGTGGGGGGGAAAAATGAATCCTCCCTCCCTGCTTTACACCATTCAAAAAAAAAAATCAATTCCAGTAGACTAAAGAGCTAAATGTGAAAGGCAGAACAATAAGGCTTCTGGAAGAAACCACAAGTATCCTCATAACCTTGAGCAAACAAATATCTCTTCAACAGGAAACAAAGAGTATGGACCATAGGGAAAGAACTGGTAAACCAGGCTACACTAAAAGGAAATGTCTGTTCATCCAAAGATACTGGAAAGCGAGTAAAAAGGTAACCACAGACGGTGAGAGATGCCTGCCACCCACATATCTGATAAAGGTCTCCTAGCCAAAATGGAACTACAAATCAAAAAGACAATCCCAACAGAAAAAAAGAAATGGCAAACTACTTGAAGAGGTACTTCACTAAAGATGACGTGCATATTGCCAGTATTGAAAAGGTATTTGAGTTCATGAGTCATTGGGAAAATGTCAATTAAAGTTAAGATCCATCAGAGGGCCCAAAATTAAAAAGACTGACAATACTGTGTGGGGCAAGGATACAGAGAAAATGCACCCCTGGCCCGCCCCCGCACACTGCTGGTGGGAGTGTTAACTGCTACAGTTCCTTTGAAAGTCAGTTTGATGGAGTCTACTCAAGGTGAATATAAGTTTACCCCATGACCCCGCAGCTCTATTCCTAGATATACACCCAGCAGACACGAGGACTGATATCTACCAACAGATGTGTTATGAGAACGTCTGCAGCAGTTCTAACCATCAACAGTTAGATGGATTTCAAAACCGCAGCGAACCCACACTATGAAGTATTATACAGGCTGAACCAACTTTAGCTACAAGCAACAATGTGAATGAATTCCACAGTTATAATACTGAATGAAAGAGGTCAGAATGAAGAGCATATACTGTAGGATTCCATCTATATGAAGAAAAAAAAAACCCCAAGCCAAATAAACAAAAAGGACAAAATTAATATATGGTCCTAGAACACAAGAGAAAGTTACTTTTCTGGGGGACTGTGACTGGGGCGGACAAAGGGGCTTCTTGTTTTGGATGCTAGTACATGGATGTATTCACTTTTGCTGGTATGTGTACACTTCTGATGTACACATATATATTTTTGTAGAGAATATGCCAGATCCACTTCACTAGTGAGAGAAGGGATGAAAGGAAGGGAGGAATGAGGAAGCGAATGTTGGAGGGAGTATAAAATAAGTGAAATAATCGAAAGAGAATAACCTTAAAAGTTCTCATCGCAAGAAACAAAACATGAGGGGATGGATGTTAACTGAATATTATGGTAATCATATCACAATATACACACATATCAAATCATTATGTTATCCATCTAAAATTCATATAGTATGTCCATTGGATTTCAAAACTGGACCCCCCAAAATGTTTTTAAGTGAAATAAGGTGGCTGGTTGATCTGTTTCTTTCTCTTAGTATTGCCAGGCCATTGGGTGAATAAGGAATTAAATCCTATTCCCAGTTTCCTCCTTAAATGCTGAGAAGCCGACACTTATTTTCCTTGGTTACAAAGTTAGATTTTTGTTGAATTTTATGGAACAGAGCAGAGGAGACCTGGCCACCATGGCGGCAAAAAAAGCTAATGAGAAATAGGCTGTGGTTTTTGCTGTGCTGTGATTAACTCCAGATTTTGAAAATGATCTTCAAACCAAAGAGAATGAGGCAAACAATTCCAAGATTTGCAGGAAACCAACTCAAAAACAATTAATTTTCTACTGATCGCCTATTGGAATAGAGGCCGATGAGAGCAGAGAGCAAGTGCCAGCTTGTCAGGGCCATGGCTTCCTGAGGTTTGGTTGACCAGAACCTGAGAGTGAAGAGCATGGAATGGAATCGTTACAAGGAGATCCGAAGAAAGAGCCCCTCCAGTGATGATATATTAAGTCCTCAACATGAAATCTTCAAACGGACAACACGAAAACTTACAGCTGTTTTTTCCCACCAGGAGGAAAGAAGCGTAAAACTATTGTCCTTCCTTCTCTTCTCATCCCCTGCACCTAATTGTTTGAGTGAATTTGAATGCCGCAGTTGTTAGCAGAGAAACAAAACCCAGCTTAAAAACAAAGGTTCTTACTACAATGCCTTCTTGTAAAAACTTAATAAACACATTAGGAATTTACAAAATCCTTCTCCAGCAACATACATCATTTTAAAGAGTGCTTGTTATTTGAAATATGTTAGAACTTAAACACCTCACTTATTACATAAAAAAAGACGGCTGTTGTCTATTAGACCAAGAATTTTGAACCATATCCTAATTATCATAATTATACCTAATTACGTGAATTTGAGAGTTCTCACTCTGCATACTAATTGAAATGGCATAATAAAACCATTTATCCTTTTAGATTTCTGCCAAACCCTCAATACTGAGGGGGTATCATGGTGCTTTGAGATCACAGACATACCTCATAACCCCTGGGGTATGAGAAAAGCTATTTAAACTTGAACTGAAGGTTTTACATCTAAGTACTGGGTTCAAGTTATTATTCCAAGAGTGGGAAATACAAAACGATAACCAGTCTATTAGAGAGTAACTTTCCTACATTCCTTTCTTGCATGTGGACGTCAAGGTCAAGAATAGCACGTCACCCACACTGCAAACTTGGCGACGGCCATGGTCTGAGTTTTGGTATTCACTACCTGGTTACTTTTTTTCAAGCACATCTTAGTCTAGACCTGCAAGTCACTCCAGGGGCTGGGCAAGTAAGTGGTGCCTAGGAACAATTTAGGTGCTATGTGGCCAGGCCAGAGCACTTAGGAAATCTGGAGTGCCAGTAATACTTTCATTCACCATTGTAGGACAGCGACAGAAATTCAAAGATAACAAAATATTGATTGCTCACCCATTAGAATAGGGCAATGCCACAGTTTATCAGGAACGTCTAGTCAGGCACTGGGGGTGGGGGTGGGAGGTGGGCGACACTGGCAGGGGTGGCGAACAATGCGGCGTGCAGCTACACAGAGGCTCTCGGCCAGTTCCATCGGAATCACCTCCTGAAGGACTTGTTAAGACAGGTGTCTGTGCAGCTACAGAGAAGCGCTCGGATCTTTCTTGGTCGTTCTCAAACTTGAATGTGCTTAGTCGCCTGGAGATTTTAAGTGCCTATTTTCAAACTCTGTTCTGGAGATTCCGATTCAGTTGGGAGGGGATATGGTCCAGGAATCTGCATGGTTGTTTGCCTGTGTTTTAAAAACAAGCTTTCCTTGTGATTTTGACCCAACTCCAACCTCATGATTGAAAACCAGGGTTTAATATTCTATTGCTGAGCTGAAAAGCTCTAAATAATCACTCTCAGCAATGACATTTACCTTAATCACTAGTACTTGCTCTCTATGTGGGGGTGGGGTGGGGGGGGGGGAAGGAGGCACTACTAATATTAAGAACTCTTGCTTCCAATTTGTACTGTTCCAGGGTGCTCTCCCCCAGCTGGCGAGCTTAGTTCAGGAAACTCCAAGAATGTGCATTTCACCCTGGTGTGCATTAGGAAGCTTTCTTGCTAAAGCTCAGAAAATCTTCTCCAAGTCAAGTCACACCCCACCTAGAATGAATTTCATGACCAAAAATTACTGAGTATTTCAATGACAAGACTAGAACTGATGGATGTTTATCCAAAAATACTCTCATTTAAAACTACTTTGTAAGAGATATTTTTAAATCTTTGCAAACACCTACCACCAAGTTAGAGATTAAATGGCTTCTCTTTTGGAAATAAACTTATGAAAATATACTATTGCTAACTGCTGTTGTTGCTAATCTTCATAAAGAAGAATCTGCAGATAAGGTATTTGGGAAAATTTAATAAGACCCAGGGAATATTGGCCCTCTCCATCCTAGACTTAAATTTCCATTCAGGAAAAGAACCCAACAATGGTCTAAAGGGGACTGGAGAAATGCACCCATACAATGGAAGATGGTGCCACAGCAAAAAAAGAATAAGGAGCAAAAAAGGCAGGGTAAAGAACAAAGCCTATATAGTGTGCTGGCTTTTGTCTACTAAAGCAGGAGGTAAGAGTCTATATTTTTATTTTGTTTTGGAAGCATATGCATAAAGCAGGGCAAAAGCAAGTAAAAGTAATGGTTACCTTGGTGGGGGTGGGGGGCGGCCCGTAACTGAGCAGATGACTGACAGGATGGAGAATGCATTGTATCTCTGTTTACACTTATTGGTAAGTTAACAGTATGAATGTATTACATATTTTTAAAATATTTTTAAAAAACCCCTCTCTAGCTTCAAATTTTTTTTTAATTAAAAAAATTTTTAATGTTTATTTTTGAGAGAGACAGTGCGCAAGTGGGGGAGGGGCAGAGAGAGAGGGAGACACAGAATCGGAACAGGCGCCAGGCTCTGAGCTGTCAGCACAGAGCCCGGCGCGGGGCTCAAACCCATGCACTGAAAGATCATGACCTGAGCCGCCGTCGGACGCTTAACGGACTGAGCCACCCACACGCCCCTCTAGTTCCAAATTTCTACTCACCTATGTCAGGAACTATCAATCTACCACTTGAGGTACATGTTGGAGAAGACTGAGAGAGAGTAATGATACCTGCACCAATAAACACAAAGGCTTCTGGGAATTTCTTTACGGGAGCAATCATCTGAAGTACAAAAATTAAAAGGAAAGTCCTCCCCCACCCGGATACTTTCAATGAATGTTTCTGGTTTATAAAAGTTTAAGTGAAACTCAATTACACAGAAAACATATAACGTTTGAATTGTAAAGCCTTTCTGTGTGATATTACGTTGACATACAGCATGAGAAAAGAGCCTGAGATACAAAAATACAGTTGTGATCCAGGAAATGGCACCGAATTAGAACAGTTTTATTATTTAACATACCAATGTATATACATTATCCTCCCAAATAAGAAACAATTTGACTCCAAAGTTTAAAATGTAGTTTCCAAAATGAATCCTTAGTGTAAATTTGAAAAAAAAAAAAAAAAAAAAAAAAAAAAAGTCTTGCAAATTAACAAACAATTTTGATCCTTGACTAAAATATGCACCCTGTACCAATCACCTCTCTCATACAAAATGTGTATTATAAATAAAACTTTCAAAAAAGATCTTGAATGTTTATTGCACGTTGTACAGAATGCTTGCCGCTATCTGAAAGGCTTTTCAGCTCTTTACTGTATTAGCTGTTTAAAGGATTTCCTCAAATTTGGGTGAAAACAACACTCTGCAAATATGAGCCTATGTAGGATCATATATGGTGTTTACCAGAAACAGGAAAATATAACCTTACTGGACTGCTTCTGCGCTTTTTCTAAAATAAGAGGGACTCTGTTTTTTAGTGTTAAAAGCAATGACAAGATCCGGACACATTAAAAGTCCTGTTCAAGTGTCAATTTTCTCTTTTCAAATAGAAACTACATGGAGAGGCATTTTTTTTTTTTTTTTTTTTTTTTTTTTTTTTTACCCAGTCATATATTTCTACTTTCTAGGACCAGCCCTTCTTGAAGTATATTTGTTAAAGATCACACTACAGGATTTGGAATAGTGCTGTTCGTCAGCAATAGTCACTGTTTTGGTTTCAACATCTCAACCTCTCTTAGCCCTAGTAAAAGCACAAATCAGCCAGTCTGCCGTGGCCTGAAAAACAAAAAAGGGTTCCTAGTAAGTTTTCATACCATCCAGCACAGTGCCTTGCAAAGAGCTGGAGCTCAATAAATATTTGATGAATGAATGCACTATCTTTGGGACCATTTCCTATACTTAATTACTGATTTATGAGTAATACGTTGATTTAAGGTACACAGATCTAACATAATGACTAAACAGAAAACACATATGACATGGCACAGACAGTTTCTACAATCCTGTCCCAGGACACACTGTGTATTTTAAGGGTTAAAACTATTCCAATAATAAAAATTGATTAGTCAAATATTTTTATTTTGCCAAAGGACTCTTAACAGTATTAGCCTTTGGCAATTCCCAAACATACAATGAACCCCAAACAAAATAAAACAAAACAAAATTGCACTATTACAAGGAAACAAGTCCATGAAAGCAGAGAGGAGGAGCCAGTTAAGGAACAGCGACTTCAAGGAGACGGTTGTTTTTTCGTTTGCATGTTGGGACACTCCCATTTTTCTGGTTGCCCTGAATAAACTTCACACATACTTTATCCTGTCTGAACTGCACCAGGAACCTGGAAGAAAAGAAGAGGGCGAGTTAAAGAAAAGTACACACACAACAGCTGATGATGACACTAACAGTAGCTTTTGTTTGTTTCTTTTTTTAAGTTTATTTATTTATTTTGAAAGAGATAAAGAGAGGGGTGGGGAGGGGCAGAGACAGAGAATCCAAGAAGGCTCCACGCTGTCAGCGCTGAGTCTGATGTGGGGCTCGATCCTATGAACCTTGAGCTCGTGACCTGAGCTCATGACCTGAGCCAAAATCAAGTCAGGTGCTTAACCGACTGAGCCACGCAGGTGCCCCCATTAGCTTTTGTTTCCTGGTGGATATTGACCTTGACAAGTATTGCCTCTTTCCATCAGCACTTGTAGCAGGCATCACTTAGCCCTAAGGAAACTGACGTTCATTAACTAACCATACTCCAGTAAGGTATGAAGGGCTAAGAAGAATTATTTCCGTGTTTCAAATGGAAAGACCAACCTGCTCTTTTCCCATTTTTCTCCATTTTTGCATAGCAAAACCATAAACTGGCGGGGCGCGGAGGGTCGTCCTATTAAATTATCAACAGCTTGAGAAAATGAAATGAAAAAATTTCAGAAAAGAGGTCTAGAGACACTCCAGACTATGATTTCCAAACACTGGTTACCCATATATTTCCCAAACAATTTTGTCATATCTACATACTATGCTAATAGTTGTTTCTAACCCTAAATAAGTAGATTTCAGAATAGCTGTGACCTATGGAATAATAATAATAAAATCACAAGTTTGATCTGCCCCTTATATTTTTTAATGTCCATTAAAATATATATAATATATACTATATATGTAATTACATATGTGTGTGTATATATATATATGATTTAATTATATAATCATAACATTTACAATCTCTGTCAGTGCACACCCAAAGACACTTCTTATCCTACAGTAGTAGGACATGTGAAACACCATGTGAAACCATATTCTAGTTCCAGTCTTTCCTTTCACAGACCGTTAGGGGTCAGGTGCTCGTCCACAGGATGATTCGTCACACCTTCCTACCACAAACATATTGCCTTCCTCCCGAGCTCAGGGCTGCAAGGGCCACCTGGACGTACAAAATGAGGTCCCTGCCCTCGAGGACAGCACCCCTGCAGAGGGAGGAGCAGCATGACGGATCAGAACCCGGGCTTTCCCATCTCAAAGCCAATGCTCTTCACGCATGTTTCTCAGGGAACAGTTTTCTGAGTTGCTGGCATATGGCTGAGTCACTCTAACAACCATGTGATGGATCACATGCTCACTGGATCCACGACAACAGCAAACATCAAAACAGCTCTGTTCCATGCACATTAATCTCAATGTCAAAGTCTACGGGACCCGTCCGCGTTTTGCAAACATTATCTACTGGAGTGAAATGTGACACATTTCAACATGTTTTTCTAACAGGATAGTACTTCCATGCTTTGGAATGGGCCATTTCTTTTTAACTTGAAAGCACTGACAAAAAGAGCTACGGCTCCAAAACTGCATCTCTCCAGCATATATACTTATATCTTATATCTACGTGCCTCAAAGAAAGAAAGCACCTTTCGAGTTTAATGCCAATACACACATTTAAAAAATCAAATAATTTTAATTTTCAAAGACCACTTATGGTGTAATGAAAGTATAGGAAGTTCTTTTCCCCATAACTTTAGCATTGGTTGTCTTCATGTTCACGATGCATGACTGCAATTCACTCTAGAAATAATAATAATCGCGAAGATTATTGAATGCTCACCATGCACCACACGGTTCCTAGTAAGTTACATACGTTAACTCAACTTTAAAATAATCTTATGAGGCAAGTTAATATTATTATTATTTTTATTATTATTTTTAGTGTTTATGTTTGAGAGAGATAGACACAGCGTGAGTAGGGGAAGGGCAGAGAGGGAGACAGTCTGAAGCAGGCTCTAGGCTCTGAGCGGTCAGCACAGAGCCCAATGCGGGGCTTGAACTCATGAAGCATGAGATCATGACTTGAGCTGAAGTCAGACACTTAATTGACTGAGCCACCCAGGTGCCCCAGAGGCAAGTAATATTTTTCATCTCTATTTCATAAAAGAGAAAACCAGAGCATGGCCCACAGTGAGGACATGGTAATAAGGAATCATTCTCCAGCAAACAATAATGTTGAATGCATTTTCTCACAGCATCAATTCCAGTTAGAATGTCACAGCAAAAAGATTTTAGATGATTTGTCTTCATTTAAAATATTCAAACAACTGCATATATGTTAAATGATATATATGTTTGTACACATGTATTACACATACACATATTTAAAATGTTTAATAGAACAAATTCACTTTGTTTTTTTTTCAATACATTTGGGACTTTGTTTTTAGACATTTTTTTAGAAATATTACACATTTATTTAAGGTTCTCCTTAAAATGCAATCTATTTATGGACTAACAGTTTGGGAATTTAAGAACTGGGGATTACAAAGCAGGTTAAAACTGCTCTAATGAGTAAATAGGACTTTGACTCTCCTCTTGTAAACTGAGATCCAGTTTATCCATAATGACTAGGGAGGCTAGGCTTATTAAAATAATTACTTCTACTTCTGAAAAGGACACACTGAGGAAGGTTTTGGTCATTGAACTGTATACACTGTTTATAATACTAATCTGCAGAGGGGCGCCTGGGTGCCTCAGTCGGCTGAGCGTCCAACTCTTGATTTCGGCTCAGGTCATGATCTCACAGTTCATGAGTTCAAGCCCCGCATCAGGCTCTGTACTGACAGTGCAGAGCCTGCTTGGATTCTCTCTCTCTCCCTCTCCCCCACTTGTGTGCACGCTCTCTCTCTCTCAAAATTGTGTGCACGCTCGCTCTCTCTCAAAATAAATAAATAAACTTAAAAAAAAACCTTAATCTTGTAGAGCTGGCAGTGAAATGGATTAAAACCACTTAGGGCTGGAAAAAAAAAAAAAAAGAAAAAACTACATCATGGGCACCCCTGCCCATGATTTTGTAAAATTTTGTTTAAATTTAAAATGTGTTCCAAGGAGGTGTTATACTCCCTGCTAAAGAGCTCTAGAGGTCATGAAACAGGCTATATTGAACATTACTCTGCTATGAAGCTCCCTGCTGCTTGGGTACCACCGGTGCTTTGCGTGATGCCATCAGCTGTTTTTATGAAACCAACCGACAGTTAGGAATTGGAGAAGGAAAGGTGTTTTGGACTGGTTTACCATGCAACTAAATGTTTTGTTTTCTTCACATAGCCACCCTGTAAACCTTCATTCACACAAGCATGTTTACCGAAAGCTTCCATATCCAGAACATCACAGCCCTGTCTGTGACGAGCCAGGGTCCCTGCCACCCACATGCAAACTATCCCCATCGGTGCTGCACAATCGTGTGCCTCACACACAATGTGAGAACCACTGGAGGGTTCTGTGGTTGGTGACGTATGAGAGACAGCACACGCTGTCCTGCTGGCCCCTCCGGAGAGTCAAGATGTGCGACAAGACAGCACATCTGGGGAGAGCTGTAGTACAGAAAGGTTGTACATTTCCACCAGCCACTGCTTTCTTCACAGCAGAGGCTGCGTTCCTAGAGTGCCAGCTTGGGAAAGGCTTAAGAGTAGCGGTCCTTTGTGGCCTGGATGCTGATGTGACTTTCTCTGTAACGAGAGCCTCATTAGGGTACTGAGCCAACCGGGAGGCTGTTTCATCCGTATTCCAAGGAGCTCCTGCATCTGGAATACACAGACTCTTGCCGGAATGAGGGGAGTTCCACCAAAACAGAAGCCCTGCATCCCAAGCTATGAAACATTTCAACTAAAGGGAGTGTAAAGTTCTAATAATGGGCCCCAACAGGCTAAAATCTTAATTGACTAGAATGCAAGTAGCCATTATATTTTTTCCTAATACGTATTCTTTGTCTAATGAGAAAGGACCCAATGATGAGAAAAGCTATTTAGTCCAAACTGCAATTTCCTATGTAGAGTATGCATAAGTGCCAATCTCCTACCAAATCTAAACTCCATTGTTAGTGTACAATAAGGACAGATGATGAACCCAAGGTTCTGTCCTCGAACATCAAGGAGAGTCAGCTTGGCCTACAGAGGGATAAGAATGGGTATGAATTTATTTTATTTTTTATTTTATTATTATTATTATTTTTAATGTTCATTCATTTTCACGAGAGAGACAGAACACGAACAGGGGAGGGGCAGAGACAGAGAGGGAGATGGAAATCTGAAACAGGCTCCAGGCTCTGAGCTGTCAGCAAAGCGCCCGATGTGGGGCTTGAACTCGGGAACGGTGAGATCATGACCTGAGCCAAAGTCAGATGCACAACCGACTGAGCCACCCAGATGCCCCTATTTTATTATTTTTTTAAGTGTATTTATAGTGTATTTATTTTGAGAGAGAGATAGACAGACAGACAGACAAAGAGCACAAGCAGGGGAAAGGCAGAGAGAGAGAGAGAATCCCAAGCAGGCTCTGCACTGTCGGCACGGAGCCGGACACGGACACGGGGCTCAAACTCCTGAACCGTGAGATCATGACCTGAGCTGAAATCAAAAGTCAGATGCTTAACCAACTGAGCCACCCAGGCGCCCCAAGAATAGGTATGAATTTATTTCAGAGAGACTTTTAGAAAGAGTTGAAAAAGAACAGGCTGGCAAAAATTTTAATTAGAAAATAAAATCATTTCTTGAGATATCAGGTTACGTGAATTCTTACTGTACATATAAAGTAGTATAAGTAGGTAGTAAACAATACTGAAAAGTAAAGTAGCCAATCAAGTATCAATCAGCACAGTAACTCAAATTCATTCGAATGATCTCATATCAATAGATTTCGTAAGTGGGGAGAACGCTCCAACCTGCATATAAATAACCAGTCTCTATACTTAGAGCCCTACTGTGAAGTAAAAAAAGCAAACTTTCAAATTTATATAGAGCAGTCTTAGCACACCAGTCAACCTTGTCAACTTGGAATGCTTATTCTCTAATTCTAGCTGTCTATGTCAAAAAAAGGCATCGCAAATATAATACATCCAAATCAGCACTCTTGATTTCACCCCACCCCAGCCACCCCAAACCCTTCTTTCTTCAGTGTCATCTACTGCAGTAAATGGAACCACTATTTGGGCTCAGGCCCCAAACCTAGCATCTAATCTGTTAATAAGTCCTCTTGTTTTCCTTCAAATTACATTTGGAATCTGACTCCTCACTACCTCCCACTTCCACCCGAGCATAAGCCACATCATCCCAGACAGCTCAGAGAAGCTCCTAATTTTTTTCTGCTTCCACTCACTCTTGCCTCCCTAGAGTTATTTTCCACACTGCAGCCAGAGCAATCTTTGAAAATCACAAATCACATCATGCCACACCCTTGCGTGAAACTTGTAATGGCATTCCATCATCCTCAGTAACAGCTCAACTTCTTACCTTAGCTACCAAGCTCTACATGGCCAGGTCTCTGTCTGTCTCTTCAGGGTCTTCTCCTACCATTTTACTCTGCCACTAAGTCCACTCCCATCTCAGGGCCTTTGCACCTGCTGCCTCCCTGCCCCGGAAGGCACCTCCCAAGATGGCTGCCTGGCTTGCTCCTTTGATTCCAGCCTCCACTCAAATGTCATTGCACCAAACAAGCCTCCCTGACCTCCCTACAAAAACAGCAGCCTCTGGGCCTTACCCTGCTTTCTTCCTCCCTCCCCAAGCATTTGTCACTAACCAAAGTCATATCACTTATTTATTATTTATGCATATTTGTCTCTTCCACCGGATGTCAGGTACATGAAGGCAAGGACTTGATCGGTACCATTCATTGCCCGTCCACCATCTAGAATAAATACCAGACACACACTTGCTACTTAAAGGTAGTGGTTGCATAAATGAGTAAGATTGGAGTGCTCAACTAAAGCAACAAAGCCGAAAGTGAAACGGCACATTCAAATAATTATAAACATACTCATCAGAAATTTCGATGCTGAGCTTCTGTTTGGTTTGGCTGAGAGTCGTCCGATACAGCTTCGTGGCCATTTCAATAAGGTGATCACTGCTGAAGAGAAAGTCTCCTTTACTAGCTGCTTCAGAGCCCTAAAAGGACAAAGCAAGAGTCAGACTATCGTAATTAAAGACGGCTTACGAGGTAAATGTTTACAAGCTTGGCTGCAAACGTATTTACAGTCTCTTTAAAAAAAACATCAGCTACCGGAGTCCACTCTTCCAAATAAACAGTAACGACGAAAGCAGTATTTCTTCCAACTTGCTTAGGGCGCTTTTAGTAAGGTTACCTAACCTGACACTACCCGAAGTTGGTAGGTGGACCAGAGGCACCACCAACACCATCTGGGAGCTTGTTAGACAAGCAGAACCTCGGGCCCTAGCGCCAGCCCACCGATCAGGAACCACGGCAGGATCCCTGAGCGATCTGTTTGCACATTCAGCCTTGAGGAGCACTGACCTAACCTAGAACTCAATCTAGAAGAGCTGTTTAAAAAATTCCTCAGTGGTTTGGTTAAAAACATAAGCACAACAACAACACTCCCAACAAATATCCCAGAGCAGTGGGTCCCCAGCTGAGCTACAAAAAGTAGGACTTTTGTGCCCCATTCCAAGAAACTCTGGTTTGGTGGGACTGTGGGCACCACCTGGGCACCAGCATTATTATGTGTAATCAAGGTTCAGAATCACTGTGTTAGGACTGGATGTGCTCCCTTTAAGTTAGGATCCACAATGGGGAAAAGAGGCTGAATGAAGCATACGGGACTTGCCCAAGTGTAGAAACAGCAAGATATGTGCACTACCAGCTAGATGCATGTCCCTGAATATGATTAATATTCGCTGACATCTCCTTATTCAGTGACTGTTACATGAAAGGCACTATGCTGAGCACTTTACACAGTTATTTCACTGAATCCTTATAACAATGTTATGAACTAATACAATTATTCTCTCCATCTTAAAGAGAAAAGGGTGCCTGGGTGGTTCTGTTGGTTAAGTGTCCGACTCTTCAAAAAAAATTTTTTTTAATGTTTATTTACTTTTTAGAGACACAGAGCACGAGTGGGGGAGGGGCAGAGAGAGAGGGAGACACAAAATCCGAAGCAGACTCCGGGCTCTGAGCCACCCAGGTGCCCCAGCTGGAATCATGATTTCGGCTCAGGTCGTGATCTCACGATTTGTGAGATTGAGCCCCGTATCCAGCTCTGCACTGACAGAGTGGAGCCTGCTTGGAACTCACTCTCTCTCTCTCTCTCTCTCTCTCTCTCTCTCTCTGTCCCTTCCCTGCTCATGCGTGTGCACACATGTGTCTGTGCACACGCGTGCTCTCTCAAACTAAACATCAAAATAAATAAATAAAATAAAACATAAATAAAGAGGAGAAAAATTAGGTAGGCTCACGGAAGTTACATGACTCTGCCAAGGTCACTATAAAGTTGGTGAGACCAACTCCAGAACCTACATTCTTAACTACTTCATTCAAATCAGGAAGTCCTCGGGACTCCTGGGTGCCTCCACTGGTTAAAAGTGTCTGACTCTTGATTTCGGCTCAGGTCCTGATCTCACAGTTGTGAAATCAAGCCCCATGTTGGACTTGTGCTGAGCATGAAGCCTGCTTGAGATTCTCTTTCCCTCTCTCCCACTTGTGTTCTCTCTCTCCCTCTCTCTCTCAAAAATAGATAAAATTTAAAAAAAATCAGGAAGTCCTAGTTAAGCTAAAAAACACAGAACCTTAAAAAATCTTTGGGTCAAAGTTATTGGGCAGTTGTCTTATTGTGGTTGCATTCTTTAATTAAAAGATCACAAATTAAAGATGAACAAGGGGATGGACATTTACGAAGCTGGTATACAGAATAAACCACAGGAGGAAGCCATGAACATCCTGGTATTTCCATGTATTATTCTCAAAATAGAACACATAGCTGTGAGTGCTAACAAAAGCTGCTCAGTGAAATCAGAACTCAATGAACAATAAATGTGATTAATCAATTCAATTTCAGTTAATCAATTTCAATCACTGAAAAGCCAAGCCTGATATTTTACATAGGAGTGAACATAGCCCAAATCTGCAGATCAGTAAGATGCAGAAAATTTTAATGTTTTTGTTTTTTATTTATTTTTTATTTTTTCTATTTTTGAGAGAGAGAGACTGAGCACGAGTGGGGGAGGGGCAGAGAGAGAGAGAGAGAGAGGGAGACACAGAATCTGAAGCAGGCTCCAGGCTCTGAGCTGTCACCACAGAGCCTGACGTGGGGCTCGAACCCACGAACCATGAGATCATGACCTGAGCTGAGATCATGAGCCAGACGCTTAACCAACTGAGCCACCCAGGCACCCCAGATGTAGAAAATTTTAAATCAGTGGCTCAGATATTGGGCAAATGCAGAAGTCTTTCAAACACATCAATAGCTGGACCTTTACCTCTTTGAGGTGGATGGCAAAAAAGCCATCATTCTGTGAGCTCATCGATACTTTGGTCACATCCACCAAAGGAACCTCGGACTTGATCTGCCCGGACTTTTGATCAGCAAGAAGGAGATTATTATTTGTTAAGAGGAAAATCCGGGATGTGCTCTAAAACAAAACAAAACAAATAAGAATGTAAAACCTATGATGAAAAACACTCCAAGTGGTCCTTGAGTGTAAAGTATTGAGTGTAAAGTATTAGTTATTTGCCCATCTTATTCTGTATCTTTCAGCATGCATACCTATGTAAACTGAGAACACACAAAAAAACACATATAACGTATTTTAAATCATAAAAGTTTCAGACGACAAGCAGAATTCCACCTAAGCTTAAAGGTCAGGGGAAACAGCTCCCTTTATAAGAATTCTGCTGAGAATATGAAATGCAAATTTGAATGTTCAGAAAACTAAAGATGACTGTCCCAACTGATAAACACTTCTTACAAGTCTTCAGGGATAGCATTTTACCTTCCCATTGGCACGGTTAATTTTGTTCACCACTTCAGCAATGATAATCTTTTCTTCAATAGCATCTTTGAGTTTCTTATACTTGGGATTCTTGTTGATTTCCAGGTAAGCTCCTTGGAATGGTTGCCCAACACTAGAGGGAAAAAAATCCCCTCACGTTAGAAACAGTCCCAGATGGAGGTATTACTGGAGAAAGGTTAACATGTCAGCTGTTTCTAAAGAGCGGTAACTTCATCAAAGGTAATTTTATACATTTCACACATGTCCTAAATAGTTGGAAATGAAACCTTTAGCCTATTTCAAATACGTTTTTGATGTGATCATGGCATTTTGTAGGTAGAGCTTTGATAAAAATCTTATCATATGGAACAATCAAGATAGAAACGAGTCACAAGAAAGACAGCCAAGGCCCAAGTGCATGGTCTCAAGGAAAGGGCAATTCCTTCTAATCTGTTAATATAAAGTTAACAGCTATCCACAAAGGACTTCTCATACCTTTAAATAACGTGGCAATGGAAAAAAGGAGCGCAGATCATTACCATCACCTGCTTCAAAGAAAAACTTCATTTTCTTGCAGAGAATAAGAAAATCAATAGGCCGCCCGGGGAAGAAAAGATCCAGAGCAACCACTTTAGAAGAAAGCTACAGAGCACTTAATATTACCACATAACTCTGGCTCTAAATAGGCAGTTTATGAAAGAAGAATCAGGCCTCTCTTCCTAGGATAGGCCCCTCCATGGACAGAAGGGACCAAGGTCAACAATTCGAAGCAGAGCAGTGTTCTTTCAACCAAGCTGTATCTTACAAGCAGCACAATCATGCACTAAGATGTCGATTTCTTTTTTTTTTTAATGTTTTATTTACTTTTGAGAGAGAGAGAAACAGCATGAGCAGGGGAGGGTCAGAGAGAGAGGGAGACATAGAATCCAAAGACATGCTCCAGGCTCTGAGCTAGCGGTCAGCACAGAGCCTGATGTGGGGCTCGAACTCACGAACCGCGAGATCATGACTTGAGCCGAAGCCGGACGCTCAACCGACAGAGCCACCCAGGCGCCTCAGATGTCGATTTCCCTAAAGGTCTGCGGGGTGGCCCTTTCAGGACAGCTTCTTCCAAGACACCAACCCACAACAACACAACAATAAACTGTGGCTTCACTGTGAGCTAGAAAGTTCTGGCAATTTGCAAATACAACTTTAAATGCTTGCGTTGTGGGTGGAGGATCAGGAAAGAAAAATCCACGTAGGTGGTCAGTGTTTCACAGCTCCCAGCATATAAATGGCTGGCACCCACAGGGCTGCTGCTTCACACAGTGCTGGGAGGCTAAATTATCCCACCCCTCTCACTGCTGCGGGGTGAGCAGGCATGGAGAAAACGACCCAAAAAGGACTTGGCCTGATGTTAGTATTTTTTTTCTTGTTGTTCACAGTCAAATGTGTTTTGATTTATTTCATTTTTAAAAAATTTTTTAAAGGAAGAATCAACAAATGTGCTTTTAATAATAAAAAGTGCTAAGAGCCTCTGAATTGTTTCTCCAAAAATGCAGTTTTCTCCTTTCAGTTTCTGAAGAGTCATCCACAGGGAATGTTAATGAAGATGATTACAAGTGAAAAATGTATGATGAAAAAGTTAAATAAATTAGTTGCCGGAGAGAGCACGTGGACCATTTTCGTGTTCTAATGTGGTTTCTACGGCAGGCACTTCGGACAACTTTGGATGAAGATGCTATGTTGGCCTTACATGTACCATCTCAAGCCACCCGGTCAGCTGACCCAGCAGGCTGTGTCATTAAAGACACAGAGAATATAAACACAGCACATGTAATACATGTGAATACACTCAGTAGATAATATGCTTTCTTATTTCCAGGCCATCCTTCGGAAGAAGCTAAAAGTTGTTATTGGCTTGAAATTGTACAATCTACTTTTTTTTTTTATAAATAGCAGATGAGAAAGGGATGGGAATTCTGGGGAGAAATGATGAACTTGGGAGATAGAAGAATATTCAGATAAGCGGTCTTTCCCAACGATTTCACTTGGTAAACTTACAGCTGGTATTGCTTCCGTTACTGAATGCTCGGTGTCTACAATAAAGGGACCGATCTGACTGCACGGGCCACTGACATGCCCAAGGAGTTAGCAGAGCAAAGGCCATCACAGAGCAGTACTTTGGCAACACTCTCAGAGTGACGGACTGGCTCACTCTTCTTTATCATGCAAATGAACCTGACCCAGCTTGTTCAAGGAAGAAGACTGGCATGGGGATTACAGTATATCGCCAGCAGAAATTGGGCCGGTCTCTGGAAACTGGAAAACTAACAGGAATTTGCAATGTAGATTTATCTTAATAGCCTATACAATTTGTATTTAAAATTTTTTTTAGGGGCACCTGGGTGGCTCAGTCAGTTAAACGTCCAACTTCGGCTCAGGTCATGATCTCACGGTTTGTGGGTTCGAGCCCTGCGTCGGGCTCTGTGCTGACAGCTCAGAGCCTGGAGCCTGCTTTAGATTCTGTGTCTCCCCCTCTCTCTGACCCTCCCCTGCTCGCGCTGTCTCTCTCTGTCTCTCAAAAAATAAATTAAAAAACATTAAAAAAATTTAAAAATTTTTTACATTTATTTATTTTTGAGAGACAGAGACAGATGGAGCACAAGAATCCGAAGCAGGATCCAGGCTCTGAGCTGTCAGCACACAGCCCGACGCAGGGGTTGAACTCACAAACCTTGAAATCATGACCTGAGCGGAAGTTGGATGCTTAACCAACTGAGCCACCCAGGCGCCCCTACAATTTGTATTTTATTTTATTTTATTTATTTACTTTTTTACATTTATTTATTATTGAGAGCGCACGAACGGGGAAGGGGCAGAGAGAGAAGGAGACACAGAACCTGAAGCAAGCTTCAGGCTCTGAGCAAGCTGTCAGCACAGAGCCCGATGCAGGGCCCGAACCCGTGAACCGCGAGATCATGACCTGAGCCGAAGTCGGTCGCTCAACCGACTGAGCCACCCAGGTGCCCCTACAATTTGTATTTTAAATGAAGACTTCTAATTATTTAGTGAAGTATTTAGGCTAATGCCAATGAAATAAAACCAGCAAATGCAATCTCATTTTGTTACAGTATGCCATGAAAGCCATTGCTCAAATGTATTTAAGTGTACTTTTTTAAACAGAGCTAAGCTTTATTTCGATGTTTATTACACGTTTATCTTTGATGTTGAACACATGTTAGAATTAACATACAACTTGGGAGAACAGCTGGATGTTCTCCACTGAATGGGTTAAAATGGAATATGAAACTACAAAATAATTGTTTTAAGTGTTGAATTCTAAACTATGGCTAACAGTACAATAATAACCTTGCCATTTTTCTCTTTCTAGTTTTCCAAGATGAAATTCATTATGAAATATTTTTCATTAACAACTTTAAGAAAGAAAATAAGGGATTCAAACCATTGGACCTCAAGTATAGAGTACAAACAGTCTTAACACAGAACTCCTATCTTCTATTTAAAATACAAATACTTCATGATAGCGTGAACTGAGAGTGATTAACTGATGTCCACTGCAAATCTAATGACCTATGCAAACCCATACATGTCATTTGCTTTTGCCCGGAAGAGTTAGGCTGATCATAAAATAATTCATAACATTAAAAATCTCTCATGTATCACTGAAATCAAACTCCACTAGAAGCGACCTACAAACATATTTGAGGAACTTTTAAAATACTGACTTTTATGGGTAAAGCAAAGCCATAATACCTAGATGGGTATAAAGCCTTCTTGTCTTTGAAGAGTTCACTGGCTTCTAATTTTTCTTCATAAATCAGTTTCTGCTGGTCTGTGAATTGGTCTCTATATTTTTTACACTGTGAGAAATGAAAAGGAGAAAAAACAAGATATCACTTACATAAGTCATTACTCATTCTTAAATATGCTAAGCCAACTTAATTGCATCAAGAATAGGAGTAAACGTGTATAAAATATCCATTTAAAAAAATCAAGAGCATTTTTCTTTTTTGGGTTTTGTTTTAAAAGGTTGGTCTTGGAAAATGTCATAAAAACTACTGTTTGTCTTGTGGAACTTGGGATGCTTCCTTAGAACATGCAAGGGCCTTGCCAGCAAGGGCCTGACTGGGAGTACTGACCCTCCCACTATGATGTCAGCCCCCGTCCCCACCCCAACATCCTTTAGGCCTTAGGCTTTCACACTCTTTCACGAAGACTCACTGTAAGAATGACATTGTACATCACAATTCACTGCACACGTTTACCTGTACACACATAGACAATTGACACAAATGCTTCATAAAACAATTCCTTCAACATGTCCTGTACTCCATTATTATCTCTCCTGCTATGTTTCATTTTAAAATGCTGGTCAGTAATCTACTAAATTGATTTCATGACTCACAAATATGCTACAACTCTTGGTTTGAAAAATACTGCTCTGAATCTCCCATTACCATTTTACGGTATGGACACGGGACCTGAGAAATCTCCCTTTCGGCTGGATTCTGAGATAGCACTGAAGGGACACAGGGGGTGGCTGGAGGGGCAGGGCCAGGCATTTTATCTTTATTTTTTTATTATGTTTATTTATTTTTGAGAGAGAGAGAGAGACAGAGCACGAGGGGTGAAGGGGCAGAGACAGAGGAAGACACAGAATCCAAAGAACGCTCCAGGCTCTGAGCTGTCACCATGGAGCCTGACACGGGGCTCGAACTCACAAACGGTGAGATCATGACCTGAGCTGTATTTGGAAGTTCAATGGACTGAGCCACCAGATGCCCCTAGGCAAGGTGTTTCAAATGAACTCTAGGGCATTCAGTTACAAATGTAGTTAAGAACCACTGACATAATCATATAAAATATTGTTAGCACTGCTGCCCACACTTTCAGGAATAAACACATCCCTCTCATTCTCTATCCCCAAATGCAAGGGAGGTAAGGGCAAGATTCAGGGGCCATGGGAAAGCAGAGGCAGAGCAGACCCCTGGCATTAGAAGCTCTCCATCGTCATTTCTGAAAACAGTTTCACCGTCAGACTCAAGGGGGAGATGAGCACTGAGACACTGGTGAATTTCACCAAACTGACAGCGCTAAGTTAGGAAATGGAAGTGAGAATCCAGTCCCACATGCTGTGTTACCAATAATACACTATTTAGTGATAATGTCACTCTACATACGCGATTCTGGTAAGGGATAAGCCCACAGTGCCCGGCAGGAAAGAGTCTCCTGGAAGTCATATCCACCAGTCATTCACTTACCAAATGTAAGCCCTTCCATCAATGATTAATTATATCGTATCTGACACCTGTACATATTTAGCATTCCATATATCAACTGAATGAATTATTAAAATAAAGTCCACATCTATGTAAGTATCCATGTCCTTATGCTGGGCAACACCTAAATAACACATTATGCTCTCATAAAATTAAGGAAGCTAAAAATATAAGGCAATGTCAAGTAGATTTTTAGCTTTCATTTAATTCAGATTGAGGGGAACTTTTATCTCTTTGATGTCTTGTGAGGCACTTTAAAGCTTTTTTCCCCCCAGTCCATCAAAATGTGTAGTATTCTCACGTATGTTTATGTATGTGTTCAATAAATCTTAGAAAGTAAACTCCTACAGTCTTCAAGATTTAACTATATTGTGTGAAGAAGTTCAAATGTTATTATTTCTATCTCTGGCAGTATTCCTTCAGTAAAGGTGAAAACAAGAAACACATCAAAGCAAAACAAAAACCTGAACTACTTTAAAGCAACTGGAATCTGGAAGGGAAAGACACTGGAGACACGTACACTCTCCTTTCCGGCCGAGGATGACAGGGGACAGCCATGGGAACAGCTGGCTGATCTAGAAATTCTCACACAAAGCCAAGTACAGTACGTGGTTCAAAAATACTAAGGTCCTAGGTATGTCTCTTTGCAGTCAGAGGAAGAACATGGTTAAAAATCTGCTCTTACATAACGTTTCTCAAACATTCAAACTATATGTTAAGAAGTCTCTTAAAAAAAAAAAAACCTAATAAGGCATTTTTTACCCTCCACAAGTGGAAAATCCTTTTTAGCTCTTTGTGAGTAGAATCCAAAAATAGGTAAGGTCTTGATGGCCAGTTCTTGTCTATTGGAGATAAGGAAGGCATCTTATTTTTCATTTCCAAGAAGTATTTTTGCACCTATGTTGGGTTTGACAAAAAATGCTAGATAAGTAAAATATACGAGAAAAGCCACTGTTTTACATAAACCAGGATCAAGCAAACCACTCTTTGGTAGAATTTAGCAAGTTTTAGTTTATAAAATGTTGTAACTCCTCTGGAAAATCTCTTTTTAACTCTCTGTATTGGTTGGGAAATCCAAGCTCCACTAAATGGTTAAGAGGAAAGAACACTAACACTAATTTTAATATTAATAATAATACTTACACCAGCTAACACTAGAAAGCTACATTGTTTAATAGGTAGCCACAAGCCACATGTGGCTATTTCTATTTAAATCTTTAGTAATAAAAAAAATTAAAAATCCAGCACTTCAGTCATATTAGTTATATTTCAAGTGCTCAACAGCCACATGTGGCTAGAGTTTACTCTACTGTATGTACCACAAAGATCTACAACTTTTTCACCACTGCAGAAAGTCCTATCGGACAGCACTGCTCTAGAGTACTTAACATGGGCCAGGCACTGTAAGAGCTTTCTATTATCACTCCATCTTTCAGGTGACAAGATGAGGCTCACAGAAGTGAAGTAATGTGCTCAAGCCACAAATCTGTATGTGGCAGAGTAAGGTGGCTCTAGAATTTGCACGTTATCACTACATAGACTTCTCTGGAAGACGGAGGGAAATGCTAGAATCCATCCTGGGAGACTGGCACAGCCTCGCTCTCCTCCTTGGCCAACCCTGCCCTGCAGCAGCTCATGGCGGTCCAACAGGGCAAGATCTTGGTGTTCCCCTCGGATGCCTATGTTGAAATCCTAACCCCCAATGGCACAGTGTTAGGAAACGGGGCCTTGCGGGAGGCAATTAGGTTTGTAAGGTCACAAGGGGTGGTGCTCCCAGGCTTAGTGCCCTTATAAGAGGACATGGGAACGAGCTCGCTTCACTTTCTCTTCTCCTGTGAGGAACCCAGGAAAAAGCCCTCACCAGAATCAGACCATGCTGGCACTCTGACCTTGGGCTGCCCAGTCTCCAGGATCATGAGAAATAAATGTTTATTAAGCCACATAGTCTTGTGGTATTTTTGTTATAGTAGCCTGAGCTAGGACTGCAGTCTTTCTTGGGTTCACCTTTCCCAGAGGACGTTCTGTCAAAGAAGAACATTTTATTGATCATATGTGGGCCGCCAACCTGAGACGATTCTACCTGAATTTGAGGGGAAATGATAGAAGGTCACAATCTCTCAGTGTCACAGCTAGGATTTAATGGTTACCAAACAAGTCACTTATGATTGAGGTGATGCTATTAACTAGCAGTCGAATAATGCTAATTAGCCACACAGAAGGTATAGACTTACAATTCTCTGAAGCGTAAATTCATAAATTTTCTTTCCAGCATTGGCTCTGAAGAATTTCCTGTACTCCCGACGGACCTTTAAAAAGCGTCAGAACACAGAGGTTAACGTGTGGCCAGCAGATGTCCATACCAATCGATGATACTCTATCACCTCTATCAAAAACGAAACAAAGGTGGAACAAGTAAAATTTGTAAGTGACTTTCTGGATATAGTAAAATGATTGAAGCACATCGAGACAGTGGATTTTAAATTGGAGAAAAAGAAGATGCAAAGTGATAATACCAGAATGTTCTTATGTTTTAAATCCTAACTCGTTTTTAAAGAGCCCGATGATGTGATAAGAAGCAGTCTACAGGCATAGCTGCGAACTCATCAGAAATCAAAATACATTTCAGAAAAAAAATTATAGAAGGTAATTTTCACTGCAAACTGTTCTTAAAAGGTAAGAAAAAAAATGCCTGAAGAACTCTATCATAGCACCCAAAAGCCCTGCATACGAAGACAGGACTTCAGTACTGCACACTGGGAGCTCAATGTGCCTAAAAATAAGAATTTAAAAAGAAGCTTGTGGTCTCCCATTATCTTCCACTTAACTGCATTAATTTTTCTCTCATCTCTACCCCTACCCGAGTTTCTACTAACACTATCACAACAGTTAGGACATATCACAGTTTTGGTTTTCCTAGTTCCTCCTTGTTACGCTGTCATATGCACTTTGCACACTAGTGTCCAACAAATAACTAGGTGAAGTGTTTACCAAATGAGTGAATGAATGATACAGTTAAGTTTTGAAACTGAGAAAAAAACTACTTAAAATATCACTCAGCTGTAAATGAGAACGTTAGATTTTAGCAAAACACTAGCCTATTTGAATAATTCAGATATGATGGACCTTTTTCTTTTGTCTTTAGTTTTCTGGGTTTAACTGCGCAGGTTCAAAATATAAGCTCACAACCTACTAACCAAATTCAGTTTGTAGAAAAATGTTTTATATGCCTATTTTTAAATTAAGAACTTCACATCGGAAGGCAGACTGCATGTTTCTCTTAAAGTTTCTTTTTTGTCCCTAACGTTTGTTCATTTTTGAGAGACAGAGAGAGACAGAGTATGAGCAGGGGAGGGGCAGAGCGGGAGGGAGACACAGAATCTGAAGCAGGCTCCAGGCTCTGAACTGTGAGCACAGAGCCCGATGTGGGGCTCGAACCCACAAACTGTGAGCTCATGACCTGAGCTAAAGTCGGACGCTTAACCAACTGATCCATCCAGGCACCTTACTCTCTTAAAGTTTTCTAAGATCTAGCAACAATGAGCCCCACTCCCATATGACAAGGACAACGTGGACCACAGGAGCTGTGGCTGCCTTTATGAGACAGGCATGCTCCAAACTGCTCGGGGTCCCAACATTCCTAATCCACCTTCCATCTGCTACTTCCTTCATCCTTGTGACCTCCCTGGTCCTGTGGGGCATGGGAGCACCAGACCCATTCTCTACATTTGTGGATTATTAAGGTTTAAAAATTTTCCCAGGGGCACCTGGGTGGCTCAGTCAGTTAAGCGTCTGACTCTTGGTTTCAGCTCAGTTCATGATCTCACAGTTCATGAGTTCAAGGCCCACAGTGGGCTCAGCACTGACAGTGCAGAGCCTGCTTGGGATTCTCTCTCTCCCCCTCTCTCTTTGTTCCTCCACTCTCTTCTGCTCTCTCAAAAATAAATGAATAAATTAAAAAAAATTTTTTTTCCCAGATACCACATAGGCAGTTCCTCCTTTTGTTCATATTCTATGTTACTGATTATTGTTTCTCTGTTAGCCAAGGAGTTGCTAGACTCATAACCATTTCAAATCTCAAACTAATAAAGTTAGAAGGGACAAGGAGAGGAAAAATGTTACCTTTTAATTGGCTCCTGGAATTTTAATAGCATAGGAAAGCAGAGAAGTAAAAATGAGGTTTCATGTAAACATATACATAGAAAAACACTGGAAGTCCTATTATATTTAGTAGAATGTCATTGTAAGTGAGTTCACTGCAACATGCTTTTTAATATTCACAGGAATATTTCCCCTGAAATATTCTCCAGAAATACAGCTAGATACAGAAAAGGCCTGGTGACATGTTGACATATAAAATGGGCTCCCCTCAGGGGCCCAGGAGTCCAAAAATGATCCACCAAACTTTGCAATCAATTCCACAAGAACTTAATCACTTAAAAGGGCAAAACTACTGCTCTTATCAACATCACTCTTTAAAAAAACAAGCACAAAATTATTACATTCTTGGACTTCAAAGTTTAATCTTTTTTCAGAACAACATTAATGGTGACATATTAAAACACTTCCGTTTTATTGGAAACTGGGGGGAAAAAAGAGTTACATCTGGAGTAAGGCCAGTTAACTTCAGCTAGAACACCATTCACCTACAAACCGAATTTGATTTATATGTTGCTAGCATACACCCCTAACATGGAGGGATTTTCTGAAATCATACACAGTTAGTTAAACCCAGAAACTAAAGATAAATGTGATTCTGCTGGGAGATAACATTATACAGGCTAAAAATCCTGACTCAATGTTTGGTTCCTTCTTTTTATGAAAATCAGAATGCAAATTAGAACAAGTGAATAAAATGGGAAATAAAATCCTTCCAAAAAAAGTAGTTCTAGAACTTGTTTAGAATTCTTGAAATAGAATATCTTAAATTCATATTTAAGTTACTTCTTAAGTACTTCAAAAATTACTTGATGAATATTCAGCAAAATCAAAAAGGTTAATTTACTAAAAGTTTATAGGCTAAATTTTCAGGGGAAAATGCAGATTATTCAAAAGCAGAATGTACAGATATTGCTGATGCTGTTTAGATTCAGAGTCAGTGGTTAAATACCATCCAGGTGTTTAAATATTTAGAAGAAGATAAATTGTTATATTATAGCAAAAATAATAAAGAGGAATAGTGTCAAATAGGGCCCCAATTATCCCCAAAAGACAATATGGATGGTACCCTATGGTGATGAGTTAATGAATAATACGAAGACAGAACCTTTACACTGCCCAAAAGTTGTTCTCAAGGGCGAAACGTTGCTTCTGGGGCTCAGTCATGTTTACTTACGTGCATCTTGCCTAACGTAGTATAAGTACCACTTGGAAATAAACCCTGCCCTACATTGAAAGGCATTTGAATCTGAAGTTCTCTTTAAGTGCTGGTCTTATTTGTCAAAATCTGTACTTTTATGCAAAACCTTTGGTTTCTAAGCTGAACAATCAGAATGGCAGTCACTTTGCCAAACGCTCTGCTCCAAGACCCATCGTTGGAGCAGAACAGGCAGACAAAGGGAAACAAAAGCCAGATATCTCCTGGCTGGCCGCTGGCGACCGTGGGTCAGCTTTTAGCTCAACTACTGTAACTCTGTCTCATGAATTAGAAACAAAAAACAAAACACAAACTTCATCTTCATAAAGATCACATAAAACAGGACTTGGATCACAAAGTGTCTTATTAGATGCTTTAGATACTTTAAACCTATTATTTAAAGAAATACACAATAAAATCAGAAAATATTAGTGCACAGGTTTGTTCTCAAAAAGAAACGGAATTAGGCAAGGTGACATTGTAAAAGACTGTGCAGACCATAAGCAAGCATAATCAATCATTTTCTCCGGGTTAGTAAGTGCTAGGCTTCACTGAGTTCACCGTGGACAGAAAGAAGGGGTGGGGAAGTACCTTCAGTCCAAGCCAGTAAGCCCAAATGACAGCGACTGCATGCTTACGCCTAGCCTCCTCCTTCAAGCGTTTCAATTCCCTTCGAGCCTAGAACGTTTTAGATAGTAAATAAAAGAGACGGCCCAATGCAGACAGCACAAATGACCAGAAAAAGATATCCCACCAAACAGAAGAGCCAACTTATGAATAAGGATTTCAGAATGACAGAGGAATAGGGCATCATCACTTAAACCCAAAGAATCCGCGTAAGGCTGGTGCAGTCCTTTGCGTGTTTAGTGCACTGAGCCTCTGTTTCAGAGGAAGGCAATCTATGTGGTACCGGAGGTAAGCCACACCTCTGCCCCCCTACTTTCAGTTTTTCCCTTTTTCCTCCCTCCTCGTTCTCTCTCCTTCTTCTACTTCTCCACACTCTCTCTGTCCCTTATCCAAGCTTCAGAGCTGTGAGTGGCACCTAGTGACTTCAGCAGACTTCCCTTTGCTGCCAGTACACAGGGCTAAAGGGGCTATGAATTCCTGTGTTCATTCATTTGGATGTACAAAAAGACAACTCTTGCGAACAACCATTTAGAACGTGGAAGGAAAAAAGGCTGTTTCTTTCCCATTAGCAAATTAGAAGTAGCACATATCACAATTCAGTGTGATCTGAGGCCCCAGACAGTGAAATATGCTGAAGCAAGATAAAAAGTGAAATGACTTGTAGGTTTAAAAATTAATCTTAAGGAAAAGTCAATCTGAGGCATGTTACTTTGGAAGATGAAACACGTAGTGATTTTTTCACCACATTTGGTACTCAGACTGGGAAATGAACTACCTCGGTGGGGAAACCCCAGGGAGAACCATCTCCCTCTGCCTCAGCTCGGACATTTCTCTCTGTTTACTAAAGGAACTAGTCTGTTCTTCACAGATTTTTCAAGGGGGAACAGAAATGAACAGCTCTGGTGAGTTTTTTTTTTGGCAAATTAAGATCCTTATACAGGCAAATGTTGACTTTTCTCATTTTTCTCACAAGATGGAGTTCTGATGCTGACAAGGTAAACTTAAAAACACAGGACTATATTGATATTTATGTTTCTAACTGGAATACACATTTTTAGCAGAGATGACCTTTCATTTTCTAAGTAACAAAAACATCTAAAAGTCTGGTCCCTTGGGGTATGTGAAATGTTCACAGAGCCCACGACTCTGCCTGGGGATTAGTGAGAGTATTTCAGGAGGCCTTTGTTTCTGAACACAAACAGCTGAAGCTGAAATTCTTGGGATTCTTCAGTGGCAATGATAGCTAGCTTTGCATGAACACAGCTTTCTGTTCAATCACAAATGATCATTCTTTTCACATACAATATTTTGCTTATAATAATCAATGGCGGCCACAGTGGGCCTAAAAAACAATTTCATTCATGGATTAATAGTTTTTAAGGCATGCGTTAAAGGTGTTCTTACTGTCACCGTGTTGCAGAAGACCAACTGAAGCCCAAATCTTAACATCCCCGACATGCCCCCCCACCCCCCCAAACAAAAATACCTCTAGAAAACTGCCAGTATATGCTGGGGGTGGGGGGAGGGAAGAGGGAGGGAAAAAACCAAAAACTAAACATGCATGCTACTTGAGAGTTGTTGTTGTTGTTGTTTAAAGAGCAACTATACTAGTGCCTCATTAATAAGCAATTAGTCTTTTTGGCCTCCACATGCTCAGGGTTCCTAACGTGCACTATGGACACTAACATATCCAGGTTTATTCAATCCGGCTGCTAGGACATGCACCAGGGTGAGCCACTGTTAACTGTAGTCATTCATCCCCTGATATGCTAAAGATACAAACTGATTATTGCAGATTCCGGGACGGAGTAATGGGATGTGCATATCAAGTACCTTAGATCCAAGCCAGTAAGCCCAAATAACTGCAATAGCATGTTTATTCCTAGCCTCCTCCTTCAGCCGGCTCAGTTCCCTTCGCGCCTGTGATGCATTTGAAAAGGAGTTACAGAAAAGTTTAAGGCAGGAAAGGTTACTGCTGGTTCCCAAAGGAGAGAGAAGAAGAAAGACACCAGTCACCATCACACAGCAAACGCAAAAGCGTGTGCCACCACCCCACACCAAAATGTCAGAGAAAGAGATAGAGACGGGTAAATGCGTGCTCAGTAGCTTAAGCCAGTGAAACATTTTCTGACCCACGCGTTACTCCTGACCCACTGCCTGGGTCCTGGGGGCAGTCTCTGGCCTACCTGGGTACCATGCCAATAGGCCGCAATGGTGGTGGCTGCTTCCTCACAGCGCTTTTGGTGCTTCAGTTCCCGCAGGATTTTTCGGGCCTACGGTGAAGAATCACCCAGAAAAGTGGCAAGTTAACAAAAAGTTAAATTCCATACTGATTAAAAAAATACTTTCGGAGACTGTCATAATATCCATTCTCAAGTGAAAAATCTATAGTTTAAAGCAAGGAAAGGGAGAAATTGTTTATTCGGCCTAAACAGGCTATGAGAAGGTAGTAAGTAAAGATGTCATGAAGCACAACAGTGTGGCCCCCATTCAGACCGAGACAGCGGCCTCCTGTGCCCTAACGTGGGACATGAAGAAATATGAGCATAAGCAATAGCAGCTGGTGCACATCAGATGGAAGGAATAGCTCTCAGAATGTGGTCGGAGGATCTCCAATGCTCCAAAATCCATTTATCGCTTCTATTACTATTGTATACTATACAATAGTATAGTATATACTATTGTATAGTACACCGCAGCTGTACGTTTTACTCAAAAGAGGTTTAAAAACTTGCTAAAAAAATCTCATTAGTCCAAAACCAGTGGCTTCTCCCCAGTAGTTACCAGAAACTGATTTTATGGGGGCCAGGAGGACATGTGGTTGGGAGGTGGACTCTGAATGTCTGAAGGCTCTAGACTGGAGTCATGGACCCATGACCCAGTAATAAGGTCAAAGAAGGACTTGCAGGCAGTCACTTCACTTACTCAATGTGCTTGCATTTATATTTTGGCATTTGCTATGGGACAGCTACCAAAGTGTCCCACGGGCCTAGACAAAGGTCGATAGATGCTATTGGACTCCCGGCCCAGGGCTCTACACTCTGAAGGGGTTCTGGGCCTGGGAACTGTCTTGAAGTAGCCCCTCCGGATCTAGCCACTCCACAAAAATCTCCCAACAGGAAATCTCCCAAAAATCTCAGAATAGGCCCTGAAGGATCTTTGACCTAGAGCAGGGGTCAGTAAACTTTCTGCAGAAGGCCAGACGGTACTTGCGGCTTTCCAGGTTATATGTCTCTATCACAGTTACTCAACTTTGCTGTCACAGCGCTAAAGCACAAGATGTATTTACACACAAGATGTAAATAAATGAGCAAGGTTTTGTACCAACAGAACTTTATTTATATGAACTTTGTATTTATATTTGTATATATATTCATATATATTTTATATTTGTATATATATTTATAGGAAATTTGCATTCCATATAATTTTTACATGTCATCAAAAGTTCTTCCCTCTGTTGTTTTAAACAATGTTTTAAGAATACAAAAGCCATTCTTTGCTCTCGGGTTGTACAAAAACAGACATAGGCTATAGACTGCTGACCCCTGAACCAAGCCTTGCAAGAAGGATCTGGAACTAGGTGATGGGTGCACTATGATCCCCACTAGAATGGCCAGAGCTCAGGATGTTTTGATCATGACACGGCAGCCCACAAGATGGTCACCAGGAAGTTATGGAAGGAGCTGGGCCGGGCAGGACGCACAGGTGCGGAGGCAACAGTGCTGAGAGACAGCCTTCTGGACTACCACTTCCCTTGCAAACAGGGGCCAAGAGGATACTGAACTCATGCATGGTATTATTTCAAGACTTCCTGCTTAGAGAACAAAGCTCTTGAGAAGAGAGCTAGTTAGAAGGATGCAGCCAAGACATGGTCACAAGGGCTCCAGTGTAGCCCATAATATTTATTCTTTCCATCTGACTGTTTATAGGGTAGCGGGAGACGAGGAACTCCCCCCTGCAGGGTGACCTTAAAGACATCATCATCCTTTGTGAAGAACCTGAAAACCCCCAATAAATAAGGTTCACTTCTTTTAAACTCACCTTCCAACCTCGGATATAAGACTGAATTACCAAGGCAGAACTCTTTATCTGTTGATACCTCTTTTGTTGCTGTAGGACAAAAGTGGGAGATGTTAGCAGTTCTATTTACACATCTATAATACCTATACTGCAAGGACTGAGATAGAGTAATTGCTCAAGTGAGCAAGTGCAATTAACCCTTGACATCCCATATTCCTTCTGGGAACCAATATGTAAAGAAACCAAAATATAGAACATTCTAAAATTATTACAGTTAACCCAGAGTATGCTTCAAGGATGCTAAATATAATTAAATGACTATCACTTTAATAGAACCGTGAGACTATACATGTGACTCCAACTCCATTCCTGTACCCAAGGACTTGCACTGGATACCAACCAGCAACGTGAAATAGAAACCACATCCCAGGAGAGTCAAGTGAGCAACAAGTAGGTTGAGTTACAGCCAAAGTTACTTCTAGGTAGGGAAGGTTAAAGAAAACCCAGCAAGGTGCCAAGCAGAAGACTCCTAGCCAAATGTGGGCACGGCAAGATCAATGCCCAAAGGACTTTTTTACTTCTACTCAGAAGAGTGGAGGCCACTGGAATATTATCCCTAGAAAAGCGACCTCGTATTGTATTTAGTGTGGAATATTCACTGGCACGTGGGCATCTGTGATGAAATTTCACAGCTTTTCTAACCCAGTCATGAAGTCATGCTGTGCCTATCTCACTCTGGAAATGCTAGATTGCTCAGCTCCCTTTGGGAGACATGCCTTCCAGCACTCTAGGCTACGTTTGGGAAGCTCAGAGGAAAAAGAGTGATGTTATCGACACGAGCAGCAGAACAAAAGAGAACACCACGCAGAAAGGCAAAGAGAACCCTGGGACCTTGGACAAGTCACTACCTCCTCTGTCAAATGAGGAGCTAGAACCTCTCCAAGATTCCTCACAGAGTCATATTCCACAGCTGTAGAACAAACGGTACCTACAATATCTGAACATCACTTCTGCCATGCATCTGGTACCTTGATGTTTTCTTCTGAAATTCCTAAATGGCTTGAAAATAACTCTATCTTACTTTAAAATTCATCTCAGAGAGGGGCACCTGGGTGGCTCGGTCAGCCGAGCAACCGACTTCGGCTCAGGTCACGATCTCACGGGTTGTGAGATCAAGCCCCACGTCAGGCTTGTTGCTGTCAGCACAGAGCTCTCTTTGGATCTTCTGTCCCCCTATCTCCCCACTCCTCCCCCACCCTCCTCGCTCACGTGCTCTCTCTCTCTCAAAAATAAACCTTAATAAAATTCATCTCATCGAGCTATAAAATATGACAGAATACAGTTTTTAAAATAATCAGCAACTGAAAATGGACATTCATTAAATCTTTGAGTTATCTGGTTGAGAAAAAAGGTTGAGTTTAATCACTGGCTTGGATAACATGTAGTTAACTGGTTGAGATATTTAGTTCAAATTCTAAAACAGATGTAACGAACGTTAGAGCGAAAATTAATACCTTCTCTAAAAGATGGGCTATTATTTGCTTCTATTCTCCCAATTAATATTAGTTGTCACTCTCACCATCATGATTTAATGATACATTATATGGTGGCTCCTTTTTTCATCTGGAGATATAAAAGTTCTATATAGGGAGGGAAGGTAAAATAGCACCTACTTTCTTGGTTCCCTGCTTTGTTTCTTCTCATCCTCCTGATGAAATGCCCCCTTCCAGAAGATATTCCTTGACCATACTATCCAAATTTATATCCTTCTCTCCTCAGTAGTCTCTATCTCACTACTCTGTTTCCTTCCCAGCACTGACTACAATCTGTAATTGTTCTGATTATTTACTTGCTTACATGCATATTGCCCTTCACTAGGAATGAACTCTATGAGGTCAGGCATTAGCTTTGTGCAGGTTGCTATCCCCAGAGCCTGGCAGAGTAGGTATTCCAAAAGCATTTGCAGAATTCAAGATAGATGAGTTCACTATACTTCCAAACTTGGGTTTTCTTAATGATTTCCACATAAGAATGATAAAAAGGGTTCCCTGAGGACTGGCTATTTGTCGGTCCTTCCTCTCTCAGGCAAATATAAAACAGAGCATTATGAATCTGCAGAAGAGTCAAGTGCCATTGCTATGTGCACAGAAGAGAACCCACCACAGCCATGTTGGAAACAACAGTCCTCTGTGCCTCTGCAGATACATATAACGAATCTCATACATGAACAGCTGTACCACTGGTGTACCGTTTCGAGGAGAGGAGACAATTTTAAAGATACTCTCTTCAAACTCAAGCAGTTTTTTCCTTTGGCTTAGTCATTTAAATATCTCGTTAATTTCTCAAACACGGACATATTACACTAAAATGTATTACATGAGAATAGGTCAGCAAAAGTACGTCCTGATTATATACACTGCCTCCTAGTAAAACTTTTCCAAAGCAGAAAAAGAGAGTATCCTACAGGAGATGTGATTGCAAATTCAATTCATCTTCCAATTCTCTAGAGAAGAAGCATAGAATGAAAAAGCATTTGGAAGTAGCGTTCTTATCATAAAATTCAATTCACTGTGAGAACACAGCCCAGGTTTAAGCTACCCTAAAGGCAAACCTTCGGATTTCCCTCAAACTTGTTATGTCTCCAATGAACCATCTATAATCAAGTGAGAAACAGAATTCCTAAAAGAAATTCCATGTCAATTAACTAAATATACTTCATTTTTGAGTCTTTTCCCATAGTTAATAGGACCAGTTATCTGAGGACAAAAGGAAATCCAATCATTTCACCAAATCCGGAATTCTACTAAAATGTGGCATCAGTTTTCTGGAATTAAGCCATTTTCAGTGCGGCTACAATACATGGAAAACGGCCAATTGTTTTGGAAAACTGAGCCTATCCCATGAAAAGGGTTAAATGACACTGTCTCTTCCAATCCGATGAACAAATTCAAGATTTAGATTTCCCACAATACGGACCTGTATCATTGGAAGGCAGTGTGATATACTGAACTTGAGCTTTTAAGTAGTCCTGGATTCAAACCTCACCTCTGCCACCTAGCAGCTGTGTGACCACGGACAAGTTACTCGAGGCTCATGCCTTAGTTTTCCCACCTGTAACAGAGGTACCCCAAGAGCACTCAGTTTATGAGGCTGCTGGGAGGACTGAATACGTAACACTTACATACATAGTTAAGTCCATAACAAGTACGTGCAGGTGGGCATCATTCTTACAGATTAAGGGGCTGTAGGCTCTTACCGCGTATCCCCGGTACCAGGCAGCTATCACGATCTGGCTTTTTCTCATTAGCAGGAAGTGTGTGCGACATTTCCACCCCCGGTAAATCTTCTGAATGAGAGTGGCCAAGTCCTCAAGACGCTGCTTCCTCAGGTCTTCCAGCTTGAATAACTAATAAGAAATGATGGATGGATTTATCAAAAATCGACCAAAACCTTATGACACACATGAAAGCCACACCCGGGCGGAAAAATGTCATGATGTTAGAGTCAGCCACATTGAGAAAAAAAATGAATAATTGTCTTGATTATGGATGATCATGGATAATAACCCATGAGAAAACTCTTTTGATGAATTCATACGAGATCACTATTTAGCTTATGGTGATTTAGGATTCATGACAAATAGAGAAGGGCCGAACTGGGCACTTAGATTTACCTTCACACTATCCAGGAGAATGCAACTGTTAAGGGCAGGCAGGTGCTGATAAGAGGTCTCTGTTTAACAATTTAAACGTTCTTCCAGATTCTCCAAATTTCCCAATGACCAAAAACACTGTTGTGTTAGTTATACTTTATGCTAGCCTATATTCATTTATAAAAAATGCTCTCTTGGAGTTCCTAAGTAGAATTTTAAGTGTTCTTTTCACCTTAAAAATTTTTTAATATGAGTGCTTTCATGTCCCTCAAAATAATAGGGCTGGCTTTCCTAAAATTATGGCATAATTCAGATATTATAAGTATAGACTGAATTGACCTCCAATTCCTATGAATTAGAGAGGTTTTATTGTAACAACAGTTCCTTTATGACTTAGGAAGTGTTGTACGATCGATCAGTTCAAAGATTTTAGTGTTTCATAAAAAAATACACATGTTCTTCCACTGCCCCCTATTCACCCATCCCCTTGGACATTTGCAGAAAGAACAAGAATGAGGCGCTTTTGGCAGCATCTCGGGTAATGTTATGCAGTTAAATATCCTTTAAGAACTTGCCTATATGATTATAACATAAGCTCAGACTGTAAAGGTGTTGGTTACATACTGTTCTTGGGTTCCGGATGAATATCTTTGATCTCCCAAAGGAGTACTCTTCCACGGGAATCTCTAACTCATTAAACAGAACCTCCACGCCAGCCCTATAAAAATAAATTAAAACAGTGAGTTTTTCGAGTTACAAAAAGAGGTTATCTTCTCTGAAATCACAGTATCAGGTTCTCAGCGGTATTAAAAAATAGCTTCATTTCCAAGTATAATTGGTCTTTTAGTAAGCAGCCTTCTATCAAAGAATCTTCAGACTGAATTCCACAAATTAAACCAAATCCAGTAACACTGAGAAAGTAAATTTGGGTTCAGAACTGTGCAGTCTAAGAAAACATGGTATTAAAACCAGTATCTTGATTTCATTCGTAGAGGTGATCTTTGTATCAGATATAGACCCATCACAAAGCACCAACCAGAACCCAGAGGGTAAGAAATTCACATCTATTTTGAACCCACTCAGTTAATTCTCCAAAATATTTTTAATATTGCGCCTGTGCCTCATAGCATGGGCAGGACCCAAGAAGAGAGTGCTAAGTGCCAGATCAATGGGGTGTAACGAAGCATAGGCCTTATGTGGTGGGAGTGAGGCCTGCCTGAACTTGGCTCTGACTTCTCCACCCTGGATCTCAGTTTCAAAATCAATCTTTAACTAAACTTCATCCCACCAACTTATGGCCTAGGTGCCAGGCAGGGAGTGAACATGTTCTGACCCGGAAATTAGCAGTGGGAACAAACAGTACCCACATCCTACATCATCTGGGTATTGAATTGGGTAGCAGAGACCACCTCATATGCCTAGAGTTCATCTCCTTGTAATAAAGGGTGAGTGTCTAATACTACTGATGTTCTTATTAAAGGCCAGTCTAGTGAGAATGTGGAGACAATAGCAGCACAGTGAAATCAAATCCCTAGTCCCTGCACAGGCCCATAAAACAGGCATGTTGGCCTTCCTGTGGCAGTTGGGAGAGCTTCTACGACCTACAGAGAAGGGGCAACTTTTCTGATTGGTGAGAGCTGAAGAAAGACCACTGGACAGGTAAAGCCCACTTTGTCTTCTGCAGCAGCCCCCCACCAGCACACACATGGTCTCTGCACGAGGAGGGCTCCCGGGGGCTGCTCCATGGATGGGCCCGCAGAGGTCCAGCACGCTGTCTGGGACTGGAGGGCTGATACAATGCAGGGAAGATAAGCTGAAAGCTGCATGGCCCAGATTCTGCCATATTCTCCAATCCCACTTTATCAGCAATAACACTGACTCTGAGTCTGATCTGCTTCCGTATTCATTTCTCCATGGGTGCAGACTTGTGCAAAGAGACTGTCTGTCTCTGGGGTTAAGTCCCCAGAGGAAAAAACCAAAAGGCTGAGAGCACTGATTCAAGATACCTCTGATTCCACCCTTTTATGATTCTACACAAATATACTTAGCAATTACAAATCCCCTCCTACTAATTTGCCACAGCATATTTTTAAAATTCGTGGATTGGATAAGCCCTGTCCAGACCTTACAATCGAGACCTCTATAATCAATCAATAATTAATACAAAATGGTATCTTCATAGAAGAGGGTCCAATACAGAGGTTACATACAACTTTCTATAGAATTCTGTTTTACTAACAGCATGTGAAGAAAATTGCATGTTATTTGTATGCTTTAAAACTTCATTATTAAATGTAATCAAGGAATTTCTTACCTTGCTGGTCCTTTCCAGTGAGGCCATGTTTGTTTACAAAGCATTTTGTATCTTTCTAGGCAAGGTTCATAGGCCTGCCTGAAGGCGTAGCCTGCCCTCCTGACTCGGACATTCTCCAAAAGACCCAGGTACCTGATCTGATGACATACTAGAGCCTCGTTGAAGATGTGTGCAGCTTTTTTATCATTTGGTTTGATGCACCTAAAAGATTACAAAGATTTTTAGGTTTTAAACTCTGTCTCTCACGGATATATCTGTCTGTGTTTTATAGAGTATAATATATAATTATTTAGTGCTGAGATAATTATTTATTATTCTTGGGAAACCTAGTCATTTCTTTTGAAATGATTTCAAATCATTTTACAGAAACCTAAAAATAAAATATGTGACACACATGTGAGTTAAAAAGAATAAAATACTAATCCATACAATAACATGGATGAGTATCACTGACATTTTGTTGATTGAAATAAGTTTGACATAAAAGAGTACACTTTTTTAATATGAAGTTCGAGAAAAAAAAATCTATGGTTAGAAATCAGTATTGCTGTTACCTCTGGGGAGAGTTAGGGGTACAGATCAACAGGGAAGGGGCATAACAGAATCTTCTGGGATGATGGATATGTTCCATATCTTGGTCCAGATGGGATTATACAAGTATATTCATATGTAAAACTTAAACAAATTGTAAAATTAAGATTCATATACTTAACTATATTGTATATATATGATCTACTTCAATGACACTATTAAAAACACTGTTGTCTCCCAATAACCCTGTATCTCCCTCCTTTAAAACAATTAAAAAAATTTTTTTTGTTTTTTATTTTTGATATATATATAGAGAGAGAGCATGAGCAGGGGAGGGGTAGAGAGAGAGGAAGGCACAGAATCCAAAGCAGGTTCCAGGCTCTGAGCTGTCAGCACAGAGCCCAATGTGGGGCTCAAACCCACGAATCGTGAGATCATGACCTGAGCTGAAGTCAGAAGCCTAACTTACTGAGGCTTTTTAACAAGGCATTTTGCTGCCCAAGGAAAGACATTTCCCAGCCTCCTTTGCAAGCAGGTGTTGCCATGTGATCAAAACTCTGGCCACTAGCATCATAGCAGAATTAATATATGGCACTTCTGAAAGTGTCCTTAAAAGGAAGGGACTTGCACTCCCCTTGTTCTTCTGCCAACTGCTGGCTGGGAATGCAGCCGTGGTGGAGAGCCATCTTTGACAATATGATGAGGGAAACACCCTGGGAACCACAGAGCCACAAAAGAGAAGATGTTGTATTAGCCCTGGAGTCCTTATACTCAGAAGCTATATAAGAAATAAATGACAATCTTGTTTAAGCCATTGTTATGTTTGGATCCTACGGAAGCAATCTCTGTATCTTCATTAATATACTGCTAAACATTTATGGTTACATCTGCCGACCTACAACAGCTAAATAAATTCTACACACATATATAAGAGGCGAACAATTAAATCTCATGACCTCAGTGTTTTTATGCTTCTCCTTTTATATTTACAAAAACAATGTCCACTCTTTGGCTTAAAAATAGACAACCAGGGGACGTCTAGGTGGCTCAGTCGGTTAAGCATCCAACTTCGGCTCAGGTCATGATCTCACAGTTTGTGGGTTTGAGCCCGTGTCGGGCTCTGTGCTCACAGCCCAGAGCCTGGAGCCTACTTCGGATTCTGGGTCTCCCTCTCAAAAATAAATAAACATTAAGAAAAAAAGTAGACAACCAGATCAGTGGAAGACTAGTGAGTTTAGACCTAGACTCTTACACGTGCTATCAATGGACTTTCAATAAAGACATCAAGATAACTGAATAAAAAAACATTTTTTTTCTTTTCAATATATGAGGCCAGAGCAACAGGTTATCTACATGGGAAATTATGGATCTTAATATGATATCTGAAACTACAAAGACTCTAGGAAAAAATATAATATTCACAAACTTGTAGTTTACTAAGACTTCTTAGAGATAGATTAAAACCACTAAAAGGAAAGGGGAATGAAAGGACAATCCTGGGGTGACAGAATGTTCCATATCTGGACCAAGGTGGTGATTGCCAAAGTGTATATATACAATGGTGAAAAAATAACTGAGCTCTTCACCTAAAATCTGTGCATACCGGGTCATATAAATTATCATTAAGTAATAATTTTTTAAAAGTCCACTTAATTGAGAATTACAAAAGCAACTGACCAAAGAAAGTTTCCTGGGTTTCTTTTTTTTTCCTTTTTGAAACTAGGATCTTTACCTAATATATGCTCCAACCTGATTGCAATCAAACCAGGGGATTCTGACTCTTTTTATTTGTTACTCATAGAAATATGTGGCAAACAAGCCAGACACAAAAATGTTCTTCACGCTAGTTTCCTCACAACCGAATTTTCAAAGGCAATTATGGAAGGTACGTGTGGGTGTGTGTGCACTATATGAAATCTGACCTGTTAGACACACATCTCCTATTGTCTAGCTCACCAAATACACACATGGAAAACTCTAATCCTAATTGGTCTTTACTGAATCTTGAGATCTAAGATGCCCAGAAAAAGAAAAAAAGAGACCGGATGCTTCTTAGGGAATTCTTTCTGTTGCTTTGAAAAATGTAAGATTGCCTTGGGAGTCATTCCTTTCTTCAAATCTACAAGTCTCCTAGGAAAGAAAGGGGCACATATTTTCGAACACTGAAGTTCTAATTAAAGCCCCATTTGCTTTAATGCTGCACTCTAAGTTAACGTAACAAGAATCCAAAATGAATCCAATGAAGTTTTATGCAAAACCCTTACCAGAAGAAAAAGTATACATTTCTGAATTTGTCATTAAACAAAAAGATAGAAAGGGTTAAGAACCCTAGGTGCCAACAATGCAATTTCACTAAATATCTACTCCCATCCCCCACCACACTTTTTCCCCCTTTTTGAAATTCCTTACTTGAAGACAGGGAAAGGGCAATGGAGTATTTGTTAAGTAAACCCAAGATACCACTTTATTCGACGTGTAAGAACTTCAGTTATCTTCTGCTGGGGCTATACTCAGATTTAGGCAAACAGGAAAATGACCTTCTTTGAAAGTGCCTTCATAATGAACTTGTCAAAGAATTTTATGTGCCAGAAATACCTAATGTAGTTTGGATTCTTGGTCTGCAGGTTTTTCATCAGCGTGGCCACGGATGCCTTGAACTGAGAGCCTGCTGTAGGAGGCCTTTTCAGGTTGATCTTGGCCGGGTTCCCTTCTGGGAACAAAGACTTGATGAGGGTGTGGCTGGCCTTCCACATGGCTTGGGACAGGTCTCGATACAGAAGGTCATTGTTTTTGTCCACAAATCCTTCCACCTGGTACAGCACCTATGAGCAGCACAGGAGACTCCACAGCTGATAAACTGCACTCCAGAATGTCAAAAATATTCTAAGACTATCTCTATTGCAATCCTCCTCTTTCTCCATCACAAATCCCCCGACACGTTAGTCACACTCCTAATACCGAATTAGCCTCCAAGTTTAAATTCCATCTGTCTAAATCACAGAAGAGTTCAAAATAAATTCTATTACCCTTCAGGATTTTCAAGAATAAACTCCAAAAATGCTATCATAACATTTTCAAAGGATTTTAGGCTTTTTTAGTGTTTGAGCACATTTTTGAGGTTTTACTTTTTTTTTTTTTTAGTTTACAAATGCCAATTCTAGTCTTAAGTACATAGGAGAAAATAGAGATAGCACTGATATTTTCAGACATCCTAAGTGAGCAGAGAAACTGACCAGAAAAGTATCTTTTAGTAACATAAGCTAATGAAAATAATAAAGAAGTGTCAAGTCCCAACTTTTTGAAATTAACAGTAATTCAGATACTATATACTTAATTTTTCCTAGACATATAATTGAGAATGTTTTCCTCTTTGAAATTTGCAATCCTATTTAGAAGAAAAGAGGTATTAATGTCAATCAATACTTTTTCAAGACTCTGAAAATTAAGCTAGGGTCAAATTTGTTTTTAACATATTTACATATCTTAGATGGCATAAAATTCCCTCAAACATAAGCAAATGAATAATGCTTTTTTTTTAAGTTGGTATTTTCCCCACTGTTGTTTCAAAATCTCAATCTAAGAATTCATAATATTTGCTAAATAATCTGTGCCTGTAAAACCTTATTGTTAAGTCTTTAGTGTCTCCTAATTTTTACTCTCACCTCTCCTTTTATTAGTGTTGACAGATCTATTTTTAGAGGATAACTCAGAGCTCAGAAACAACAAAATTGACTTTTAAAATACATTCGAACTCTCTCCTGAAGTCTACTGGCCTTCCCCTCAGCTCTCAGTATTAGTAAGATTTTGCTTCATATGACCCAGATTCTACTTCTGCTGAACATTTACTGAATTCTACTATTTCAGCAACTCAACTTCTCCTCACAAGTTGGCACTGGTCAGAATGCCACCTCTGAGGCGTTGCCTCCTCGGGGGAGCGCTCCCCCATACCTTGCCGGCATAGTGCTGAATTCTGAAACAGCTATGAGGCAGGGACGTGTCATTGAGAAACCGAGAGCTCTTGCTCATCCGACTCTCAAAGTGCTGGTGGGTGGCGCACACTTGGTTGAGCTTCTCCAAGAAGGTCTCGTCGGTGACCGTGCCAGGCCTCAGGCACTCCTCATCCAGCATGGCCAGGATTCCGTTTGTGTTCTGCGAGAAAGGAAGTGAAAAGGTTTCCTTCCTTCCTCACTGTATTGTTTTCATAATGATTCCTAATTACACCGTCAAACACAATTAAAAAACTTAGTCACGAGAAAAATTCCGTTCAGTTCCAACAAAAAGCAGAGAAGCAAAACAAATAACAAAAAGCCACAGAAATCGGTCCCCTTCCACAGTGTCCCAGGTGTGTGTGCACCTTGGGGAGGTGGGGTCTGTATCAGTCGCCTTCCCCCACTCCCTTCCCCCCTCAGAACAGGACCCAGGAGTCACCTGGGCTACCTCAGCGGGCTGATAACTGAAACTCACATTGTACGAAAAAGGCAAGTCAGACCTCATATTCAAAACACATTCAAACACAAATCTAAATGTCAGAAACTAATGTGACAATGCTGTCTCTACAACATGTGGTCATAAATCACAAAGCACAGTCTTCTAGAGCCATTATTTGATTCATAGCTTGAGAAGGAAATTGGTTTCAGATGTTTTCAAATTGTTCATGTGTTCAAAATACGGTTTATTTTGTAGTTAAAAAAAAAGATGTGATTTGGGATCAATGCAATCAAGCTGTGTTTCAAGAGTATCTGTTTAGAATAAAATTCATGTTCCACATAAAATTTCAAAACGGATGTTGAACATGAGTGAGAATTTGTTATGTATTCAGACCCTATGATTGTATTTATCCCAAGAGCAGTCAGCCCAGTTAAAAGGAATCAAAAATCAGGAATCTTCTACTTTGCTAAATAAAGGCCACTGTTCCTTGGATTGCCCCTATGGGCCTGTGTCTCCATTCCAAAGAGAACAATCCACTCCACTGAGCATCAGCTCCACCCACATCCACCAGGCCAGAGCTCTGGGTTCCTCTCTCCCTCTCCTCACAAGGCCATGACATCCTCTGACCAGGATTTGTTGATTTCACACAAAACCCAGGGGAAGTGTAGACTCTCAGGAATCAAGTATGTTCATAACAGCCCCAAGTAAACATTACTGTTAGGTAATGCTGGAAGGAAACATTTCCTTTATGTACCCAGGCTCCTTTGTGAACATGAGTGTTTCTTCAACCATATAGGCAAGGGCACCTAAGGCTGAGATAATCTAATTAAACTAAGTGTATGAACACTGTTTTCTCTTCTTTTTTCTTTTTGAAGGGAAAGAATTATGTTCAAGGATATTATTTATGAAGGAAAATGTGCTAGTCATGACTTCTGAAAGTCAAGTTCCCACAATTTGGGTTCCACAAAATTTACCGGGAAAACTTTCCAGTCAATCTATTGATTTCCTGGATATTAAGAGTTCTGAACTGCTTACATGGAACATCAGTGTTCGTACTCCAACACTGTTCAGATTTTTCAAAACAAAGTTTATTCATTAATAGAAAAACAGTAATGCCTCAGCATATTCAATTTAATTAAAGGTGCAACTTTCAGGAATATCTTGAAAACTGAGAGAAGAGATAATTGGCTAATTATCTCCAAATAATTTGGAGATCCATAATTTCTAAAAGGTCTTGTGAAAGGCATTTGTTGGGACATGTAGAGTCTGTGATTCTATTCCTGAAACACAGCACTCACCTACCACTGACAGCTAAAAACACTGTAGGATAATAAAGTTTATGCTTTGTTTCAAATAATTTTGTTTTCGAGGACAGGAAATGTGAGTAATCCTAAGCATAAAACAAGACTTTCCAGGTTTTCACATACAAATCAATCTTCCTGCAATCAATTCATTTAAAATAAACTACAAACTAGGATGTAAAAACAAAATATTTAGTAACCTTTTGGAATCTTAGACATATCTAGTAATTTTTTGGACTTTAAAAGCCTTTTCACATATATACAGACAAATCTGTAATCACTATGCTATACGTTACATCTCTAGAACTTATTCATCTTGCAACTAGAAAATCTGTACCCTTTGACTGACATCTCCCCATTTCCCCCATCCCCAGCCCCTAGCAACCACCATTCTCTTCTGTTTCTTTGGCTTTTTTAGAGTCTACATATAAATGATGTCATCCATTTGTCTTTCTCCAACTAACTTATTTCACTTAACGTAATGCCCTCAAGGTCCATCTGTGTTGTCGCAAATGACAGGATTTCCTTCTTTCTCATGGGTGAATAACATGCCATTGTACATACACACATCTTCGTTATCCACTCATCTATAGACAGACACTTAGGCTGTTTCCGTATCTTGGCTATTGTGAACAATGCTGCAATTAACACGGGAGTAAATCTATCTCTCTGAGATCCTGATTCTGTTTCCCTTGGATCTATTCCAAAAGTGGAATTGCTGGATCATATGGTAGTTCTATTTTTGATTTTTTGAGGAACCTCCATACTATCTTCTCTTATGGCTGCACTAATTTACATTCCCACCAGGAGTGTACAGAGGTTCCTTTTTCTTCATCCTCACCAATAATTATCTTTTTGGTAATAACTACTGAACAGTATATGAAGAAGTTACTAGAATTGTAGAAATGAGATGGATATTTGATTTGGCGAAAACCTTTTCAGAGCGTCCTCTGACCAGTGCTCATATTCCCAGGAGCCGTGGATGGGACCTGGGTTCCCAGTACACAGAAAAGAATGATGCGTCTAAGGCATCTTAATGTCCTGAAAGGGCTCTGTGACACGGCCACAGGATAAGCACAGGAAATCCGAGCCAAGTATCAAAACGTCCAGCTGTTCATGTGTGTGTACAAGAACTGTGGATGGTCTCTTATGGTGACAATAAAGTCTCCAGAACTGCACAGTTCTCGAAAGTGTCGAAATCGTGAAGACGCTAAGGCAGTGAGGGTCTTTTGTAAGCAGTAAATTATTACTAGGAATGTTTTTCAAAAGTTGTACCTAATACTCACATTTTCTATCAGGTCACAAATGATAGCATTATTGAAGTAGTCAATGTGTGTCCATTCTATGCCCTGAGACAGAAAACAGAACAAAATCAGATTCCATGTGATGATGCCACAACACTACCATCTACAAAACAGCCACCTTACTCCGCTTCACTTCCTCTCTGAGTATTTCCTTTACAAAATAACACAGAGAATGTCATCTTCCGGTTCCCAAAACTTTCCTAATTGCAGCAGTCCACCACTGACACAATGTGACTGAAGGAACACCCTTGACCTGTTCTGAGACTGCCCCTCATTCCACTCTGCCATCTGTGACAATTTCCCATGCACTCCACTGGCTTTGTGCCAAACACGGACTCAACAGGCCCTTGGGTCAATATTACTCTGTGTATATTTACAATGTTTATAAGGAAATAAGTCAGAACTTGATCCCAGGAATCTAAGGCCCACATTTTTCTGTTCTTAATTTGTAATCACAAGGAAAAAATTAATTTTAGAGTCAATCCCATGTTGTAGGGCAGTTGACTATTTCAAATGTAAAAATATCCCCGTGCTAAGACAAAATATTTTCAACATAAGGAAAGACACAAAAACCAACCCGCTGGTTCTAATGCTAGCTACAAAGCCAAATCTGTGAGGCTGAATGTAATCGTTCTGGATATGTTTACACTCTGCCCTGAAGTGTAAACATTTATTTTTCTTCTAAGGCGAAGAAATTTAATTCATACAGTAAGCTAGGGATCTCTCTTAGACATGTCTCAGACAATCTGCACAAACTGTTTTAAGTTACACATCAAAGTAGGGGCAATCTCTTTAGGATGAGAAGATAGGAAGAGAATGAATCTGGCTTTTAGGAAGTTTATGTTAAAAAAGTGCCAGACTAGTATAAGACATTTCTAAAGCATGGTGATCATTCTAAAAGAAAGATGAAATATTTATGATTTAGCTTTCAAGTAGATGGGTTATTTTACTAAGTCACTGGGGATAACAATCACATTAGAAAAATCTATATTGAGGGAAAAAATAAAAAAAAGGATTCAGTGTCTTTAATGATTTACAATAATGCCACAGAAAATGAAGAAAAATAGGTAGTATCATTATTAAAATATTAAAGCAAATAAATGAAAAGAAAACAAAAATATACACACAATATAGTAATTCCTTTTGTTTGAAATAATTTTATATTTCAAAAAACACTATTTAAAAAAATGAAAGGATGAAAACCAAGTATGGTTTTACAATTAAGGATACAAGGACTCTGTAAACATTACTTCTGATTACTTTCAAATTACACTGAGATAATGCATACACAGCACCAGTACAATACCTGGCAATACAGTCAGCATTCAATAAATATTACCTGTTTTTATTATAAAAGTTTAGGAAATCAGTGCATTTCATGATTGGACAAAGTCTCAAAATATATTTGAATTTATACAGAGTGACACTGACTTTTTGGGTGTATGGTTCTCTTAAGTTTTGGCAAATGCACGGTGCCATGTAACCCCCACCAAAATTCCCATGTTCTTCCCCTTTGCAGTCATACTCTCTCATGACTCCTATCCCCTGGCAATGACCAACTCTTCTGTCTCTGTTACTTTGCCTTTTCTAGAACATATGATGGAATCATACAGTATGTAGACTTTTGAGTCTGGTTCCTTCATTTGGCATAATGCATTTGAGAATCTTTCATATAATTGCTTTTACCAATTGTTTGTTCCTTTTTCTTTTTTTTTTTTATTGACAACGGACTGATATTTTAATTTTATTATTTTTTTCTTTCATGTTTAATGTTTTGCTCTGGAGTAGCCATGATTAAAATTCTTCAGATGGGCACATGATCAAGTATTTGTTGGTTTAAAAAAATTTTTTTTTGAGTAGAGTTGACATACTGTTACATTAGTTTCAGGTGTACAACCTAGTGCTCCAATTGCTCTATAGCTTAGTCTATGCCCAACACAAGTGTAGCTGCCATCTGTCACCATGCAACACTATTTCAATACCATGGACTATATTCCCTATGCTGGGGCTTTTATTTGTGTGACTTAGCCATCCATAACTTGAAGCCTGTATCTCCCACTCCCTTTCACCCATTTTTCCCATCCTCCCACCCCCTTCCCTCTGGCAACCATCAGTTCATTCTCTGGGTTTATTGGTCTGATTCTGTTTTTTGTTTATTCATTTGTTTTTTAGATTCCACATGAGGGAAATCATATGGTGTTTGTCTTTCTCAGTCTCACTTATTTCACTAGCATAATACCCTCTAGGTCCATCCCTATTGTTTCAAATGGTGTTTCTTTCTTTTAAAAAAAATTTTTTTTAATGTTTATTTATTTTTGAGAGAGAGACAGAGCATAAGTGAGGGAGGGGCAGAGAGAGAGAGGGAGAGAGACAAGGATCTGAAGCAGGCTCTAGGCTCTGAGCTGTCAGCACAAAGCCTGACATGGGGCTCAAACCCACAAATCCAAGATCATGATTGGATGCTCAACTGACTGAGCCACCCAGGTGTCCCATGTTTGTTCCTTTTTAATTGCTGACTAGTGTTTCCTTGTATGGATGTCACAGTTGTTTGTCCATTCATCTCAGACTCTTTTTTTTTTAACACACTATTATTTTACATCATTGCACTAGAATCCACCAAGACTCAAGTCAGTCAACTGATATTTACTGAGCACCTACTATGTGCCAGGCATTGTTTTAGGCACTAGCAGCAGAGCAGCAAAGATAATCCCAGGTAGCTTAGATGTCATAACAAACGGGTTTTTAAAAGACACAATAAAAAAAAAAAAAAGACACAATATGGTTAAACTTATATAAATCTGATTTTAAGATCATGTTTAGATAGGCTTCTGAATCAATAATTTGCATTATGAGTATAAAAGGTACATTTAAAAAACATGTATTTCAACATTACCTCCCGTATATACTCTTCTTGCTCTTCTTTAAGAGTAAGTTCAATGAAGATCTGTTGTAGCTTTTCATTACAATAATTAATAATGAACTGCTCAAAGCTGTTGTCCTATATGGAGTAAAATGAAAACAGCCTTATAAACCATGCATTAGCTGTCCCACAGCAGTGACACTCTAACATCTCGATTCACAAGAGACGTCACGCACTGTCTCGCAGATTTAATTGCAGCCCAGCACACAGCTTCTGGGACACTGCGGCGCAGCACACAGAGGTTTGCACACCGCAGGCACTTGAGAAATGGTTCACGAGTCAAGTGGATGAATGACGTATACACACGTTATGCAGTATTTGAAAGATGAAGACTTTTAGTTGACAGAGAAGCACCCCACATGTGGTAAAAAAATAAATAGTTTCCCCTAAAGGATCAAAAAAGGAACAGTGAGATTTATAATCTCTGTCACCCAAGTTCTCAATCTTTCATTCTCAGGTGAAATTCTGGAGCCCAAGAAAGTCTTCTTGACCTGGCCACTTATTCCCCCAGCTGGGGTCAGCTCCCTCATTCAAACTCTTAGATACCAGCATTTTTTAAAAAAAAATCATGCCATGCATGTGTGTGTACGCATGTGTATACATGTACTGATTAGTTTCAGCCGTATCTGTCTTACTAGACTGTATGTTCCTTAAGGGCAAGGGTTGACCACGTGTCTCTCTTGCTCACCAACGTAGGCCCATGCCTTGCATAGGACTTTGCGCCTAGCAAGTTCTCCATATGTATTTGATGAGCAAATGAATGAGTGAAGTGCCTAAAAAATAGACTCAAGGGAATCAGCACATCAAAATCATCACCCCAGTGAGAAACAATCTCTCTTCTCAGAAGGCTCACCTATTTATCACCCTTAAACCTGTCAGCAGTTTCTCTTCATGTTAGAGTTACCTCCTATGAACTCTGATGCAAGGTCCATACCTAAATCATCTCTGAACAATCCGCAGGGCTTAGTGTACTGACATCTACACTGAGGGCACAAAATGCATGTCTGTTGAATGAATACAATTCACCAAGAACCACACCATTCCAGAAGAGAGAGATCTGATAAGAAAACACGTTCTTTTCACCTCTATCATCTGTCTTTGCAGATAGGAGATGGTGGCTATGGGAGCAAGGGAAGGTATGACCTCACCACTGATACACCTGACTCTTGTCCCACTGAGGTGGCTATTCCTGGCCTAATGAGCTATGGGGTCCAGGCGTGAGACTGAAGCTCACCACTTCCTGTGAAAACACAGAGCCACTGGCCTTCAAATCTCTCTGTAAGTGACGAAAGCAAGAAAGTCATGGAGCTTTTTGAAAGTTGAACTTTCAAAATCAACTCTGCCCTACATAGGACAAATTTTACAATGAGACTTATGATGATGCAATATCTGACCACATTCTTTGCAGGAAGTCAGTTAAAGGTTTCCTATCACCAGTGATAAACTAATTAATTAATGAGGGAAAACTTCTAACTCTAAATCTTAAATGACACATATACACTATCACTGACTAATCTTTTAATGCTAAATCTGGTCAAGGAGAAAAGCTCTTTTGTTTTTTGTTTTTAACCCTGCAGGTTCTAACTAAAGGCCACACGCTGATTTTCAAGACAAACACAGTCTTAGATACAAAGGGCATTCCCCAATACTCATTTTCACATAAAACTTTAAAAGCTATGTGTTCTAATCTTCAGAGCTTAACAATTTTGATCAGAAGCACAAGTCCATCTGGGATAGACGCCTTATTATGATTGTGGTCAGGATAAGGTCATTTCTCAGTGAGGAAGTCTGGCTTTCTTAGTTTGGTAAAATATATCCTTATATAATATTACTACTCAAAATTAAAACTTACAAAAGGTTTTAACGGTTTACATGAAATTCATGGAGTAAATCCTTTCTGTTATTTAGTAAGTCTATGCTTATGGAGCCATTTAAACAAAATTATGCTAAGTTTCATATGGTACCTAATGAGGAGAAGGAAGTAGAGTATAAGTAGTGTCCTTGGACACATCACATGGCTATGAACAGCTTGAAGTACGTTTTGCAACAGGACTAATTTGAAATACACACAAGCAGGTTAGAAATCAGAGACAAAGCTTCACAATTACAAAACCACTTAAGGAGTAGGTTAGAACTCAACTAGATTTCCCTTCAACATTTAAAGATTCCTGTATGAATTCTCTATTTCATATCTACACACAGTTAATAAATGGCCATTTACTGCAAAATCCACACAGTTGGAGAAGCCATTAACACAGGAGCATGCAACAGACTGTCACTGCAAACAGTTCATACTTACTGCATTCTGGTGCAAAAAGGGACAGATTATATAAAATGCAATCAGTTCTTAATTTGCCATAAACTTCCAAAAGTAAACACTTATCAACAGTTATTCATTGGTACAAATGACAGACTTTACCATTCGAGCTATGTTTCTGATTGGCATAAAATGCTGAAATCAAGACACATGTCCAACCAGTTAAAAAAAAAAAAAAACAGGTCCACAATACCTACATGTGGTGTCTAAACTGTGGTTCTGTGAGGTGTGAGCTAGTTTGACTCAAACAATACCTCATATAACTTGCTTGGAGTCCCAGGGGTTCAGGATCTAACGCATCTAATTCTAAATTATCAGGAAAAATGTGTATGTATGACCCATCCCCCCAGAGAGTCAGGGACGGAGGCAATTAGCAGGTCACCATAAAGGTGAAGAGATCCAGCAAGATCGAGAAGCAGCTCCTCATTCTCACGATCGCAACCCATCCTGTGCTGACCCTGCTATGTCTCCCCTTCAAACATAAACAATGTGGTAAGGAGAGAGCGTTCTGGAGACAGCCTGAGAAAAAACTGGTCTCTCCTACCTTATCCTGTTGCTTAAAGAACAACAAAAACAAAACAGAACAGCACCATCATCAAGGCAGAAACCAGCTTACTTCCCCACAGAAATATCTGAGCATCTATTACAAACATACCTCACAGCCTGCAAAACATGTGACGAATTGCCAAAGCAATCATTATTGCCAAAATTGAAGGCCATCGCATTTCTTATGATCTATGTTTGAGTTGCTGATGTCCAAATGTTTTGGGAAGTGGGACTTCACAAATCATAAAAATAACATACAAAAGTTTATAATTGACAAAAAACTTAAGGAACAGCCTGGTAACGGTTCTGATAGCTGCACTTTGCATAGGCTCAGAACATGCCTTCATGTATACAGGCACTAAATACCACTGGGTTTTCCACTCGGGTCCTTCTTCCTTTGCGAAAATAGCTACACTGGATCTAGGAGCCATAACATGAACATAAAGGCCTCAAAGCAATTTGATATTTGGATGCTTTTTTGTGTGTCAAGGACCATGGGTGGCCAGAGATCCCTGAGCCAGGCGCTGTCTCCCACATGTCAGTCTCATGAATCAAAGTCTCCTAAGAAGGAAGTGGGCAGGAGCTTGAATGACTCATCTCCCTTCCCCTCTCCAGTTTTCTACCCATGCCCCATGCACGGAATGTGTCTCCATTGTCTAACTCACATTTATCCCTAACGGCAAAGGGAGAAAACTAAAACTTTGGGGAACATTTTCAAATAAGAAGATCCAGAATTTTCCGTTATACAGTCTCCCTGAATGAACCCCAGAACTATCCCCACCCCTATTGGACTGCTCTAGGAAAAACAGTAAATAGCAAGGTGCCTAGGTTATATACTGTTTTACACTGTATTCACAAAGAGTACACTGGGGTAGGAAGAACTTGATAGGTTTAGAAGTATGTAATATACCAAAACTTTAAAGTCTAGGGTTTCTGCCAAGAATTCCTGAATTTGAGTCCACCTCTTCAACATCAAAGAAACAGCAAGCCATATTCCCAATCAAGTTCACAACTAGTTTATACTCTCAAGTATCAACTATGAACTTTCTGCCTGGAAGGATTTTGAAAGATGGATCAAAAATACTGGCCTGTTATTAATTTATTTGTATTTTCTTGGCAACAGAGGAGGCTAATGATATCTTATACTCTTTAAGACAGGTAGACATTTCAGTTTTGTATTCTTTAAATACGTAACATTTTTCTTCCCAGTACATATTCAAATGTGGCAAATTTTAAGAAAAACAGCATGATAGTGCTCTTAACTACTTTAAAATAGCTTTGATTTAAAAGGTTACAGCAAGAGTAATGATGCCCATATACATATTATGAACCATATTATTTCCCACCATTTTCATTCTAAAGGGTCCTTTACATCTTCTCTTTCCTCTTCAAGTTGTCTACCACATGAAGAACAAAATCAGAAAAAGCTGGAACAGAAGGTATTGCCTATAACCAGAATCCATTTTCTTCTAAAAACCATTTAGAAAACAAATCTCAGAGTCACGAGACACACGTACCAAGCTGCATTGACTCTTGCCCAACTATTAGGTCGTTTGGTTTGGAACAATCGTTGCATCTAGCCTATATCCTTACTGTATACGGGTCACTTTCAGTGGGGTTCATTAGGGCAAGATGAATAAAGAGTGCCTGATTCAAAATAACTAGCCTTTTGCCTACACAAAACTAGCTCCACTGTATGAAAAGTGAAATATCCAGCCTGTTGTTCTGTTCTGGCCTATAGCACACTAATAATTTATTAGATTTTCCCAGGAAACTACCTGCCAACTGAAGTACTTCCCAGAAGCACTTAGCAAGTAGCTAAATCGATTCAGATGGTTCAACTTAGTTTTGAATTTAAATTTTTTTAAAGAATAGCAGTTGTTCTTTTATAGTGATGCTATAAACATTTCTCAGAGATCAGTTATTAAGAACATCCAACTTAATTGTGTGGAATTGGAGTGTCTGGATTCTATAGCTCTCTACCTTTACAAAACTGGACTTATGTTAAATAAGGATTTATGGCTGGATTTTTCTTCTCTGTGAATTTTAACTCACTTCCCCTTCTTTTTGGTATCAGTGTTCCACTAATCTGTTTTCCAAACTGACATCAGATCACATGCGGCCAGCAAGGCAAGGCTATTCACACAGCTGGCCCAGGAATGCTTTGCAGTCAAATCCATGTGTCATCATCCCATGGTTTAATGCATCAGTTTCCCTCTTCCGTTTAGAGACAGACCAAAATGAATGAAAGGTTTCCACCAGCTCAGCTGAAAAGTGTTTTCATGGGAACTGTCAATGGGGTCATGAGGCAGAATTAGAGCTAGACATTAAAATTTTTTTTCCTCTGGACCTTCACTGTCCAATTTTTAAAGTGATGCCCAGGGTGTGCTACAGGCAGAACCCTTAATTCTTACAGTCAATTTTCAAGGAAAACAAAGGCAGAATTTTCTTTATGTTCTCTCAGTTTATTTTCACTGGGGTAGACAGTATCACAGAAATGTTCATTTCTGCACTGATGAGGATTCTGAATACTTCTTCCTATGTCAGACCTTGAGCCCTTATATTTCAGCTTGTGGGACTTTTAAGTCCGTAATTATCTGACTCCCTCCTGATGTTGCCATGTGTTCTAATTTTGCTGAGAATCCAGGAAAACTATAGGATGGCATCTGGGGTGTGCATGTCAATACATTAAAAGAAAAAAAAAACTTTCTAATTCTGTGTCAAAGAGCAGGTAAAGGTATCTAAAAGCACACACCCAAATCTCTATTCTGTGCTCCCCCAAATAAGTTTAATTGTAAAATAAATAATTAAGCAGATTGCTAAAAATCAAGATGTTTGGAAGATTAATCTGATAAAGTTTACACAGGAAAATGGAGAGAACAGTTAGTTATAATGAAAGACATAGCTTAATTCTCTCAAGGAAATGGAAAAAAAATCAAAGCCTCTATTGCACGGAGAAGGAAAATTAACTTCTCATGATTTTAGGGCCATCATAAGATCTGGTATGGATGTGACTAGTTAGATTTGGCCTTGGCCTTGGTTGAAAGTTCTGGTTTGGGGAGTTAAAAAAAAATTTTTTTTTATCTGAGTATAGTTGACAAACAACATTATATTAGTTTCAGGTGTACAATACAGTGATTTGAAAAGTCTATATTTTGTGCTATGTTCACCACCAATGTAGCTACCGTATGTCACCATACAATGCTGTTACAACATCATTGACTATATTCCTTATGCTGTGCTGAAATTCTACTTATTATTTTTTAAGTTTATTTATTTAGGTAGAGACAGAGAACATGAGTGGGGGAGGGGCAGAGAGAGAGGGACACAGAGAATCCCAAGCAGGCTCCATGCTGTCAGCACAGAGCCCCATGCGGGGCTCGAACTCACAAACCCTAAGATTATGACCCGAGCCAAAACCAAGAGTTGGACACTTAACCGACAGCCACCCAGGTGCCTCTGAAAGTTCTGTTTAAAAAGAATAAAAATGTAACCTGTTTGGTCTCAGGTAAAGCTCCCCAAGTGATTCCAACATGCTGCTAAGTTTAGGAACTACTGAACTGGAACATTCTTCCAAAGAAGGAAGAAGAGCATTTACAAATATAATGCAGGCATTTTCATAAACTGAAGTCCACAGTTATAACAGTGTTGAGAAAAATTATGATATAACTTGCAAAAGTAAAGCATATTCATAAAGATGGGCTTGGAGAGAAACCTGAATTAACCATAAGTAAAAACATTCGTGCATTGTTACAGGGCATTTTACCCAGTCCCAAGTTACAGGATGTCTCCACTAAGAACATCTAACTTTGCTGTTGTTGTTTTTTAAGTTTATTTATTTGGGGGGGGGGGGGTTGGGAGGGAAGGGGAAGGGCAGAGAGAGGGGGAGAGAGAGAATATTGAGCAGGCTCTGCACTGCCAGAATGGAGCCCAACACAGGGCTCAAACTCACAAACCATGAGATTATGACATGAGCTGAAATCCAGAGTCCGATGCTGAACCAACTGAACCACCCAGGCACCCCTCTAACTTCTGTTTGGATTAGATCTGCAGCAAACACGCTTTTAAAAAGTAACCTAGTTTCTTGGTTAGACCTTCCTACCAGATAGGATGTGCCCTCAGCCAGGAATAGACCCTCAATCTTAGGGCAGGCTAACATCACTGTAAGCTCCATGCAGGCAAGGAACAGCTGTCTTGTTTACCACAGGAATATGACTCCTATTAGGCACTAAATAAATAATGACAAATGACTTCCTCACTTAGGCATGGTTAAACTGCTCATGGGGTATAACTCAGTTCCATGAGTGCCGTGTGGTCACTTACCACATGGCTGATTAGATCTTAGGGCAGACCAGTATGTGATGACAGCTGATGTCCCCTCATAACCCCATTATCCTATTAAAAAAAAAGTTTTCATGTATTGTGACATGACATTAGGCACCCGGCCGTTAGCTTAAGGATCAATAAATCTTACGGCAACATAAAAATAAAATAAAACCAGTTTCTTTGATTTTAGATGTATCATTAAATGTGTTTTTTCTCCTTCTAACTTTCTAGTGAGATCTCTACTTTTGTCCTGCTCATGAAACCATCTACATATAGATTAGCAGTATGCCAGGTAAGAAGTCATTTTCCCTGCCAACTATAAAGAATGATTTTGACTGGCTGCCCCTTTGGTAATAGTAACCTGAGGACTTGCCAGAAAGAAACTAATTTCAGCACTAGGAGTCCTGGGTATACTCAAGCAATTCTCCTAACTCACAAACCTCAAATTCTTCCCTATTGCTATGAGACCAGAAACTTTCCTTTGCATAGTCTGCTAAAGAGGCACCAATACAAGTGGACATTGTGCTGAAGAACGGTTTTCGATGGGGACCAGGTCAGGGGGCAGCACAGGTGTCCCATGCTCTGCCACCAGCATGTAAAAGAACTCCAGGGGGACTCCCCATGCTGGTCAGTTTGGAATGAGGACAATTGTACAGAAATAGGGGACATGAGAAACTTGTCACATTGGGGTTTTCTCCTTTATTTCCAGGTACTGGGGACCCTGTGAGTTTGGGGAGAAAAGTGACAAAAAGGCCCTGTCAGAGGTCTTTCATTATTTATAAGGAGGCTTAGGATTTAGGTCCTGAGTCTGCCATTTAGTACCCATGTAACCCTAGCATAGTGACTTGACTTTCAGAGCCTCACCTACTCATCTGTAGAATAGGAATAATAGTAACTATTTCATGAAGTGTTTGTGAAAATTAAATCGGACAATATATGCAACACTTCCCACAATGCTTGCATATAGTCAGCCCTCAGTAATTATCTACCTCTGGCTATTAAATACAGGACACGATCAAGCAGGGAGAAGGTACCATCACAAAAATAAATGTTGTAAGAGAAAGATATTTGTTGGAAAGTTCTGGCTTGGCTGCAGGGAATGGGCTGTTGTTTTTTTCTATTCCGTGAACCTGATAATATGGAACACATAAAGGCTTTTTGAATGAATGAATGGTGGTCATTCTGGGCAGGGCCTGGTTATCTAAAGGAATTCACAAATCATTACTTATGGGAAGAATGAAGAAAGGAGGAGCCTGATCTACTTGTTATTTTCCTGAACCAAACTAAAATACCACTCCCCAGAAGTAAGAGTAAGTGTTTTAAAAGATCCTTAAAATGGGGGAGGGAGCAAAAAAAACAAAAAAAAATTCCTTAAAACGCCTTCTAAATGTCAAAGTTAGCAAAAGGATGAATAGGAAATTCTAATATAAGTATATAATGTTTAAATATTAAATTTGTAATAAGCATGCAGTCTTTTTAAAAAATTCAATATGAATTTCAGCAGGAATTCTTTCAATCTTTGTAACAGAACTCACACTGTAAAATTGCAGTTGGATGAGAGCAGGAGGAGACCCAACAAATCATCCAGTCTAGACCCTGAGCCCGAGTCCATCAGGGATAAATTGACCAGCTCTGAGTCCATCAGGGATAAATTGACCAGCTCTGGCCAGGCAGGCATCTGGCTCTCCTGCCCCTCGCATTTTCACAGCATCATCCTGCCTCACTTTCCTACAAATGACTGAATGACTACTACAGGCACAATGTCCATAAACCTTGTTGGAAACTGCACAGTAAGAATTTTGAATCTGCAATTATAAAAGTCAAATACTGATATAAGAAGTTCTTCTTAAACAGCATTGTCACCAAAATGCTGGCTCTCGGCACTTAAAGCACACACACATAATACACACACACACACACACACACACACACACATTTTGTTACATCTGCACAGAAGTTTTTTGTAGATTCAAAGTTATCATAACTATATATTAAATGCTGTCTATAGAATATAGATGATTTAATTTCCAACTAGTCCACATTAATAAAAACAATACAAAAAAATAGAAAAAAGCTTACCTCAAAAATTTCAAAACCATAAATGTCCAAAACACCCATGACCTTCTTTCTCACTTTTGTCTGTGCCTTAAAAAAAGGTTTAAAAATAATGAGTTAAATTTAGGCCTGAAATATCACACTAAAAGCGCACCAAGGAAGACAGACTCATGTTACAAGTTAACTGTGTTTCACAACTAAATAACTGTAATTTAGTTGTTGTTTTTTTTTTAATGTATGACATAGAATACTGGTAAAGAATCTTCCAGAAATTTTAATAATAGATGACTTATTAAAGAAGGCATTAGTGATGCCTAATTATAATAAACAATCACTGAATCTTACAATAGGTCGGGCCTTTCAAACTCCCAATACACTAATATCCTCATTTTATCGACAACCATGTTAGTAGGTAGAGAGGTCAAGAAGTAACCTTTTCAGCCAAGTGTGTACAACCCGTTCGGTGAGCCACAACCAGGATCTGGGATGCAGACTCTCAGAGTTAACTCTGCAAGGTTCATCAGGCCACTGACCGGTGAGATTTCTTACAACATATGTGCAAAACAAAACAGAGTCCTGACAAATTTCAATTCTATGCAAGGTGAATTCTTCTCGGGGAACAGTCTTTGTAAGTGGTGATCAATTATCAGATTATAACATTAAAATATCTTTAACTTAATGTTTATAATCTGAATACATCTATTACAACTGATTTATCTGGTTACAGAGATTCAGTACCTTAATGCTTTCATTGATTCGATTTACCAACCATGAGAACAACCTGCTGTAGAGGTTTTTAGCCAGAGCATCACGGGCATAATATGCCTATTAAAAAAAAAAAAAAAAGACAAGAAACACTCACGATTGTCACAATGCTTAATTTCAATAAAATAATAAAGATATTTTTTAAATATTTAAAGCTCTTGTATTTCAAGTTTCTTTTCAGAGCCAGTTTTTATTATACTCTGGATGAAAAATTAAACCATTCAGAGAATTGGGCAAATTATTTATCCTTAATTATTATATATTTTTTGCATCCCAGGAAACTAATTCTAAATATCCCAAATACTTTCTCCATAAAGATACTCATCTCAGCATTACAGAACAGATAAAAATCAGAGGCACTTTAGAAGTCCAACAACAAGGGAATAGTAAGATAAATAAATGAAAGCCTACTGAAAGGGAAGTTACATAGTTATCACAGAATGACCATTATGAACATTAGGTAATAAAATGGAAAATACTTATGTTTTGTGAAAATAAAAGTCTGTACATTTAATACGATGACTATATCTTTTTAACCCCTACACATAGGAAACTCAAAGGAAAAACATTAAAATGGTTTTGACTGATGTGATCTATTAATGTTTTCCTTCATTCAACCTTCTGAACATTAAAAGAAATTTTTTTAATGTTTATTTATTTTTGAGAGAGAGAGACACAGAGCGTGAGCAGGGGAAGGGCAGAGAGAGAAAGAGAGAAAGAGAATCCCAGCAGGCTCTGAGCTGTCAGCACAGAGCCTGTTGTGGGGCTCAAACCCACGGACCGCAAGATTATGACCTGAGCCGAAGTAGGATACTTAACCGACTGACCCACCCAAGAGTGCTCTTTATAAACAAGAGCGTTTTTTTATAACATTATAAAAAAGATATTCCATAATGACTAGAGTCAGCATACACTGTGGGCAATGCACTGTATAATACAAATACAATGCTTTTATTTACTTATTCATTTATGTGAAGCTCTTCAGAGCCACTGACAAAGAAAAGGCAGAGGACATAGTCTCTCCACCCCTGCCCTAGAAGGCACACTCTGGAGAAAGTCAGGCTTGCAAGGAAGCACCTAAGAGCCCCTAAATGTGTCAAGTGCCACTAGCTGCACGTGCAGCAAGTGCATACCACCAAGATGTGTGATGCAGCGCCTCACCTCAGGGGAGGCCCGACCGTCAGCAGCGTCAGGGGGGAAAGCAAGACAGTCTGCTGCTGGGTTTTTGGTTTTTGTTTCTTTTTGTTTTGTTTTTATAGAAAGAGAGAGAGAGAAAGCAAGCAAGCACATGAGTTGGGGAGAGGGATAGATGGAGAGAACCTTAAGCAGGCTCCACACTCAGCATGGAGCCTGACCCGGGGCTCAATCCCACAACCTTGGGATTGACTTGAGCTGAAATCAGAGTCAGACACTCCTCTTGATGTTGGCTCAGGTCATGATCTCATAGTTCATGAGATCAAGCCCCACGTTGGGCTCTGTACTGAAAGTGTGGAGCCTGCTTGGGATTCTCTCTCCCTCTCTCTCTCCCTCTCTCCTGTGTTTGCGCACTCTTTAAAAAACAAATAAACATTAAAAAAAAAAGAGTTGGATGCTCAACCTACTGAGCCCCCTAGCCACTCCAGTTTGCTGCTGTTTTTAACACTCTGGCCACATGTGTGCATTTCACTGCTTATAAGCAGAAATTTGAGCATTATTATTAAAGTAAACCATTACATTTTTATGTGATAAAGAACACAATTTATTAGATTATATGGAAAGTCTTTTTCCATGTTTCTTTCTAAATGAAGTGTAACAGCTTTAATAACACAGGCCCTTCAGTGGCAACATAGTGTATCTTAGAGTACCTTTCCCGTTCATCTGACATTTAAAGCTAATCCCGAACCTCTCCCTAAGTCTGACGCAGCTACTCCAATGACAGCTAGAAAATCCATCAATAAATTGGCAAAAAAAAAAGAACTCAAGTGCACAATGTCCTCTTGGAGGGTGGCGGTGGTTAATGATTCCACTGCAGAAAATGCATATAAATGCTGAAATGGGGAAAGAAGCCTGGATTTTGATGAATACCTTTTCTCCACCCTCCTTTTTCTAGTTTTTACTTTCCTCACATAGGTTATATAAATGCCTAGAACAGCACCTGGCACAGAGTAAGTCTATACATGTATTTATATTATGATTTCTGAAGTATCCTTTTCCTATCCCACCCCTGAGCCCACAGAATTCTTTCTTAATCTTTTACCCTTTCTTGTAAATTCCAGTTATCTCAAAATACTGCATAATCTCAAAACATTACCCATTTGTAAACAGAATGTCATCATAATGGCATCTGGTTTTTTTAGCTACATGCTGATTCCAACAAACCACCATTTCAATATACAGTTGAACTAATAGTGACAATTTATTCTGGCAAACTACCTTATGGTTAAAAAATTTTTTTAATGTTTGTTTTTGAGACAGAGAGAAAGAGAGAGGGTAGGGGGAGGGGCAGAGAAAGAGAGAGACACAGAATCCGAAGCAGGCTCCAGGCTCTGAGCTGTCGGCACAGAGCCCAACATAGGGCTTGAACCCATGAACTGTGAGATCATGACCGGAGTTGAAGTCGGATGCTCAACCGACTGAGCCACCCAGACGCCCCGATTTTTTAAAGTGTATTCACAGCCGATATTCATGTTCTTTGCTTCTTTCAAGCAAATATTTATTTCAGAAGTCTCAAACTCAAATGTTTCCAGGGACCACATGACAGAAATGAATGGGAAGTAGTATGATCTGCAGATGCATTCCACATTAAAGGCACTCAAATTCAAAATTTAAAAAGCAAGCAAACAAAACAAAACTACAAAACTATCCTTTCATCATATAAAATATGCCTACTGAGCTACCAGGGGCTGCCAATCTGCCAGCCCCGACTTCTTGAGTCTGATTCATGCCACCTAACCTGCATAGTAACATCCTCCACGGTACGGGAAGGAATGTTAATTCTCATTTAAGGATCACTAACAAGGTGTGTAGAAATGAAAGAAGACACCGAGTGCACGGATTCACCATCTCAGATTCTAAGCGCAATATGAAAAGACTATGCATTTCTACAGCGGCATGAAGCACACTGAAAAAATCCCAAGTGGAATGTACTTCATCGATGACTGGTATTAGGTGTGGCCCAGGTGGACACGTAGAGATGCATGGCCGTGGGGCCCACCCTGCAGCCACTCCCAGTGGAGCAGTGGAGATCAAACCCATATGAGTGAAACAATCAGAGAACAAGTGTCCAGCGGCAGGAGAAAAAGGAATTCCCAGAAGGGAGAAGAGGGGGCCTATGTGATCAAGGAAGACTTCATGGATGAGGGGTAGTTAGATGGACCATTCAGACAGGCAGGAGGAATTAGCCACACCTGTGGGTAAGGGATAAGGAAGAGTGAAGGCACCGGGTAAAAAGAAGCATGGCATTTTATAGACGTAGCAGGGAAAAACTGAGATAAAGAGTGTAGGGTCAGATTACTGAGGGCTGTGGAAGCCAAGGAGAGAGGATGTGGCAGAAGCTGAACTACAACTCTGTCTTGAGTTCCTATCATTTCACTATGAGTCACTGTATCTGAGGAAAGATCTAAATGCCGTGGAGAGAATAAGGAATGGGGCAATAAGGATGATGATGGGGCCCAAGAACTGAAGCTATGAGGAAACATTAATAAAACAAATAACCTCTTGCTGGAATCAAAACCTTTTAGGCAATAAGATCGGTAGAAACATAAACCCTACATTAAAAACAAAAAAAAGACCTTGAACAAGGAACTGAAAAATCGAGGACCTGAAGCCAAATTCTTTTACACCAAAGGTTAAAACAATGTGGAAAAGTTTAACCCAGTGATGTAAGGTGACTCAGGCTTATTAAGTAAGAGGTACCTGGGCCTGGTTTCCGTAGAGGATGATTAAAAAGTGAAGAGTAAAACACACATTAAAAGCAGACCAAAATATATCCACATATATATTCCATATATATCCATGTACATGTGGATATTCCTGAAGGGCCTTCTTAAACAGCAGGCATTTTCTCACTGCAACACTTTCTACTTAACGATCCCCACTCTGGCTATTGAAAACGTCTAAACGCAGTGTGACCTTCAGTACAGTGGTTCTCAAAATGTGGTCCCTGGACCACCAGCAGTAGCAGCAGCACTGAGCTTGTTAGAAATGCAAATTCTTCAGTCCTACCTCAGACCTATGAATGCAGCAGCCTAGGGCCGTGATGGGCTGCCAACCTTGTTTGACAAACCCTTCAGGCGGTACTGAGGTACACTCAAGTTTTCAAGTTTGAGAACCGCCTCCACACCAAACCTTTCCAGCCACGTTGCTCTGAACCCCCTTCACGTGTCTAAAGCTATGGCCACGCTAGGCCAACCCTCTCCCTGATGTGGACTCTAAACTGGGCTTTTCTCACAGTTTTCTTTTTGAAATGCCCTTTCGTCCATTCTTTATATATCTAAATCCTTCAAGGCCGGCTCTGAAACTATCATCTCCATGGCGTCTTCCTTCATCCCTTATGCCCCTGCTAATGGTCTACATGGGGCCCGTGCCGAGCAAGCTCTCAATGAATTTTTCTTGATTAAGTCAGTGACTCACCATCTGACTTAGCATGAGTGAGACTGACCTGGACAGACACAACAGCAGAAACAATAATTTAGGAAGAAGGACACACAACACTTCTAACTAGAAGAGGATTTTTACAAATCAAATTTACATATACACCAAGTTATAGTAGTTTTCACAGTCAAAGCACCTCACTTAAAATAAGAAATCAACACTGAAAGCTACATACACATTGGCATCCTTGGGTTCGTACCAAAGACTAGTTCAGAGCGGCAAAGAGAAAGACTAAATCCATCTACTGTCTTACGGATGTTTAAGGCCACTTACAAAGAGGAGGAGAATGCAGTTGGACTACGGGGTGAGAATAAAGTAGTCCTCTGTGGGAAAAGTCCCCAGTCAGTCACTGAATTCCAGGCCAGATCAGCACAGACCGGTGGGAAAATGTCTAAGTTATAGAACAAAGGCTTTCCACTGAAAGGGGCGCCAGAAGCTGCCTCGGGGTAACATCCACACATGCATCCATCCACTCATCCGTCCACTGAACTTGAAGCAAAGGACAGAAGAAGTAAGCAACTCAGACCTGAGTCTTAGAAAGATTTCACTGTCTTCAGATGACGGTATACAATAAGGAAGGCAGGGAGGCCAATCTGGCCTCTCCAAGCTGGCTTCTCCTGTGTTCTCCAACTCAGGGAATGGCAATCCTACTTTTCCAGTTGCTTGAGTGAAACATGTTGGGAGCCATCCTTGACTCTTCTCTTTCTCTCATGCCACATATTAAGCCAGCAGCATCAAAATGTACCCAGGTGTAACTGCTTTTCACTCCACTGCTACCACCCGGTTCAAACCACCGTCAATTCGAGGTTAGCACACAATTCCTTGCAGCTTCGCGGTGCCATGAACTGAACGTCTGTATCATCTCCCAACCCCAAATCCATATGTTGAAGCCTTAATCCCCAATGTGATGGTATTTGCAGGTGGGAACATTAGGAGATAGATTTAGATGAGGTCATGAAGGTAGAGCTCCCATGATGGAATCGGTCCTTACACGGAGACGAGGACACCAGAGCACACCCTCCCCTCCCCCACCCCTTGCCCAGGGAAGAGGATACAGCAAGAAAGTGGCTGTCTGTCAACCAGGAAGATGGCCCTCACCAAGAATGCAACCACATTTGTCCCCTGATCTCAGATTCCTAGCCTCCAGAACTATGAGGAATAAATGGTTTTTTTTTTATTTGCTTAAGCCACCTAGACTATCATATTGTGTTATAGCAGCCCAAACTAAGACACCTGGCTTTTACCCATTCTCCCCCTCTACTCTGCTCTCCACACTGCAGCCAGAATGATCCTATGAAATACAAGGCAGATCCTGCCACTGGTGTCCTTTCCCAGCTCACTCAGACACAACTTCCCTGTCTCAGCATGGTGGGTCTCCCTTACTCTGCTCTCGTTTTTCTCATGGTCTGCTGCTAGCTTGCTGTATAAATTTATTTATTTACAAGGTCTACCGGCTATTGTCTGGCCACTCCTCCTGCCAAAATTTTAACCTCCACGAGGGCAGGGATCCTTATCTGTTTCGTTTACTGCTGTGCCCTGGGACTTAGAATGATGCCTGCAATGCAGTATTGACAGTTAAGATAATAGCCTGTGAAATGAAACTTTTGTTTCCACTTATATAAAAATATCATAGACTTTGTAAAAACTCACTTCTGGCCATGATGTTTCACCCACCTGAGCCACATTCAGTGTAGTTGAAACTTTCTCTTGCTTGGCCTCAACGGTTCGGAAACTGAAAGCTCGTTCTAGAACTGATTGATCAATGCCGGTCAACTCACAAATTTCTTTCAACTCTGTTGGGGGATGGACACAAAAAGTGACTGTGTATGTGCAACTAAAAGTCCTTTTCAAGGCTTAGGGTATTCTTCCTAAAGCACGTTCAAATCAAATAGTATAAAATGTAGAACTCGAAAGACTTAAAACTCAGCTATAATTATGTTTCTTTTCTGTTCAGTTTCACTGTAAAGCACTTTCAAACCAATGAAAACAGAAGTTTTCCTTTCTAGATTAAGAAGTGGGCAGACGTTCAAAGCGAGTTTGCTAATAAATAAGGTTGACTCTCCGTTGACTTACCATTTTTATCTTTGATTTTGCTTTCATCTAAACCATTCACTCGAGATTCGGGCTTGAACTCGATGTTCCCCAATTTCAACACTGCTGCCACCACCTCCAAGACAGACTCAGCTTCGTGATCCATAAAACCCACAATCTGCATGGCATTCTGAGGGGGGCGGGGAGAAAAGCAGCTGTTTTCTTTATGTCATTCTTTATATCTTAAAATGAATCATGTAACAAATTTGTTTCTGAAAACAAACAATGACAAGACAAAGTGTCCCAGATCTCCAAGAGGAGACCTATGAACAGACCTGATATGGCACCAGTTGGGGCTATAACTTGTTCAGTGGTTTCAGGCTGTGAGTCAAGGATCCCTGGGGCACTTCGCATGCTGGGGAAAAGGGGTGGAGGGGACCAAAGAGGAAAATGGTAGAAGAGGAGGCTAAGAGCCAAGCCTTGGGTTCCAACCCCCTGCTTCATCCACAGCAGCTCGGTGTGTGTGTCTGTCTCTATGTCTGTATGCACACATGCACACATCGTGTATGCAAGTGGGTATGTGTCATTTTCTATACTGGGCTCTGCTGCTAGGAATAAAACCTAACAAAAAGCTTTTATAACCTCCTACATAAAAAGCTGTTCGTTTATTTTACATGAGAAAAACTGGTCTGCAAAGTGAAGCGCCTGACCCAAGGCATTACAGGTAACAAGGAACATTCCTCAGTCATAAGCTCTTATTAAGTGCCAATGATCTGCCAGGCAAAGCAGTTATAGAACTGGACTTGAACTCAACTCTTAATTCATGTCCAGGAATCAAGAGGGTTGCCATAGGAGGATGTTTACAGTGTTTTGAACAAATGACAGAGATATATTCTGAGAATAATCCAGCTTTTTTGTTTTATTTGTTTGTGACGAGACTACCTAGGCTAGTAATGGGAGTAATGTAATTTTTTTGTCATGGAAAATTTCAAACATACACGATAGTAGAGAGAGCAGGAAAAGAACTCCAAGTCATTTTCACTCACCCTTGAAGATCAACAGGTGCCAGTCTTGTTTCTGCTAATCTGACCTACTTCCCCACCTCCCCACCACCACAGCTGCCCCATTTGGAAGTCAAGTATAGTTATCATATCATGTCTTATAGGAGTAATTTTCAAAGTGCTGCTTAAACACAGAAGATAGGATATCGTTTAAAATAATTTGTTTTCAGGGGCCTCCGGGTGGCTCAGTTGGTTGAGCATCTGACTCCTGATTTCGGCTCAGGTAGTGAGCTCAGCGTTCATGGGATCAAGCACCACGCTGGGCTCTGTGGCATTCTCTCGCCCCCTCTCTCTCTGTCCCTTCCCACTTGTACTATCTCTCTCTCAAAATAAATGAATAAACATTAAAAAATAATAATAAAATAATTTATTTTCTAATGAACAGGAAATGCTAATCATTCTGGTTTACATGTGATTTTTGGAAATTCTGTCTCAAAAACAGTATTGATTTAATGCTTTCCTGGGACAGTTTTCACAGCTGGAAATTAACTACTAAGCTATGGCTACAAAAATATCTGGAATTTAAATATGCCATTAAAACAGTCAGGATAATATAATAAGGAAGCTCCTTTTGATAAATACCAAAATCGCATGCTCCAGTAAAGCATGGGCCTTTACAATAGCGTATGATTTTAGTAAGAATACAACAAATTGTTGTATGATTCTAAAACATTAGAGGAGACATGAGTTATGCTTTTAAGAAAACTCAGAATTGTTATCAGTTCCGAATGAGCAATGGAGTGTTACCTGTTGTAAAGAGTAATGAGAGGACTGTGTCTTACTTACCCTAACGGTTCGGAAATTTGCTGCATCGTCCACTCCATTAACTTTGGCAGAGTCCAAACTCAAGTAGTTATATCTGCTGAAATCTCGCTCGAGTGTAAGCTTATCTATTGAATCATGCACACAAGTTGGTAAGTTACTTTAATTAAGTCTAACCATCTTTAATATCTCATTCCTTAAAACCTCCAGATAAAATGACTTTCATATGTTAGGTACTGAATCAACAGAACAAAAATTGATACCTAAATATCAACAGCATTTTTCTAAAATCTACCTTTACCACTGTTGTACATATTTCAAAGTGCTTTTCTATATTTATTCGTAGTAAGCTCTCTTCTTTTTATCATATAAAATATCTTCAATATACTATTTCATTGTAACATGAGGTCTGCCTAGTAATTCCTGTGCCATTGGACACTAGGGCAGTGATAAAGGTCTTTGTATAAAATGTTCTTTGGATTCTTTTGAATTACTTCATTGGGATATATTCTAAAAAATGGTGCGCCTAGCTCTAATCATTTTATGACTTATTTTGGATTGTTAATTAGTCCCAGGAAGAAGTCTTCACTTTGAAGTGACACCCACAAGCTCTAAGCAGACCAGGGCCTGACAATTCTGCCAGCTTTGTCCCTTTTAATTGCTTTTGCTAATACATGTATAGTGAACAGTTCTGTGCTGTTTTAGCTTATGCTTGTTGATTATTAGTGAGAATGGTTCTTCCCCAAATGTCATTTACTCTCCATACTTCTAATTTGAACTATTTGTTTAATAGCTAATATCACTTAGCTATTAATTATTGGATACTATTCTGATGGACTCATATTAGTTCTCTAAAATAGCCAAAGGTCAGAATTTTAACTCTGTTATCAATTACAAATGTTTTCCCACTATTTTTAAGTCTTCACTGAGCAATTTTTTTCTTATATAATTGTTCTCATCTCCTGGTTTCTGCTAACTTCTTCAGTGAAACAATTATATTCTTCCATTTTATTGTTTAAATTTATGATTGGAGCGCCTGGGTGGCTCAGTCAGTTAAACGTCCAACTTCAGTTCAGGTCATGATCTCACGGTTCATAGGTTTGAGTCCATGTCAGGCTCTGTGCTGACAGCTCACAGCTTGGAGCCTGCTTCTGATTCTGTGCCTCCCTCTCTCTCTGCCCCTCCCCTGCTTGCACTGTCTCTCTCTCCAAAATACATAAAACATTAAAAAAAGTTATGATTTGCCCATCCTCAAATATTTAGTTAGCTCTTTAAGTACACCATCTGAGACCTATGCATGGCTTCTGGTGAGAGACAGGGACATACAGCAAGCAAATGCTAGGGTAGGATGACAGAAGCAAACATACCATGTTCTTCACTTCAACCACAGTCATAGAAAATTTTTAAGAAAATTAAAAAGAATGCTTTGGAAAACACTGTGACACTAAAAATTAAATTAAAACACAGAAAAAGGGACTTACTGAGGAGCTCTTCAGAGGCACCAGAGAGCAGCTGATAGAACACATGGAAGTTTCTTTCACCTCTTGGTTGCTTAACAACTCGAGACTTCTCTAAAAGATCTAAAGAGAAAAGAGTCAAATCATAGTATATTATTAATTTGCTTCCAAATCTACCATGGTTTCTCTTCCCTGCCCCCTTCACTTTCTTTTTCATTTTCTGTGTTAAATGAAATAACAGAAGCTACATTTTCAGTTCTTTCAGGAAGAAGCCTCATTCTAACTAAAATCACCAAATTAAACAAACCAGGTTCTGTTCAAACAATAGTAAATATGTAAAATAAGTTCAATAATACATTCACAAGCTGATTAAAGACAAAACAGTTTCCATATTAAGGTTCTTTTGGTGTTTAATGTGATGGCATTAAGCTCTTCAAAATGCAGCATTACACATCTAAGCAATGGGATTCAGCCATTCAGTTATGAATCCACTTAATAATTATAAAGTTCATGTTTCTGAGATCTCACTATGTGCTATGTGCTTTAGAGCCACTGTCGCACTTTACCTTCTCAACGTTTTATAAGGTACTATTTAACAAATGAAAAAACTAACAGCCCAAGAGTTTAAGTAGGATTTGAAATCAGGCCACCGGATCCAAATGCAAACCCCACCTCATATCCACACACCCTGCTACCTGGGATAAGGGAAGCAGATCTTCTTGATGTTTTGAAGTCTTGCAGAATGAAAGGTGATCCTCATCTAATGGGATTTGGTGTTATTTGACAGTATACTTTCTTTGATTACAGATACTTTTTTATCCAGTGATTTGATGTCTTATCAAGTTTTCAAACTTTCATCCAGGAAGGAAGAGAGGGAGGGAGGGAGGGAGGGAGGGAGCGAGGAAGGAAGGAAGGTAGGTAGGTAGAAGGTAGGAAGGAGGGAAGGAGGGAAAAAAAGGCAACCAACCAGAAAAGAGCCACTGAAGCAGTACACAAGAGATGGCAAAGTACAATGGCGGACGGTGTTCCTGCCTGAAGTCCTGCTTACCACTGACCAGTGATATAAAAGGGGCTCTGCATTCTGTAGGCAAAAGCCAAATTTAGTTATAAAATTCTGAATCAGTGATCCCCTTATTAATTTTAGAGAACAGACACATTTGACTTCCAATCAGGCTGAAACCTAAACATTATCAACAAATGAGTGAGGGAGAGAAGATGTGCAATTTCTCTGGGCATGGTCATTGAACTTCTCAATTTGTATTTCTGGAAGCCACAGGATCATGGAAAGAGGAGCCTAGGTAGAATGAAAGAGCATGGATCTGCTGAATGAGAAGTCCTAGGGTACTCCCCATACATGAGGTCATTTGTAAGAATGTAAAGATGGGTTATAAGGACACATAAAATTAAATGGACTAAAACGAGAACAAAAATACGTAAATTCAAAAACTATAGGATGGGATGCTCCCAAGTTTTCATTTTCATCTTCAGTACTCCTTTGACTTGGATGACTGCCAATGTCCTCAAATCATACATGGAGAATAATGAAAACTTTATATTTAGCAAAAAGAAAGAAAATAGAAAATTGAAAAGCACAAGTGAGGCAAAATTTAGAAAAGAAGGGATTGTGTACCACTCATCATCTCTAAGGGCTTTATGTTTCAGTTAAGAAGTAAAGACTGATGCACAAAGCAGAAGACAGAACAAGCAGATATGATAAAAATGCAGTTTGATTGTACTGATCATGTGACCAAGCTCCTTTGGAGTTCTAAGAATACAGGCACAATTTCAGAAGAAAATCCACAGAGCATGGAGAAGCTAATCCTTATAGGAAACTCCTCAAGCCTCAAAGAAAGTAACTCAACTACATGAAAAATACAAATAAATGCTACGGTTCACTTCATTAGCACATTTCCTTCAAATCAGCTCACTTACTGCTCACCCACTACACGCCACTACGCGCCCACTACGCGCCAGGACTGGGAATGCACCCAGCACTGACTGCAAATACGAGGACCTTCAAGAGTCTTCTCTTGAAGACTGCTCCTGATCTCTCACAGCACCAAGCCAATAACAGCAACTCTTTCCAAGGTAGGATGGCTAGGTCCTTAAGAGAGAGCAGGAAGTGGGGGTGGGGAAGACAGAATGACCCTGTGGGTCAAAGCCCACATACCCCCAGGCTCTTCCCATGGCGTGAAGAATCCTGCCATATGCCTTGAAAGTACCAGCAGCCTGCTTCCTGCTCATTTCATAAGGGCACCTTACTAAGGATGACAACGGTTTGATGTCACTTATCCAATCACATTCCAACAAGCAAACTGTGGTGCTTCAAGACATGAAATAATACCCTCAAAGCATGACAGGGCCACACTGTCCAATGGCAACACTCTGCCAACCTAATGTTTGGCGCTCTTTGAACAAATGCTAACAGAGAGTATACAGAGAGTATAAACCAACGACGGCTAGAAGATTTAGCAGAGAACAGCCACCAAGTTCAAGAACAACATTCCCATGTGCACAGCATAGAAAGGAATGTTGGTCAATATACTTCTTGAACCGCACGTGCTGATACGATCAGTGATTACTATCATATTCAAATATGAAACATAATACAATGTGTGTTTAAAAGGAAAGGTACAAAGGGGAAGTAGGAAGGGAACTTTCACTGACCTTTTGCTCCACATTCGGTGCTTCTCATTCATAATCCTATTCAACCCCAAACGCCTCCCTTGAGTTGGTTTTATAATCCCTATTTCATTTAGGAGAAAATGAGGCTCACATCACACTGTTACTAGATGACACAGCCAGAATTCAAAGTTTCAGGTGACTAAGATATCACACTTATGCTGTTTGTAATTTTCCAGCAAAAAGAATGCAAAACCCATAAACACTAGGAAAGGCCGTACTTTACATAAAATACATGACCACCTAAGCAACTCAATCACAGAATAAGAAAACTTTTATTACAAAGCAGTTGAAGGTTTTATCACCTAAAATGCTTAGACTAGTACTCCAGAGCCTCCTATTTCTTTATGACTTTTCTCAGAAATTACAAGCTTCCAGGTAGAAAAGTAATCAGGGGAAAAGTTTACCCACAAATAATTTGCTAATGCTTAAAACCATTCCCTATTCTACTTTTTTTTAATGTGCACGCACCAACATGATCTTAGAGTATGAAGCCATATCAAATAATTACTCAAAGCACAGAGCATAAATTAAATTTACTATAAAGACTTGCTACCTGACCAAATGAATTTACTGAACGTTCCCCTCAATTAAGTCAAAGCAAACACTGGCTCAGCCTTCCTTTCGGCCTCACATGCTCCTGCCACCACTGACCGAGCCTCTGCTAACAAGATTTAGGAAAGACAGTACAAGACATGCCAAATATCTAGTGGAGAAGAGAGTAGGAGCCTCCGTGTATTCCAACGCAGATGTGTTTCCTTCTCAAAATACAAACAAGTTCACATTAAATCTGATACAAATTTAAGCTTTAAGGGAAGAGATAAGCCTATTAAGCCATTCTAAAGGAGAAAACCAGCAGACAGGGACAGAGAAACTCTGGGATCAGAACTTTCCCCCCTCCTCCAGCATGCTCCCGCCACCTGACTATTACCAGAACGAGCCTGTCATTCAGGGGCTTTCCTAGTCTCGACTAATTACCAGCTAGTCTACGGCATGTACACGTGCCTGTGCACAGCACAGGCCAGCCTCCCCTCAGTACAAGACATGAAAGAAGGAAAATGTCCATGTTTTTTTGTACCTGCTGGAGAAAGAAGTCTTTTAATTGGCAAAGGAATAGCAGGATAAGTTGTGGTTGGGAAGAAAAAACAACACCACATTACTTTAGAACATAACAGATGAAGGATGAGATAGCATGATTAAATTTGTTTTATGTATAGTCTACCTTCCTGAAAAAAAGAAACGGTCCAAGTCCAAAGCTTAAGGAATAATTGGCTTGTCTCAGTTTTGCCAGGAAGGCCAGAGTGACAATGAAAGCCCATCATGCACAACACTGACCCACCCCCAGAAATCCTGTGTTCCTCTCCAATTGCTCAGAGATAAATATTATAGATTTAGTGTCTGAGTGGCATTTAGGTTTTTCTAATCAACTTATGCCCCTTCATTGATGCATTTAGCAATAACGATGGGCCTGCAACCTAAGTAACCAGTGAGTTACAGAGCATAACTGAGGGTAGTTTCAGTGGAAAACTCTATGAGCTTAAGTTTGCTTGTGGATTAGGGTATACATTCAAAAGTCAACCCTCTACTCTTCCTGGCTCAGTTGGAGCCAGGAAATAGACAACAAAGCCTTCAGGATGATCATCAGGAAGTTTCACTAATAACAAATTTTAAAGTAAAAAAGATGGGACAAAGGTCTTCTTACAAATCGCACTGTGCATGCGCGTTACAGTGAGAGCAAATGAGAACGCTCGCTGTGGGGCTCTCTCTCAGCCAGAGGATCACACGAAGCTCCATCCGCCCGCAGGTCACGGGACTTGAGGCACGTGAACCACCTGGAAGGCCATGACATTCAATTTTACCCTGACTTCCACCTCTGCCTCCCCTGAGGCATTGTAATTTTTAAGAAATCAGCTTAAAGTTTTCTTAAAAGTCAGTATCCTGAAATTATAAAGTCAACACTAAAGGTAGCTGGACCTGCTACATGAGAAGCTATGAAAGGGTTTCAAAGGGTTTCTGGTATCTGCATGTGCAAACTGGGCTTCAAAGCATCAGGAAAACCTGGCTTATCATCTACCTCATCAACTACTGTTTTTTATTAGCATCTGTTTACATATATATAGCATATACATATTTTCACAACTGATTTTTTTCTAATACAAATTTAATGCTTATCTAATAATTAAAAATTTACTCACATAGGTATATATACTTGAACCTAAAACTCTATCCCCAAACTCTGAAATAAAATTAATGAAATATAGCCCATAATATCTTATTATTAGATATACTATCCTAATTAATTTAGATATATTTGATCACCTGACTTCTTCTATATTTGTATATAATCTTGTTTCATGGCAAACACAGTCTTTCTTCACAGTAAACATATTTTTTATTTTTTTTAATATTTTATTTATTTATTTTGAGAGAGAGAGAGAGTAGGGGAGGGACAGAGAAAGAGGTAAAGAGAAAGAATCCCAAGTAGGCTCTGCATTGTCAGTGCAGAGCCCAATGTGGGGCTCAATCTCATGAACCATGAATGAGACCATGACCTGAACCGAAATCAAGAGTTGGGCGCTCAACCAACTAAGCCACTCAAGTGCTCCAGTAAAAATATTTCTTTAAAAAAAACCTGCCAAAGTAAAACTGAGACCAAGAAAAGCATGGATTTTTATACAAAGCCATCCATTTCAGGGTAACAGAACTGCTCTTGGAAATTTGTTTTATTGCTACGGATACTTCACAACCAATGGTTGATTATTTCTGTCTTCTTTGGAAGCTCTGAATCTTGAAGCACTAAAAAATGTCCAGCCTTGTATTATAATCCAGACAATGCAGGTCTTAGTTTTTGGTGAATTTCGATCTAAAGAAGACAGGTTAAAAACAGACTCTGTTCATTGATGAATATTCACTAGCTGTTGAGAATCGACCCATGTACAGGTAATCTCCAACTCCACCTCAATATTTACATATTCTCAGAAAACAAAGCAGAGCAGAGTTTCCATTAGGAAGTATTCCAACAGGCAGCCTGTTCCTAGTCAGCAACTTGTCATCAATAATAGGGAAGATAGGATATAAAAGAAAAAACAAAGTTATAAATCCCAAACCATCTAAAAGATGTAAAATTATATCCCATTTCCTACAAATGGCATGGATATGCCATATATATAAACATGTCATGAGGTAGACAGCACATAAAAGTGTAAGCCATTTGTATCATTAATTCAAAAAAATACAGAGAACAGGAATTCAGAGATTCACTCCATCCCCCATCTCCCCTGTGAGCAAGGTCCTTGTTCCTTCCTGCTTTAATGGATCTCCTTAGACTAACTCCCTAGCCTCTCTCAGCCCCTTGCTCACTCATCACCTGGGCAGGAGGAGGGACTTCTCTGAGCAGTGAGGTTTGGAGAGGGACGTGAGCGTGCACACACACTCCAGCCTTCCAGTTCCCCACACTGCGTTCTCATTCAGCTCTACTTGCCACGCTCTAAGATAAATGGGGCAATGCACACAAGGAGAGGCCAGGGGTTGCTGAATGCTGTGATGCCTAAGTGCCAGGCTGCCAGAGGACCACTAGCACACCTACTTGGGTGAGAAACCAAAGGCCACTTCCTTCAACCTTGCCTCTAACGGTAATAAAGCTGCATCCTCTCCAACTTATTCCTGTGCCTATTTCTCAGGATTCCAAACTGGGTGGGGGAAAGTTGATTGTCTATTAGAACACTCTTGGTGGTTAGTTAGTTTCTGCTACATAACAAATTGTCCCCAAACTTAGCAGCTTGAACTAATAATACCATTTGTTAGTTCATGAGTCGGAGCATCACCTTTGCAGTTCTGTTCTGAGCCAGCTTGGCTAATCTCTCCTGGGCTTGTTCATAGGCTGGTGGTCTGCAGGCACCTGGCTGATCTAAGGCGCCCTCACTCATATGTCTGGTGGTACATTCCATGTGGTCTCTCACCGTCCAGCAAACTAGCCCAGGTTCATTCACATGGTGGTAATGAGAGGGTTCCCAAGAGGAGCAAGGGAGGACAGGTTCCAGTAAGCAACCCACTTTCAAGTCTCTGGTTGCACCATGTTTGCTATTGTTCCATTGACCAAAACGAATCTCATGGCCAAACTGAGTCACTGAGAGATGGGACAAGGACTACCCAAGGGTGTAGACACAAGGTGAGAAATCTTTGTCACCATTTCTGAAAAAAATCTATCTGATTAGAGCTTCTTAAAATAAAATGGTCACAAATTATTTGACACTCTTTCCATTGAGAGGTGGGATCTACATGCCTCACCTCTGACTCTGGGCAAGCTTGTGCCTACTTTGACTTAATAGAGTACAGAGGAAGTGACACTGTAGGATCTCTCAGGCTACTGCAGGCTTCCTCCTGGTTCTCTGTCAGGATGTTTCCTCTTGGAACACTCTCTCTCAGAACCTGGCCACTTGTGAGAAGCCCAAACCACACAAGGGCCACATGTAGGTGGCTTCAGTCAACAGTCCCAGTTGAGCACATGCTTTGAATCATCCTAACCTAGGAGCCGGACATGTGACATATGATCAAGCTTCCAGAAGACTACAACAGCCACTCATGCAAGTCACGCCCAACCAATTGTCTTCCCAGCTAAAGCCCCATCTATCAGGGAGACAGGCCAACTCTACTGTGCCCTATCTGAATTCTCAATCCACAGCATGCAACGGCATATGACAGGGCCATTGTTTTACCCTACTAAGTTTGGGGTGTATTAATAAGTGGGACACAGACTAATTTCAATATCTGCTTTCCTTCATAATTCATAGGACAGTATTTCTTTCAAGCCAAAAAGAGAAGGCAGTGACAGATAAAGTTGAATACCAATAATTTTGTTGCCTTTCTGGGATTTAGAAAAAGCATTTAAAAATGAATAGCATAGAATATTCAGATATATAAAATAACTCACTCCTAGGGATGTGTACTGTATAGCATATCAATTGTAGTTAATAATCCTGTACCACATAATTCGAAAGTTGCTAGGAGAGCAGACCTTAAAAGTTCTCCTCACAAGGAAAGATTTTCTGTAATGATGCATGGTGACGGACGTTAACTAGACCTATTGTGGTGATCATTTAGCAATATACACTTATATGAAATTATTCTGTTGTACATCTGAAACTCACATAATGCTCTATGTCAATTATACCTCAATAAAAAATTGTTTAAATATTCAGATAAAATTACCCAATAAAGCAGGAGCTTTATTTCTCGATAAATTTTTCTATATCACAGCTATCTCACTTGTTATTCACTGTGTATTTGTGTTTATTAATTAATTCAAGAAATACATGTTAGGTGTCAGACACTATTTTGGTTGGTTTCATTCAGCAATGAACCACACAAACTAAGTCTCTGTCCTTATGGGACATATATTTGTCTAGGGTCTAGAGACAATAAAAAAGTAAGTATACAATAATGAAAAAAAGTAAACATTTACTGAATGTTCACTAGGTGCTAGGCACTGTTAGCAGCGCTTTAGATGTTAACAAAAAATTTACACCTTTTCATAACACTATGAGATCAGTACTACTATTGTCTCATTTCAAAGATGAAAAAAATGGAGGCAGAGAGAAATAAGTAACCTACTGTCTTTTTGTTTAGACATCAGAAACCACATGATAAAAGTTGCATAGGTAGCCTCATAGATATGCCCCAAATAATGAAGCAGAGAAAGGCAGGGCCTGCCTATATTTAACCAAGTCCATCCTCAGTTCTGGATTTACTGAACACTTACTGTGTGTCAGATATTACACTAGGCTCTTCATACACTCCTGTGAACAGGAAAGCCATACCACCTGTCCTTAAACAATAAGGACAAATATATATGCACACCTGAAATCATAAGGCTTTTCACAGCATATCTATCTCTGTGCTCTTCTTTTAGGACCTAAAATCACTTGAGACTTGTACCACATCTTCTCCACAGTGAAAACTGCCATCAAGTGCCACAGCTATAAGTACCTAGACTATTAATTAAAACAATGGGTTGCCAAAAGTTTCTACTTCATAATACTAGGTCTAAAATCCTCAAACACAAATGTACAAATCTCATGACACCTACAAGCATTGACAAAGTAGCAGAAATACTATCTCGTAAGCTAAGATGTGCTAACTGTGCTTCCACATTTTATCTTCCCTACCTAAGCATGGGTGCCATTTTGTATTTCTTTAATGCCCCTGGCTAACAATAGTCACCTCGGAGATATACAGTTTTCAGGTGAGTTCAACACTTACGTTTTTAAGCATCCCATTTTAGAAAGACAAAGTAAGTTACTGAGCTTCCTCTCCACTTGCAGGGAGCCCAACTAACTTGACTGGTCACCTGTCTTCTTCCAGGTATTAAGTACAACCAACAATGAGCGACACTGTTACTACACGGCTGCTGCAAAATGAGGCAAAATAGGCATCCCACAAAATGGCAAATCTTCTCTTCTGGACTACAAGGAGCTAACTTTTGGCAATTTGGAGAGAACAAGAATGAGTTTGCCCATTGCTTTAGACCCTGAAGCCAGCAGACAACTCCCACTGACTACCTATGAGTCAGTATTCTATTGACACAGGGTGAAATTTTCTGCTCTTACATGCATGTATTCCTTTCCTTTCTAAAGCAAAGGGTACTCTAAAATACAGGGTGTTCCCACTACCATAAATTTCCATATAATTTCACTGTGGGAACAAATGGTAACAAACACCATATGAAATCCATTGATGAAGATATATTAATCTTAACTGGAAACAAAATGAATATTTAATATTTATTCTCCATGGATACTGCAAGAATTAGGGGCAGGCAGACATTTCTGTTTGGAACTTACACTTCAAAATGTAAAACCGAAGTTATTTTCTAATACTTACAACAAAGTAATCCTTAAATATTTTCCTAGAGTCCTCAAAAGCAATTTTGATTCAGTCATTCCACAATGTTTAGATGTATTACCCTCATTTTAAAAATAGGGTATTGTTAAATTAATAACGAGTTCATCTGTCTTGTAAAAAGTGCTAAAGATTTATAAATATCTTTCAGAATAAAAATTAAGTATTCCTTCAAATGGTGGTCTTCAAACCGGGGCAAATGTTTTTTCCTTCATGAGCCACGATACACTGCAGAAAGCTTAGAAGGGTGGTCATCACTGCTTCTGGTTACATCATGTATGGTTTGCATGAATACTTTTTTGTTTCCATATTTGACATAAAACCATTTAACCTATGCAGCCAGTTTCGTTTCACATTAAAGTTGCTCTTCAAACGTTTCTCTAACAATTACATATTTTTACAAATATGGCTTAATCCCAATGCATGGCACACAAAGTGGAAACTAAAATAGAAAATTAAACTATGTAAAAACTACAGAACAGTGGAAACAGGAAGAACCATAGAATTCATCCACTTCAATCCCATTGTTTCAGAGAGAGGAAACTCTGGGGGCGCCTGGGGGGCTCAGGTCATGATCTCATGGTTCAGGAGTTTGAGCCCCGCGTCAGGCTCTGTGCTGACAGCTCAGAGCCTGGAGCCTGCTTCGGATTCTGTGTCTCCCTCTCTCTGCCCCTCCCCAGCTTGTGCTCTGACTGTCTCTCTCTCAAAAATAAACATTTAAAAAACAAATCCCTCTGCCACATTAAAAAACAAACAAACAAAAACCACAAAGATGAGAAACCTCTAGCCCTGAATCACAATCTGAATTGTGATTTAAAAACTTAAAAAAACCAGCTGCATATTTCCCTCAAATCACTTAAAATGCTAATTTTCAAATGGCATTCCTCTGGTTCTAGAGTTCACCAGCAAAGATCTCAGGGACCCCCTGGGGGACAAGGGGTTCTGGCTACTCATCTCCTCTACCAGATCAGATCTTGTTTTCTGTATTTCCTATGTGGGGTTCGGCATAAAATTTCATTTGAAGAAGGAATGCCACTGCTATAACAAATCTAATGAGCATTGCTTTGGACACCTGAGTCAAGTTAGTACTTTTTTTTCTAGGACAAACTTAAATTTTTTTCAATCCCAATAGGTGGTGAGGAGGCCAGTGGTGATGGGAGGTTCAGTGATGTGGCCTCAAAAACACAGAAGGATTCAAGAGGATAACCAGGCCGTGGCTCCGGGAGGAAGTGCACAAACTCTAAGTTGTCATTTTCAATCTTCCAACTGAATCAACTACGAAATCAACACGAGCAGAAACATCATGGCAGTGCTGCCTGTACTGCAGGTTCAAAGTACTGGTGACGGGGCCATATTTACAACAATCACGCCCACTTTAGAAAACTCGACCCGGGGCTGCTCAGTTTTTCACCTTTGACAAGGACATTTCACTTCTATAATTGCTAATCATGACTAAGGGAAGCTAATAAATCTGTATTTCTTCCTACCAGCTTTATTGCATTTCAATTATCTAACTACACCAAGACAAAATTTCCCACAATAAAATCTGAAGTACAAGTCCACTCATTTTATTGAGTAAATGTTACCCAAAAAGTTACTAAAAAGTTATTAATTTAAAATAAACTATTTATATTTTATTTTTTAACTGCTTATTTATTTATTTTGAGAGCAGAAAAAGAGAGAGAATGTGAGTGGGAAAGGGGAGGGAGAGGGTGGGTAGAGAGAATCCCAAGCAGGCTCCACGCTCACAGCATGGAGCCTGAGGAGGGGCTTTAACTAACGAATCATGAGATCATGACCTGAGCTGAAATCAAGAGTCAGATGCTTTACCAACTGAGCCACCCAAGTGCCCCATATTTATATTCGATTTTTAATCAGAATAATTTTGTTAAAGAAATGAACCATCGCAGGATCCTTTTTGCTAATGAATCAACTTAAAGACCTAAAGAATATAAAACACAGGTGGACTAAGTCTCATTTCTTTAGCAAACTTTTAAAAATTTTCAAAGATAAAGTTTTTAAGTGATCTTTAAAAAGATTTAGACATGACAAAACAATCTGAAATCACTGTCTGACACATGGTCGGAAAAGCAGTGTCTAAGAAAAAGAAATCATATTTTTATATCTATCTCTTAAAGACTCAAGTATATAAAATATTTTAATATATGTTTTGCTATTCTGAACTTTCTCGAAAGGATTCAAATAAAATACTCACAGTTACTTATCACTCCTCCCAGTGGATCGCCTTTAAAATCAAATTCAATATCCATATATTTGCCCTGCCAAAGAAAGACTTTGTGAGTTTTCAAGTTCACCTCAAAATATTTAGTCAGCATATCTTCTTAGAGAATAGCATACGAAGCCCTTTACACATTTGTTTAAATGTAATTAACACACAATTTATGTAACCATGAGGCTAACAATATGCCTCCATAAATAATTCATACTAAATACCCCATTAGCTCAAAGCTAACATACCATGTTGCTAATTTAAGAGTAGATCTTCTTAGTCAGCATGTGACTTTTCCATTTCAGATATGTGTTTCAAATCTCTGAAGCGTATGTGTATTCAATTCAAGAATAAAAACTGGGGAAAAGCAGTATTCCTTATATATACACTAGTTGGGAATATAAATTATTTCATTTTTATAAGCAAAATGTGTTTTAAGCCATGGTTAAGAAACTCCAAGTATATTGGATAGTGGATAAAATGGAACACATAAAGTACTGTTTTTATATCTACTCAAATCAAATCCATGATTATGTGGTATGGCCAATCCAGAATCAAAGACTGGTCATTATTATTCTCTTCGGTTTTTCATCTAGATTATACAGCAATATATATATCCCAGATTCCTATTACATTTTATAGATGGCATTTTAAACACAGAGAAACACACATGGAGTTTCATACTGTGATTTTTAAAGAATTGGTCTATGACTGTCTAGTTAAAGAGTAACAAGTATAACACAATAACCCTGACAGCTGTTTTTTGTTTGGAAAAGGGACTGTTGATCTAATAAGTGGTCCTTTTGTTTCGTGTTCTACTTTGGTAATAGTCACGTCAATGGCTTGTAAATAATTCTCCCAAAGAATTACTACTTTAACTCCTTCTATTTTCAAAATCATAGTAACAGGGAAGAAACATGATCACATGGCACTCAGTCAACAATGCAATCTGACTTTTTATTAGCTTATACATGTCCCCTTGCCCTTTTCTTTCTTGTCAAGGGTCACCTGTCCTTTCTAAATCTTCCCTTATTCATTAAGCAGATGTTTACAGAAGGCACAGCTCCCGCCCTCAAGGAACTTACAGCCTGAGGGGAATTGAGGTAGGTAACCAGGACATTACTGTGTCTGGAGTTAGATCCTACAATGGGTCAGGGTCTTATGCACAAAGAATAGGGGACGAATGGTGAAGTTGACCCTAGCTTAAATGCAAAGTATCAGGGTTAAGTCAGGCAGCAAGGAGGCGAGAGAGCAGGAAGGAGCAAGCATAAGAATTGGCATCCATGGGTCGCATGGATGGATCAGTCAGTTAAGCGTCTGACTTTGGCTCAGGTCATGATCTTGTGGTTCCTAGTTTCTAAGTTCAGACCCGCTTGAGGCTCTGTGCTGACAGCTCTGAGCCTGGAGTCTGCTTTGGATTCTGTGTGTGTGTGTGTGTGTGTCTCTGCCCCTACTTTGCTCATGCTCTGTCTCTCTCTCTCTCTCCAAAATAAACATTTAAAAAAAAAGAAAGAAAAGAAACGGCATCCATGATGATGGTGAGGGACGCTGGGGCGTACGTATCATGGCATTGAAACATTCGCCTGACAGTAAAGTCTGTCTTTTAAGATTCCCAAACACGGAAGTCATGATCAGACCTGCCTATTCACAAGGTCACCCTAGATAATGTGGAATGGACTGAAAAGGAACAAAACCAGACAGAGCTGATAGGAGGTAACAGTAGACATGGGAGAAATGTTGGTGGCTTTTGGCAGCAGTAGTGATAAAGGGAAGATTAAACAGAGTTGAGAGTCACAATGACGGATGCTGGTTGGACATATGAGGTTAACACAGGACAGGGGCAATGATTAAAAAAGGCCAGGAATGTGGCCCAGGCAACTGAGTGATCAGTTATGCCCTCCATGATGGCAGCAGCCACAGAGGAGGGGAGAAAGCAGAACTTCATAGGAGAGTCAGAGGTTAACCATATGAGAGGGGATGATTTTTATGGAGGGTGATTCCTAGACACAGAAAGTGACCAGATCTAGAGCACAGGCAGAGGGATTAGCAAGACAGGAGTTGAGAATCTCCCAGTGTGACAGGAGGGTGTCTATGTAGATACAGGGACAGGTGAGGCACCAAAGCTAAGGACTTGGATGAGGAGGAAGAGGAAGATGATGATGATAATGATTTCTATGAAAAGTAAGCATAATATCATCAGAGTAAAGGATAGGAGATTGAAGACAGTAGACTAAATAAGCATTGTAGAGCCTGGAAAAGGAAGCTGACCAGGAATAAACTAATGGACAGCACAGAGATTTCAGATGATCTTGGAATGACATTCTTCCCATGAGCATGTCATGAGTCTACTCAGAGAAAACCAATGACTTCCCACTGCCTAGAAAATAGAGTCCAAGACCTGAACCTGATACTCCAAGCCCTCCAGCTGAGGCCCTGACCCATCCTCCCAGGCCTTTGGCCCCCGGCTCCTTTCACTGACCCTCTCATCCAGCCACTAACTTGGACAAGTGCAGATCCTCCCTGGTCTCTCCCCTCAGCTTCCCCATACTGAACTGCTAGCTCTTCCTGCTTTCTACTCAGTTGTAGCACATTTCAATCTCACGGGCGCACTCAGAACTGTCCTTTGCCCCAGACTCCTCCAGCTTCTCTATTCTGAGCTTCCATAAAATGCAATCTGTACCTTTCATGGAAAACTTACTAGTTTATGTGTTTGTTATAAACACATGTTCAGACATGTTCATTCTTTTGGACTAGTCTATAAGCTTCTTAAAAATAGGCAGTCATCAATGCTTTCTGGTGTCTAGTATGGTGCCAGGCACTGTTCTAGACACTACTACGGTGCCAGGCACTGTGGGGCCACTACCGTGAACACGAAGGCTGCATACTTGCTCCCATGGCTCCTACATTCTAAGGTTCTTGATCAGAGAGAAACAGAGAAAGTGAATATAATAATTCCAGAGACTAATGAATGAATGCCTGAAAAAAATAAAAACAAGATGAAGTCAGAGTCTATAAAAGGCATCATGGAAGTGACATTTGAGGTGAGATCTAAATGATAGAAGATGGCAGCCATGTAGTGATCTGGGTACAAGCACACCATGCAAAAGGACCAGCAACTGCAAAGATATAAGCAAGAAGGCACTCCGCACTCCCGACAGTCACAGAGGCCTGGGCCACCGAGGCTGGGCATGCAAGGGCAGGGTGGAGCAGGCCCCAGCGGATGTAGGCAGGCATGGGAGGCTCCATGAGGAGCCTGTGCTGCATTCTGGGTACAGTAGGAAGCCACTGAGGTCTTTCAGCAGGGAAGTGATGAGGCTTAAGTTTATAAAGGTCACTTCGGATACCAACAGGGAAAGGTCTGCTGGGTGCAAGAGGAGATGCAGGGAGACCTATGCTTAACTGCGTTTAAAAAAAAACAACAGAGGTTTCAAACAAATGGATATGTTTTATGGGTTTTTATATTCTTATGGAATAAGAGGTTTGATAATGGAATTTTCCTGACCCTATGGATTCTGTAGTGCCCAGCTTGGCTCTCGGCAGATAGTAGACACTCAACTATTATTCCTTTTCCTTCCGCTGAAATCCTTGGTTGAGAACAGTGATTTCCAAAGCCTTAAAGGTTTGGAAAATCTTTTCAAAAATGCTGGGTCACTTTCTTACTAGAAGTTCAATATATCAAACTAGAGGTACTTGAGTGGGAAGTACTGTGAGGCACCCGTGTAAGAACAGGGTCTATGATGTCAGCTACGATGAGCCTACGTAACTACATGGACTCAGGTTCTACCACAGTGCTCAGGGAAGAGAGCAAGAAGTTCATTCTAGGTTAACCCACCAAACACGGTCAAAGGAAATGCAATTTCCCGGAGTACAAATATATAATACATAAGTCACAGTTATATAGAGTAGTGACTTGAAATATAGCAGAGCCCTACTATCCAATTATAACATGGAGGTTAGTATATTACCGGTCAAGTCACAGGCTACAAAGCAGAGAAATTACTAAAAACTGGGCATGAAATGAATTAGCCTATAATCAAATATTAATCTCATATCCTAATACCGATGTTATAATAGGATTTCTCTGAAGTTACTTATTAAGTCAAATCACCTGCCAAGCCTCTCGCTAGATTTCAAACATCATAAAGTGGTAATGACACTTTAAGCAATATAGTTTTCTGCATTATTATGGTCTGAAACCAAATATATTTAGAAATCTTTTAAAAATATATATGTATAATTAGCAAACAGCAAAAATAAAATCTCCATAAGGGAGCTTGATCTATTGGAATTACTTCTGTCTGCCCACACTTTGCTTCTAACTCTATTTATATAAAGAGATTAGCCATGTTACCACAACAGGAAAAGGCATGGCTCCAATCACTTAGAACAACGTAAGGGGGCTAATACCAACGGAAAAAATTCACAGCACTGGAATTAGGAACCTCAGCCTTCCACTTTCTGAACTATCAAAACTACCTCTACCCGAGGTCATTGTCTTGCCTTAAGCACTGGTTAACGAGAAAAAAGCAAAAAGGAAGCTAAAAGAAGTGAGGGAGAAAGGGCAGGAAGGGTCCCTGACAGAGAGGCATAAAAACCACCCCAAATGGTCCGAAGTAATATATATGAGAAGAGAGCTTCCAAAGTAAATGACCTGTTATTATAAAATTTATAAGGTTGCCTAAACTATAGAAAAAAGGGGACAATGTAAAAATGTCACCATCACACTCAACATGTATCTCCCAGCTGCCACCAGGCAGTGTCTGTGTCCCCATAATGACCAAACACAGGAGAGCACGTGTACAGGAGATCCCAGCGGGCCACAGGGCACAGTGCGTGCGGCAGAGTACTGGGGCGTGAGGCCAGGAAGGCCTGTATTCCCGGAATTAGCATTTTCCAACTCAGCCAAACTCAAAACATCCAGTAGCTGCAGTTTTTACCATCCAGTCCTCCTCCCCACCCCCTCCCATTGGTTATCAAACCTAATGACCTTCCCTCTATAAAGTTCTAGTACACCCTTCCATCCTTTCCAGTCCCACTGAATAAAGAACAAAAGCTGTAGAGTACACAAGCTTGACACCAGTTTATCCTTTCTTCTACTTCATTTAATCTGATTCTTAATGGAGATTTCTAAATACCAAAACTCAGAAAGTAAAGAGCTATTCTAAATAGCCTCATAGGGGTTAGGCTAGGTTAGTCTCATAGCCTTAGGGGCGCCTGGCTGGCTCAGTCAGTAGACCATGAGACTCTTGATCTCAGGGTCGTGAGTTGGAGCCCCACATTGGCACAGAGCCTACTTTAAGTAAATAAATAGCTTCATTTAAATTGCCCACGGCATTGTATGATAGAAGGCAAGAAAATATGAAAGAAATAGCTGTCATCCAAAAAGAATTAAAAAGAAAAATCCCAGAAGGCAAAAATAGGCCTTATAGAACTTTCTGTGTCTCAATAGCAATGGTGTTCTTGTTTTTCAAATGTGTATATTAAGAAATACTAAACATCTACTGGTTGTTTAAACATACATGAGCTAAATATTAGTGTTAACACTTATGCTTATACAAATACTTACAAATCTAGAGGAGTTGTCATTCCTTACAGTCTTGGCATTTCCAAAAGCTAGTAAGAAAGAAACAGATGCATGGGTAAAATTGACAGAAAAATAATTTCAAGCAGCAATTTAAAGCAAATGGAATCTTTGACAGCTATAAATCCTGAAAATACAACTCGTAGCAATGACATTTCTGTCCAAACTTCCCATAGAAACATACTTAACAGAAGTCTTCAGAAATTGCTAACATGTCAAAAAAAAGATTAAAAAAAAGTTGCTAACACTTCCATCTCTTATTATGAGTATATAGAAAAAGAGAGTCATTCCTATGATTCATGGAATTTTTTCAAATATCACTATAACTATAATCTTGTATAATTCGATGCCTTTACCACTTTGAGAGTAGTCAACTGAGAGGCTAGCAAAAATGGCTTGTATTCTGTTCCACTATTTTCATCCGTGAATAAGGTTATTTCAGAGACATCTACATAATATTATCAAAGGTTCTGGGGGAACTTGATGAGGTTCCCAGATGGAAAAAAACACAAGAAAGTTTAAATGTCATTAATTTTCAAACAAAGCTATTTAAATGTGATTACATATATAACTGTGAAACACAGAAAGAGTAAGAGATTTGGAAACTAATATCATTTCCAACAGGCTAAAAATGGTACAGTTTCATTAGTCCATATCCATCAGACCTAAGTAAAACTTTCCAGAAAAGAAAGAACACCAAATCAGCCCATAACACAGAATTCAAGTCTGTTCCAATGTTAGCTGCCGTAAGGAGCCGAATTTCTCACAAGAGTGAGTACCTTTGAAGAAAATGAGGGCACATAAGAACCAAGGTTGATGCTGCTCGGCCACAGAACGATCTGTTCAATATAGCTGGTTCCCAGTGTCATAAGGAGAAAGGTTTAGTTTCACCAAGTATGTGCACAAGGGAGGGGCAAATTAAGCTGAGAACTACATCACATAAATATACGGTGTGTAGGCAGAGGGATCCCAGTTTAAGGCTCTGGAAGTCCAGCAGGGTACCTCAAACCTCCATGTGCAAACAGGCACCTACGGATCTTGTTAAATGGGCCTGGAGATGGGCATGAAATTCTGCGTTTCTACCATTACTCTCCCGCCCCTCCACCCCCGGCTATTACTAGGATCCATGGGCCCAGTGCAGCCAGCAAGGACTGAAGAGTATGCAGTGATGTGGCAACCGCAACCAAATCTTTGGATTCAGAGGCCAGGCATCAAATCCTTGGAAGCCCCCGTAACTGCATTAAAGGGAGAGAAGAAAAGAGTAACAAGAGCTCAGGTGACTACAAAGGGCTAAAAGCTGATCCAAGTTTGAAAGCAGTCATATGATCAAGGTGTGGACGAGTGTTTAAAGTTGAAGTTCACTTGGGGGCGCCTGGGTGGCTCAGTCAGTTAAGCGTCCGACTGCAGCTTGGATCATGATCTTGCGATTCACAAGTTCAAGCCCCGTGTGGGCTCTGTGCTGACAGCCTGGAGCCTGCTTTGGATTCTTTCTGCTCCTCCCTCTCTCTTTCTGCTCCTCCCCTACTTGTTCTCATGCTCTCGCTCTCTCTCAAAAATAAATAAACATTAAAAAAAAAATAAAGTTGAAGTTCACTTGGGATACCCAGCAGCCAAATCTGATGTATTCTATTTCATGTTAGCTGGCTTTTTTATGTTTTTGATTTTTAAAAAAATAGTTGGTTCCTGCTCAGTTAAGACAAAATTTACAAAGTCAACACAGGGAAAGTTCTTTGTATCAGAGATTCTGCTTGGGATGGGAATAGCCTGGTAGGTCCCTGATGCCAAATTCTGTCTTTAGTAGAAAATAAGTTGAGATGCTCTACTGAGTGGGGAAACCTGCATCCGGGAAATACTCAAAAAAGGATGCTTACTGAAGAGGCTCACATCATTATCCATGTCTACCACCAGCTGAGAGGCATTAATAAACGCAACCTTGAAAATGCGGAGTGCTGCTCTGGTTGTCATGAAGACCATGACATTGTGCGTGTTTGCACAGGCTAGTCTTCCTGGTGGGTGTAAACACGTAGGGCTGCCAAGTTAACTAACTTGCATAGCCCCAAAGTCCAACTTGAGATGCTGATGTATAAAGGACAGTTTATTGTGGTTTGAAGGTCAAGGGCAAGTGAAGGAATTGCTTCAAAAACCTTTATTCAGGGCGCCATTTGCACGCCATAAACCATCTTTTCATCAAACAAATCTGAGTTGCACACACAGCGATAAACACTAAAGTCTTTTATTGTGAGCTACAGAATCAAAAACAAGTGTTTCATTATAGAACACTTGAGACACATTCCTTAATTGTTTTTTTAAGTTCATTGTTCGAAATGTTCATTTACAGTAGCAGTTCCAGTTAAAAAGTAAAGCATTCCCAAAAAAGATAATACATGCCCACAACAGACATTTCTTCCATTTCCTGCACTGGGGCCTAGTTCCAAATACCATCAAATAAAGGGTCAGATTCCAATCACAGATGCAAGCTAGAGCATTCCACAGTGCTTCTCCTTTATATCACAGCATTCTTAAAATAAGCAAATACAGAAATACATGTATATCACCCTCACTTAAAAGCAAAAGGCAAAGCAAACAAAAAGCCAAATAAAATGAAGATACAGCACTTCCTATAATAGCTTCTTTATTCATTAAGGTACCGACAGGGAAGAAAGATGAGTAACAATGGAATAGATGTTTTAGCCTTTGCTTTTCACAAGCTAAAGTATTTTCATTAGTCTTATTTCACTATCTGGGGGGATAAAGATGCCTGGTATCTCCTTGGAATAAAGTGGGAAGGAGGGGTTGGGTCTAGGAAATAAAGACAACAGGCAAAGTTCTGTCAGGTTCTGTCCCTCCACACTGGGGGACATCCGACTCACCCCAAAGCAGCTCTGCTTTAAATCTGTTAAGTCTTGACCCTCCATAACTTTGAACAAAGAGTTGAACCAAACTACTCTTCTAGACCAAAGATTTTAATCAGGGGTGGTTCTGATCCTTTCCCACCAGGTGACATTTGGTAATGTCTGGAGACATTTTCAATGGCAACAACCGGGGGCAGAGGTAATCCTGGCACCTAGTGGGAAGAGGCCAGGGATGCAGCTAAACATCTTCCAGCGAATGCAAAGGACAGCATGCGTAGGAGAGATTTATCCAGTCCAAAATGAGGTTGAGAAACCTTATTCTATCCCAACAACCGTATTAAGTGACAACAAAGACGTGCTTACAATATAAAGCCACATTAAGGGCTTGCCATCAATAAGGAAAGACTGATTTATTGTTTCCAAAGCAAAGAATGGTTTATACCTATAGATTATGTCAACCGCCACAGCATTAGGGGTTCACCTCTGGCTTTTTCTGATGGTTGTATGGGCTACATGTATGTGTATTTTTATATTAAAGTCCTAACCCTCAATGCGATGGTATTTGGACCTGGGGCCTTTGGGAAGTAATTAGGGTTAGATGAGGTCAAAAGCCAGCCAGCCAGGGTCCCTGCCCCCAACCACCACACATAAAGAAAAGGTCATATGAGCACAAAGCAATAGATGGTGGCCGCCTGTAAGCCAAGAGGCCCACTTTGCCAACACCTTGATCTTGGACTTCTGAGCTTCCTGAAGTCCAGATAAATTCCTGTTGTTTAAGCCACCCAGCCTCTGATATTTTGTTATGGCAGCCCAACCTGACTAGTATAGATTGCCAACCATAGAATCCAAACCCTAGAGTCAGGTTTAGCTTTCTGTGACCCTGAAAAAAAATTGTCCTTTAGCTCTTTCTCTGGCATGGTGTTTCTAATAAAAGAAATAAGCATTCACACATGGAATCCTGAATGATAAAATAGCACTACACTCATGCTGCTCTTTCTCACCAAGCCATCAAATTTTCCTAGCCATCAAATCAAATGCAAACATCAGTTGATTATTTTTAGGCAAAATTAAAGCGATTCAAATAAAAATTGAGAAGGAAAAAAGCAATTGTAAGTGGAAAAACTCCTTTTGGACGAATAAACTGTTTCCCCCTTTAAGCACCTAAAGGCAGGAGTTCTTAGGACACAGCTCATTTGTTTGGCAGGTCTGGACCTGAATCTCTTCCTTCCTCTTCTCCCACAGCCCACCTCCCAGCCCACCAGGTGCCTGAAGGGCCCTGCAGAATGGATCTACTGTCCATGTCACACTGCCCCAAAGTACACAGGAAGTCCTACCTTCCAGGACTGGATTGGACTGTAAAAGCTGTTCTTTGACTTGGTTCACTTCTGCTCCTTTTCCACAAACTGCTGCTACGTAGGACATAACAAGCTTGCTGGCCTCTGCGGATGAAACAAACCATATTCATAAATGAAGCAGAAATCTGTAAAAAAAAATTTTTGGAGGAAGGAAACTGGGGGTAGAAGATCCACTAATAATGTTTCTAAATGCCTTTATACCTGGGAGTAAATAATGTTTGGGAAATCTTTTAAAATATGAGTGCTTTTCACCAGTCAGAATGGCTAAAATTAACAACACAGGAAACAACAGGTGCCGGCAAGGGTGCAGAGAAAGGGGACCTTATGCTGTTGGTGGGAATGCACACTGGTGCAGCCACTCTGGAAAAAGTATGGAGGTTCCTCAAAGAGATAACAATAGAACTATCCTATGATCCAATTGCACTACTAGGTATTTACCCAAAGGATATAAAAATATTGATTTGAAGGGATACAGGCACCCCAATGTTTACAGCAGCATTATCAACAAGAGCCAAATTATGGAAAGAGCCCAAATGTCCATCAACTGATGAATGAATATACTATTCAGCCATAAAAAAGAATGAAATCTTGCCATTTGCAACAATGTGGATGGAGCTGGAGAAAATAATCCTAAGCGAAATAAGTCAGTAAGAGAAGGACAAATACCATATGATGTCACTCATGTGGAATTTAAGAAACAAAACAAATGACCATAGGGGAAATAAGAGAGAGGAAAATAAAAAAACAGACTCTTCACTATAGATAACATACTGATGGTTAACAGAGGGGAGATTGGGGGATAGGTAGAACGGGTGATGGGGATTAAGGAGGGCACTTGTGATGAGCACTGGGTGTTGTATGGAAGTGTTGAATCCTTGTGTTGTATTCCTGAATCTAACATTACACTGCATGGTAACACTGAATTTAAATAAAAACAAAAAAATAAAGAAATAAAAATAATAAAATATTTGTGCTTTCTATTCAGTGACATGTCATTAAGTCAGATATAATTGGAACTGTGCTTAAAGGTTATCACCAGGATGAAGAAAACTTTGCGGAGTAATACAGCCAAAAACATGTCAGAACTACTTTCTTAAAGCAATCATTTATACATGATGACTGTATCATACACAGATAATTCAACCCAAAGATTACTTGATAACCTGAGTAGCTTTACAAAGTATTTTTAACGTTTAAAAGAACAGTTCTCCTCAAAAATATATTCCAAATCAGACTAGTTTGCTCACAACTAGACTAAATTAATTACTTTTCAACTCAATTAAAAAACTAACCAGCTAGGAGTACCTGGGTGGCTCAGTTGGTTAAAAGTCCAACTCTTAGTTTTGGCTCCGGTCATGATCTCACAGTTCGTGGGATCAAGCCTCGTGTCGGGCTCTGCACTGACAGTGTGGAGACTGCTTAGGATTCTCTCTCCTCCTCTCTCTCTCCCCCTCTCCCATTCGTGCTCCCTCTCTCTCTTAAAAATAAACAAATAAGCATTAAAAAAAAGAAACTAAGCAGCGAATGTAAGGATTTGATAACAAGAAAGATAGCTTTTTCAGGGCACAGTTGTATTCATAGATTTCACTTGTAACTCTGAAAGGTAAACTGGTAAAAGAAGCTGACCACCTGAGGGACACAAAGAATTCTTAGCTCAAAGGTGGACAAGATTTGTTTTTGGTGGTTTCATCCTTTGGTATCTATCAGCCTGTGGGCCCTCCCAACATCTGTCTCCCAGAACCTCATGTTTTTAATACTGCGTTCCAAGGAACATTAATAGATACTCTGGGGAAATGAGGTCCAAAGTCAACTGAATTTGGAGTCACAGTGAATTAGAGGAAGTGAAATAGGTTTCTTTTTAAAGGGCTTATCAGAGGATCACGTGCACTGTTGGAATGCTGGAGAAGGATCCTGAATGCTACGTTTTCCAAACTGGTTTGCCATGGAATCTGTTTCTCACTGAGCCGTCTTCAGTCTGATTTTCCATATCCAGGGTCTGGAAATGGCTCAACTATTAATTGTCAGCAGAATTCAACACACACCCTCATTTGGGCAGTTGAGGTTAGGAGACTAATCGCCCAAATTTTGCTTTCTCTAAAGTCTGTGCACTGGTGCCACCGTCTAAGAGCAGAAAGCCTTCCTCAGGTGTGAGTGACGATACCTGTGCCTGCAGGTGTGTAAGGGGGCAAATGTCAACACTGTCATTTCTCACACAAAGACATGAAGGTGGCTTCCAGTACCACCCCCCACCACAAAGTAAAAAATGAACAAGTGGAATGCCACCTTGAGCACACTGCCCAACACTTGCTTTAGGGGTTTAGAGCATCCCCCAAACACTGAATGACAGAGCCACTGAGCACCAAGAATCTATGCAGGTCACATAAAGCTCTCAAGGCCGAAGGTGACTGCTTGCAGAGTATGAGCAAGCAGGGTTATAGGGAAAGTTAAACGATTTCGTGGAGCCCTGAGAAATTATGTGGGAGGCTGGGGACCTCTGCAATGGTTGGAGTTATGTCTTCCTCCAATTTGCTTTCTGGGTAAAGAAAATGGATCCAAATAGATTCTCTGGTGGTCTGTGATCACTGATTTCTGTTGTTCCTTTTAGGAACTGTAACCGAAAAATGCCAGTCTTTTCATCTTTGCGATTCCTTTCCTCCAAAGGGCACGGTCCCTTCATACACCGTCCACTGTGTAAAGTTCCCGAACTACATTTCCCACAGTTCTCGGAGTTTAAGTATCTAAAAGTTGGTGAACTATACATGGACAACAAGTTTATGTGCTACCACATGTCATCTGACTTCCTGGTGCCACAATTCCCTCCGCCCATCAGTCCGAACTAGAACTCTTCTTCTGGTCCCATTAGGATATGTTCTTTCTAGACTCTCTGGCTTTCAAGTTCAGGTGATACTGCCTTCCCAATAAATTCCTGACATCCTGTACTAACTGGTCTCCAACTCAGGGCCACCTCTCCTGAATTACCGACACGTCCCAACTCTGTCCCGGCCTCTGAAGCAACTCACCTCCAGGCTTGCTTTCTTATCATTCTGCTTTCTCAGTGTTCCCTTCATTCCCCATCTTCACCTACACCCTCACATAGGTTATTATATTCTTTCTTGGCAATTTCTGGCCTTTCGCTCGGTATACTATAAGACTAAAAGCCTTCACGGGCACAAAAATGGTCTCTATAGTGGCAAGTACACTTAGACACACACATATATAAACATATTTTAGATGAAAAGCTAAGTTTCCTTTTAGGTAAACTGACAATAAATATTAAAAGTCCAGGCTAAGCTGTTTTGTTTATTCCAGTGATTATGGACCTCACTGCAGCCAAACGATACATGACCACACCAAGTTCTCTAGAAAGCCTGTTCTGGTCCAGGATGGACTCTAAGGGACAAAATGCTGGGGGCGGGGGGAAGGGCGGTGCGGGGTGCCAGAGTGGGACTCAACCAAGAATCAAAACTTTCTGGTGGCTGTTGTAATTGACTTGGCCTCTCAGAGATTTTTAATGGCTAGTACGAAACAGAATCAAGTTTTCTCAGAGTCCAATCTGTTAAAAAAAAAAAAAAGGTACAAGACGCAGATCTTTTGGAATCTGAATTGGACTTACGTTACCTGGTTGTTAAATTGCATAAAAACCCACAATATCTACTGAGATATAAAGATGAGTTAACTTCACTGAAATTAGGAATTACTTTTATTCACTTTAAAATCTACATAAGTAAATCAAATTTAATTTTTAAATACTGTTCAAGGATACTTACTCCTAAGTTGTTAAAAAAAGTTTGTATATTCAATTCTTCACTATCATCAGGAAATCTAATACTGGGCTCATTTTAGTAATTAATTTTTGGAAGCCAGGATTACGAGTAGTTTTCTTTAAACAGTCTCAAGATCTAAAAGAGATAACACTTATATATATTTTTTCTGACATATACTTGCTCTTTAACTTAAGTAGTTCTACAGAAATAAGTAGAACAGTAAGGAGAAGTTGTAAGCCCCAACATCGTTTAGAAGACTGTTCTCATAATATTTCACTATGCTGGAAACAGAAAATAAGAGTTACCTCTTGAAGCTTTCTGCTTCATTTCCTTTTGGCCCTTCTGTGCTAAAGTTCAAATAAATTTATATCTTCATTCACGTATTTAGATATTTATCCAAATCAAAACTTGATGCAATAGCCTCTATGAATGAAATATATTTCTAAGAGTCAAGAATTATCATTTTCTGCATTTCAAAGTCTAGTTTTTGAGTTACATTGACTGTTATGGAAACCAACTAACCACGACCTTGGCAATCACAGCATAAAATTATAAGCATTTTCCAAAGCAACGCTTCTGAACAGACTGTGGATACTTTAATCTAGTAATCATACTCTCTCTCAATGACAATGCCTTTCGTGTACACTGTAAAACATAAAATGATTCTACTCGAGACAAAAAGGTGTGTTCTTCACGTGTATTCAAAATTCTGAAAAGCACTGCTATTTTAGCTCTAAGAACACTGGCATTTAAAATTGGCGAAATGTAACAGCATTTGCTTGGAATCAATTCTCAGCTCATCATTTTCTTTCAGTCATACATACTTCTCATATATAAATTTATGTACATATATATGTTTGAATATAACTTGAATCCTAAAATTCATCAACAGTCAAATAAAATACTGAGTCTTCAAAGTAAAAATTTCTTCTCACCAAAAAATGGTAGAACATCTAGGGTTTAACAGATACTCTGCACTAATAAGAATATGACCTAAAACAAAATGCTTCTAAATCAGAGTATCTAGATCAGAATTCATTTTCACAAAGAATGTAAAGGGGTTACAGAAGATAGTTTATGATTCTGGGCATTTTAAATTCCCTGATAAGAAACACATGATAACTAATTTATCTCTGTATTCTCCGGTACCTTGCAAAAGATTGTGAACAATATATATTATATGTTATTCGGCAATTATTACATAATCATGTAATTATATAGAAATATTTTTATGAAAGAAAGCATTGTGAAGCAGCAGTAGCTGAATGAGAAAGGAAACACAAACATTTCAATGAAAGACATTTGCACCAAAAGGACGGGAAGATATCAAAACTGGGGCATGTTAACTGAGCAATCCCCCCATGGACTCAATCACTGGATCCTGGAAAAAAAAGTATGGGGTGCCTGGGTGGCTCAGTCAGGTAAGTGCCCGATTTCACCTCAAGTCATGATCTCATGTCTCACCGGTTCAAGCCCCTTGTTGGGCTCTGTGCTGATAGCTCAGAGCCTGGAGACTGCTTCGGATTCTGTGTGTGTGTGTGTGTGTGTGTGTGTGTGTTTCTCTCTCTCTCTGCCCTCCACCCACTCAGTTTTTCTCTGTCTCTGTCTCTCTCTCTCAAAAATAAACATTAAAAAATTGTTTTTAAATATGAATATAAAATTATTCTGGGTTTTCTTTACAGAATTTCTCCTAAGTTTATCCAGGAGTTAACAGGTATCCATGTATTCATTCATTGTACACACAACACCATCCATGTCACAAAGAGATCATATAACACATATATCATACAGTGAATACAGAGAACCACACATTTACACACACACACATAAACTGACAGATTTATCTGCTCCTCTACCTCTCGATCTCCTTGGCTAGGATACCCAAGTTCTTCTAGGGACTGAGCTTACATAAGTCTGATGGTCCAGGGACCTCAAGAGTAAGACTACCTAATTCAGTGAGGCCACCCTGGTGTACAATGAGACAAGGACTCTGCAGCATGGAGGAACACCCTTCTTAGCAGTCATGTGTCTGCAATGCTGTAAAATAACCCAGTTGCAGCATATCCAAACTAACCAGACACGCAGCCTCAAACTGTTTCAATCACAGGACAAAAAGCATGGGTCTTGCAATGAGAAATGCAGCCTTTACTCTATGAGGAGTCACGATTGGTGATGTTTTTATTGAAATACGACTATGTATACAAGTGGCTTTGCCTCTGAAAGTTGGCCACAAGATCTCTGAAATTCATATAAAACATGTGGATCAAGAGAAGTCTTTCTCACATGGGGAAGAAACAAAACAGAAGCTCACTATTATTATCTGGGGTTTCCGTTTGCTTAGCTATTCTGTGTCGATGTGACATCTCTGTAAAGAGATGCAAAGTAGTACAAGGTCATTTGGGGTTCAGAACCAAAGGTTTTAATGAGAAGGCAGGCTTCATAACTCTTTTAGCAGATGGCTGGAGAGTTCCTAGAAACTGATGTAACTGTAAAATTAGAAACCAAATAATTTATAATGTTTTCTCATGTCAGGATCATCTTCTTAGCCCCACAGATTCATTCTGATGTCTTTGAAAAAATGTAGTTACAATGGTTCCTTCATGTTCTGCCTCCCTGCCCCCTATTAGTGCTTGAATGATTCTCCATAAACTATTTGTATTCACGGTAGTGAATTCTGAGTTCACTGCCTAGAAATATGTGGGCACTTTTATGAGGCATGATGAATTTTTTATTTAGCACAGCAGTAATGAATTAAATAGGACCCCAAAGGACTCAGAGTTCATGCCTCTCCCTGAGTGCCCACATTATATAATCATGCAGCATAAGAGTGTCTCCAATGCTTAAGGCCAATAATATCATCATCTGCCAAGGGGGTTTACAACCTCGTTAAATTAATTACTTCTTATAAAATAAGCCCTCTGATACTGCAGGCTAGTTCTGTATAAGCTGTCAAGTAAAGATTCTTACTGAAAACAGACACTATGTATAAAGTACATGGCACATTCTAGGCCCTCAATAAATACTAGGCCTCTTCTTCTTTCATTTAATTGGTAACAAAATTTTTAATAACTATGTGTACTCAAAAACCATTTTAGTGGATAAGATAATGTGACATTTCAAAAATGGCCTGGAATCCCTCTTCCCCACATAACTAAACCCCCTCTCCAAATTCCTCACACTACCATGCTGCAATTTCTAGATTGTTTTCCATCATTTCACTTTCCTGGAAGTAATCTCCATGAAACAGAGACATTAATCAACACGTAAATTCTATACTGGAATGTATAGTCTAATGGCAACTAAAACCAAAATAAAAATTGAAGCAATTTTTGTATCACTGCTTTCAAAATGAAAGAAACGTATAAAAAAATGGAATAAGTAAGCAAAGCATGATATGTCCCTGGGGAGAGAGGTAGGAGATGCTGCTGGAATCCAGAAATGAAAAGGAAGAGCTTATTAGCAGCTACCAAAGAGCATAGTTGAGTGGATATTTAAAGACAGCAACTCTCGGGGTGCCTGGGTGGCTCAGTCAGTGAAGCGTCCAACTCTTGGTTTCAGCTCATGTCACGATCTCATGGCTTCATGAGTTCAAGCCCGCAATGGGCTCTGTGCTGACAGTGTGGAGTCTGCTTAAGATTCTGTCTCTGTCCCTCTCTGTGCCCCTCCCCCACTCATGCTGTCTCCATCTTTCTCAAAATAAATAAACTTTAAAAAAATAAAATAAAATAAAATAAAATAAAGCAACTCTCAGGAGTAGGGTCCACCTCCCGTCACTAGGAGGTTTGGTGATAATGAACAACCGAAGCATCACAGGATCCAGGAATCACAGTGGCTCAAAATTAAGACAAATGCATCAAATGACCTCTAGGCAATGCTATTCAAAGTATGATCCAAAACCCGGCGCTACTCAAAGTTGGTCATTCCACAGATACACATAAGAATAGGCTCTCATAAGTTTTTATAGCAATTTGGTCATTTATTTTGTCTGGTTAAGCTAAAAAATTTGGAGATTGGTTCTTCTATGCCTTTTTTAATTTCTTTTTTCTGGGATCAGTCAGGAAGAGATTTGGGAAGGAGTGAGACTGGTGTTCCACAGTGGAGGGTTTGAGAAGCGCTGCCCCAGCATGTGTATGGTACCCTCCTCCGGATCCACACCTGAGGTAGCACCCAGCCCTGTCTACTGTAAACAGAATGGCCCTACCAGGGGAGAAAAGCAAAGGCCCTGAGAAGCAGCCATCTATTCCTATGACAGAGGACAAAGGGATCCTAGGAAAGACTAAATCTAGGGAGGATGATAGGGAGAAAAGGATTCCAAGTGGAGAATGGGATACTGAAACCAAAAGGACAAGTTATTAATTTAAAAAAATATCAAGAGAAGAGAAAACTACAGAAAAGAAGAATGAACTCCAAGCCACTAGATTTCTCCAAGAGGAATGAGGTGTTTTTGTTTTTCTCAGAATAGAATGAACACCAATCTTCTCAAATAATACCAGCAACCTCCACTTTGTTTTTCAATAAGGAAGACACACGAGCCCACCACGGGCACAGAATCTCTCTCCAGGAGGGAACAGTGCAGTTTACGACTCTCTGAGAAGGAGGTCGTCATACACTGACACGGCTAATTAGTAGATGCGTTGTCTTCGTGGAATGTATGTTCCAGAGCAGATGAAGACGTGGCCAACACCAATCAAACCAATAACCACAACCCACTTCTGATGACTCACTTAGGAGCAAAGTGATACACTCAGACCCTCAAAAAATGTATCTTTAGTCATGATAAAGAATGAGTAAAAACCTAAAAAAAATTAATAGGCTTAGGAATGTTTTCTTTTCTTTTTTTCTTTTTTTTTTTTTTTAAACTTTATAGTTTATTGTCAGGTTGGTTTCCATATAACACCCAGTGCTCTTCCCCACAAGTGACCTCCACCAAGACCATCACCCCGCTTTACCTTTTCCCCTTCCCCTTCCCCCCTCAGTTTGTTTTCAGGATTCAAGAGTCTCTCGTGTTTTTTCTCCCTCCCTCTCCCTAACTCTTTTTC
>CM053578.1:65505901-65570666 GCA_028646485.1 Cryptoprocta ferox | reverse complement strand
AGTTAGACCTATGAGTGCGAACATATGGTATCTGTCCTTCTCCGCCTGCCTTATTTCGCTGAGCATGACACCCTCGAGGTCCATCCACTTTGCTACAAATGGCCAGATTTCATTCTTTCTCATTGCCATGTAGTATTCCATTGTATAGATGAACCACATCTTCCTAATCCATTCATCCGTTGATGGACATTTAGGCTCTTTCCATGATTTGGCTATTGTTGAAAGTGCGGGAATGTTTTCATCTCTTCCTCCCTCATACTTAAATAAAAAGAAAGATGTGATGTAGATACAGTCAAAAGGATTGTGGGAAGGGGTAGGCAGCATGAGATACACCACCAATACAAATACCTTCTGTTAAGGGGCATAGTTTTTAACTTGCTTTGCTACCATTTTCATTGGTCAACTTGGAAACAAACAGGAAGCGGTACTGTTTCTAAGAATTAAATTGTCTCATAAAAAAGAACTGCTTCATGACAGAAAAGAGGCAAAAACTTTGTCCCAAGACATTGGTGTCCTCTTAAAGTACCTACTGTACAGAAAGAGTTCTGAACAAAGAGCTCACAAATTTCTGAGCAAATAGAGGTTAAGAGCCCATACCCAGAGATTCAGAAGAATGATCCAAAAAGGGATGGGGAACTAAATAATGAAATGCTGTCTATATATAATAGAGAGCAAAACTTTTAATGAAAAGTAGCACAAGCTGCAATTACTGAAAAGGAGAAAAGCATGAGAGAAAGCTGCAGAAGTAGGTAGGGATTAGATTGCAAAAAATCTTAACAAGCACACTAGATTTGACATTTATTTTAGTGCAACAGAAACCATTAAAAATTTTTATATAAAAAACACCTTGTGACAAATGAAAATGAAAAACAATATACCAAAACTTTTGAGATGTAACTTTTAAGAGAAAAGTTTATAGTCACAAATGCATACATCAAGAATAAAGAAAGACTTCAAATAAACCTAATATTACACCTCAAGGAACCAGTAAACGGAGAACAAACTAATCTCAAAGTTAGCAGAAGGAAGGATATAATACCGATTAGAATAAAAAGAAATGAAACATAGCATTGGAAAATCACAAAAGATTAATAAAACTAAGAGTTGGTTCTTTGAAAAGATAAAAAAGCAAATTGACAAATCTTTAGCTAAATTAACCAAGGAAAAAAAGAGAGAGGACTCAGATAAATAAAATTATAAATGAAAGAAGAGACATTCAACAAATATCATATAAATACAAAGAACCTTAAGAGACTACTATGAACAATTAATGCCAACAAACGACAACCTAGAAGAAAAGGATAAGCACCTAGAAACATACAAACTACCAAAACTGAATCATAAAAATACAAAATGTAAACAGATTCATAACAAGATTGAATCAATAATCAAAACTTCCCCCAAAAAGAAAGACCCAAAATCAGATGGTTTCACTGGTGAATTCTACCAAACATTTAGGGGAGGATTGGTGTTAATTCCACTCGCTCTCTTGGATTGGATTGGCTAATTCCACCAGTCCCTCTCACTTTTCCAAAACACTCAAGAAGAGATAACTTCCAAACTCATTTTACAAAGCCAGCATTACCCTGACATCAAAGTCAGATAAGGATACTACAAGGAAACTACAGATGAATATCCCTGATGAATACAGTTGCCAAAATTCTCAATAAAATACTACCAAACTGAATTCAACAGCTTGTGAAAAGGATCACACACCATCAAGTGGTATTCATCCCTGAGATACAAGAATGGTTCAAGTGTATGCAAATCAATAAATCTGCTATATTACATTAATAAAATAAAAGATAAAAATCATATGATCATCTCAAGAGACACAAAAAAGCATTTGAAGAAATTCAATATCCTTTCATGATAAAAACGCTCAACTAGCTGGGTATAGAAGGAATGCACCTCAACATAATAAAGGCCATAAATGACATGCACACAGCTAATATCCTACTCAACGGTGACAGGCTGAAAGCTTTTCCTCTAAGATGAGGCCCAAGACACAGCTACCCACTCTCACCACTCTTATTCAACACAATAGTGGAAGTCCTAGCAGGAGTAATTAGGCAAGGAAAAGAAATCAAAGACAGCAGAATCAGAAAGAAAGAGGTAAAATGGTCTCTGTTTTGTAGATGACATGATCTTATATATAGAAAACTCTAAAGATGCCATCAAAAGAACTATTAAAATAAACTAATTCAGTGAAGTTGTAGGATACAAGATAAACATATAAAAATCAGTTGTTTCTTTATACTAACAACAAAGTATCTGAAAAAGAAATAAAACAATCCCATTCACAATAGCATCAAAAACAAAAGAATACTTAGGAAAAAAAATTAACCAAAGAGGTGAAAAGATTTCTCCACTGAAAACATAAGACACTGATGAAAGAAAATTAAAGAAGACACAAATAAATGGAAAAATATCCTGTGTTCATACACTGGAAGAGTTAATAGTACTGATTTTAAATTTTTTAAATATTTTATTTTTGAGAGAGAGAGAGACAGCGTGAGCAGGGGAGGGTCAGAGAGAGAGGGAGACACAGAATCCGAAGACAGGCTCCAAGCTCATGAACTAGATGTCAGCGCAGAGCCTGATGCAGGGTTTGAACCCATGAACCGCGAGATCATGACCTGAGCCGAAGCCGGAGGCTCAACCAACTGAGCCACCCAGGTGCCCCAAAAATTAATAGTATTAAAATGTCCATACTACCAAAGTCACCTATAACGTAATCCCTATCAAAATTCTAATGGCATTTTTCACAGAAAGAGAGAAAGCAATCCTAAAATTCATATGGAATTATAAGAAACCAGAAATAGCAAAAGCAATCTTCAGAAAGAATAAGACTGGAAGCATTACAATTCCTGATTTCAAACCACACTACAAAGCTACAGTAATCAAAAGTATGGTACTTGTATAAAAACAGATATATAGGGGCGCCTAGGTGGTTCAGTCTGTTGAGCATCTGACTTCGACTCGGGTCATGATCTCATGGTTCATGAGTTCAAGCCCCACACTGGGCCCTCTGCTGGCAGCTCAGAGCCTGGAGCCTGCTTCAGATTCTGTGTCTCCCTCTCTCTCTGCTCCTCCCCAACTCACACTCGGTCTCTCTCTCAAAAATAAACAAACATTAAAAAAAAAAAAAAAGACACATAAACCAAAGAAACAGAATAGACAGCCCAGAAATAAAACCATGTATGTTCAGTCAACTAATATTTAACAAGGGAGCCAACCACACTCAATGGGGAAAAGACAGTTTTTTCAATAAATGGTGCTGCCAAAACTGGATACGCAAAAGAATAAAACTGAACCCTTATACCACTCACAAAAGAAACCCAAAATGGATTAAAGACTTGAAGCCATAAAAATCCTAAAAGAAAACATAAGGAAAAAGCCCTTTGATATTGGTCTTAGCAATGATGTGTTGGCTCTGACATGCCAAGCACAGACAACAAAAACAAAACCACACAAGCAGAACTACATCAAATGTAAAAGCTTCTGCAGAGCCAAAGAAACAATAGGAAAAGGCAATCTACAGAATGCAGGAAATACTTGGCAAGTCATGTATCTGATCAATGGTTAATGTCTAAAATATAAAACTCCTACAACTCAATAGCAATAAATAATAATCTGATTAAAAAATAGGCAAAGGACTTAAATAGATATTTTCCCACATAAGATATTCAAATGGCTCAGATACCTAAGGATGTACTTACTCAACATCACTAATTATCAGGGAAATGCAATTCAAAATGACAATTCAAGAACACAATTCAAAATTACAATTCAAAGTTAACAAAATTATCACCTCACACTTGTTAGAATGGCCAAAATGAAGAAAAACAAGAGATAACAAGTGCTGGAGAAAATGTGGTGAAAAGGAAACCCCTGTGCACTGCTGGTGGGGATGTAAAGGCAGGGCTCAATCCTACGAACTGCAAGACCATGACCTTAGCAGAAACCAAAAGTCAGATGCTCAACTGCTCAACTGACTGAGCCACCCAGGTACCCTGGGATTAGTGTTCTTAACTCCCCCCCCCCCCGCCCATCTCCATCTCTATCTCCCATGTGAGGACACAGATAGAAGGCTTTCACCAGGAACCAAGTCAACAGGTACCTTGTTTTGAACTTCCCAGCCTCCAGGACTATGAAAAATAAATGCCTGGGGGCACCTGGGTGGCTCAGTCAGTTAAGCGTCCAACTTCCACTCAGGTCATGATCTCGCAGTTCGTGGATTCAAGCCCTGCATCAGACTCTGTACTGATGGCTCAGAGCCTAGAGCCTGCTTAGGATTCTGTATCTCCCGCTCTCTCTGCCTCTTCCCTGCCCAGACTCTGTCTCTCTCTTTCTCTCTCTCTCTCTTAAAACTAAATAAACATTTAAAAAAAAGAAAGAAAGAAAAAGAAATGTCTGTTGTTTAGGCCACCCTGTCTATGGTATGTTGTTAAAGCAGGCTTAATTGACTAAGAAAAGTGGGGACTCTAGAGCAATATATACTACTTGTGTTCAAAATCCCATCTCTGCCACTTAATCACTGGGAAATTTGGCAACTTGGTTAACCTTTGTGTGGCTCAATTTCCCCATGATAGAAAGGGGGGGTAAGAAGAATACTTATATATGTAATACACTAAAGCACAATGTAAGTACTTAGGTAGGGCAGCTCCTGTTATTACCCAATGGCATGGCAAGTGGTTCTATGGAAGGGACAGAATCCGAATTTGTCAGTTTCACAGGAGACTGTGACAATGGTCTAAAATTTATAAAAATAAATAAAAGATTCTATAAGTAAGCTTAAAATAACTTTGTTGGACAATACCAGATGGAGCATATCTGACCTTATGGAAGCCGACGTACAAAAAACCTACAATATCTTGCCTGATGGAAAGACTGGTAAGGCTCAACACATATGCTGTATTAACAGAAGCCTGGTATCCCTAGTAAGAGAGGTAACAGTTCCACCATAATCAAGACCAAACTTTAAGTATTTATTCCGTTTATTTCTCTTCTTGGGATGTAATTTTATGAGGCATATGGACAAACTGGGATCATTCCAGAATAATAAGACCATGATAGTGAGGGTTTTGAGAATGAGGTCTGATCCTCCTATCATATGCTCTTATAAGCACCCTGTACACTTCCTTCACTACCCTTAACACTTGTATATAAACTTCATGTATGTGTGCATACATACGATATAGGTATATGTGTATATATAATGCACATACTTGTGTCATGCATATATAACACAGAGCCATTGTCTATCTCCTCCACTAGATTACAAATTCAATAAAGACAAGGATGGTGTCTGGCTCACCAATGTGTCACTAGTACTTAGTACAGTGCCTTTCACTTTATTAGTATTCCTATAAGGTACTCAAAAATTATTCCCTAGGTGAATGAATAAATGAATGTGCATCACAAAGGAAGTTTTTGAAGGCCAGGGATGTTTAGACCTAGCAAGCTACGATGGATGACTTCAAATAACTGAATGACTGTACTATAGAAAAGAAAGTACACTGGGGTGCCTGGGTGTGGCTCAGTCAGTTAAGCGTCCGACTTCAGCTCAGGTCATGATCTCATGGTTCATGGGTTCAAACCCCACATCGGACTCTGTGCTGACAGCTCGGAGCCTGGAGCATCCTTCAGATTCTGTGTCTCCTTCTCTCTCTGCCCAACCCCTGCTCACACTCTGTCTCTCTCTCAAAAATAAGCAACAAAAAAAAATTAAATCAAAACAAAGCAGTGAGCCTTCTATCACTACAAAACAAGGGAGTTTTGGGGAGCCTGGGTGGCTCAGTTGGTTAAGTGTCTGACTTCAGCTTGGGTCATAATCTAGTGGTTCATGAGTTCAAGACCCGCAGGGGGCTCTCTGCTGCCAGTGCAGAGCCTGCTTCAGATGTTCTGTCTCCCTCTCTCTCTCTGCCCCTCCCCTGCTTGTACGCGTGTGCTCTCTCTCTGTCTCTGAAAATTAAACAAACATTTAAAAACATTAAGAAACAAAAAAACAAAACAAGGGAGCTTGCAGTTCTATGGGAAGGACCCTACAGTAGGCAGTCTACACCTGCGATCCTTTCTAACTACATGAGACTGTGCTTTCTGTTACTTGACATTCTTACATGCAGTCTTTTCCTATTTCTGCCCATCCAGAGCCTAGAACCTCACTAAGAAAGTGTGTCCTTGCTGTGTCTCTAAAGGACTCTAGAAAGTTGAATACACTTATCTACACTGGAGGGAGGTTATTTACACTGGAGGCAGGGAGGGGGTACTTCTAAAGACAGTGGAGGAAGGAACGGGTGCAGAAGTAAAAGCCATTTCAGAGCCGATAGTGAGATTTTAAAGGCATAAATCTTAGGACGGGCTTATGAACAAAAGATCCATTTCAGTCAGTTGACTGAAATATCCATGGGCAACTTTCTTCTCTTAACAGTCAGAGACTTGAAGTACACTATTGTGTCACTTAATAGCCAAGCAAAGTAGAAACACTGAAATCTCATTCTGGCAAACTAGTAGAATCATCAGAATCGTGTGTATAAAACAAGAACATTTTATAGATAAATGGTTGTGAAAATACCATCTCCCTCACTATTCTCCTTCAGGGACTTAGGAGTTCCATCAGAGAAGCTCACTGCCAACAGCAGTTTCAGCCTGTCCCAGTGTCGACTCAGCACAGCTCTTCTGAACCTTTTCCAGGTAGCTGGGCATCATGTGTGAAATCACTTTTCACTCAAGAGCATCCATCATACAAATTGTTTTTATTAAAAGCACACGAAAAACAGCATCATCTCTCCACTCGAGGGTTTGTTTTATGGAAAAGTGCCAGCCCATCTAACAACATATAGAAAAATCTTGGGGTGCCTGCGTGGCTCAGTTGGGTTGAGCATCGGGCTTCGGCTCAGGGCATGATCTCACGGTTTGTGAGTTTGAGCCCCGCATTGGGCTTTGCACTGATAATGCAGAACCTGCTTTGGGTTCTCTGTCTCCCTCTCCCTGCCCCTCCCCAGCTGATTCATCCTCTCTCTCTCTCTCTTTCCCCCTCCCTCCCTCTCTCTCTCCCTCTCTCTCTCAAAAATAAATATTTAAATAAAGAAATAATATAAAAATATATAGAAATATCTCCAATTCTTTAGGCTTCAAAGACTTTACTCTAGAGCGAAATTAAGCATCTTTCTGGAGCCTTCCCTCCTTACTCTTTAGCAGAGATAAGATGTGCCCATGGCCTCCCAAAGCCCTAACTAATGCCATTCCTCAGAGGAGTGGTAAGGCTTCCAGGTCTGGTGTCTTACAGGAGAGGTAAAAGACCTTAAAGCACTCCGACTGCACCAGAAGATCCAGAATCCAGAAAGAGACTCCCATATTGGTTGAAATCCCTTTGATAGGTACCTGTTTCTTCATGGGAGAGGTGAGGTAAGTCCTTCCCGGAGAACATTCCATGCTCCTAACCAGTAGCCTCCCACAAAGGGGCAGTCACAGTGGCCAGGTGCAGCTTCATGCTCATGAGCCCCCACCCCACCCCCGCCCACTCTGCCACACCATCATCGGTGCACATTCACCTTCTGGAGAGAAGAAGGGAAGGCTGTCTGTGGCCGGCCTTACCTGTTTTTCCTGCTCCGCTCTCCCCAGTAATGAGAATACACTGGTCTTTATCTTGATCTCTTAGGGATCTGTATGCTTCATCGGACAGGGCAAAGCTGCAGGGGAGAATGGGAGAGAAGTCCTTAAAATTCACATTATTAGTGTGTTTATGAGATGTAACTACAGACTCTTTAAAGGACACTGATGTGCCACAGATAGGAGCTGAGACATCAGATTTATTTCCTTCAAATTCTTAAAGTAAATAAATAAACCCATCCATCCTTGTGGCCCATGGTCCCCTTTTCTTCTCATCCTCTAGTAAAAAAAAATGGTACCAACTGAATAAAGATACGTTTTAGTTAACCCACATGTGATACTTATGGTTCATCTTATTAAAATCTTGGCGATTCAGAAAACTAAGGAGAAAATGTCACATCACATGTCCAACGCTGGATGATGTAATGGTTTTCAGCACAATACACTGGAATTTCAAAGCCAAGAGAAAAAATTTTTTCGACTGTTAGAAAAAAACGCTATCAAATGCCAAATGGCTGATACTACCATCATTGAGCTAAAATACAGAACTACTGCCTTCACAGACAACAAACTGTAACACCCACCAGAGGCAAGGAGGACCATGCGTCAGCCAGGGGTCTGCTCCAGTCCTAGGCCCTCAAGCTCCTCACTGGGCCCTGTGCTGACAAAAGGGTCCCCAAGTGAGACCAGGCCAGTCCCCAGGCTGATTTTCCTTGCCTCAAAATTTACCAATAAGATAAAATGTGCCCACTCTAGCTAACTGAAAAATAATTGTTTGTTTGTTTTAATGTTTTTTATTTTGAGAGAGAGCGAGTGAGCAAGCATGAGTGGGGAAGGGGCAGAGAGAATCCCAAGCAGGCTCCACGCTGTCAGTGCAGAGCCCGATGCAGGGCTTGATGTCACGATCAAGTGAGACCATGACCTGAGCTGATACCAAGAGTGGGACACTCATCCAACTGAGCCACCCAGGCACCCCTAACTGAAAAATAATTTTGACCATATGATACTGTGTTTAAAATAGGGGCTCCTGGGTGGCTTCCTTGGTTGAGCTTCTGACTCTTGATTTCACCTCAGGTCCTGATCCCAGGGTTGTGTGAGAGAGTCCTGAGTGGGGGCTCCTCAATGAGTGTGTAGCCTGCTTAAGATCCTTTCTCTCTCTTTCTCTCTCAAATTAAAAAAAAAAAATAGGTAAAGCCCATCTTCTTATTCATTTATCAACAAGTATTTATCAAGAGTCTGCCTTGCGTAAAGAACATGCTGGGAATATAAAGGTAAGTTAGAGTCAGCCCTTTTTTCAGGAACTCTCAGTCAAAAGCAGGGGAGAGAGATATAAATAGAAAACAACAACCCAACAAGTTAAGAGCAATGAGAAAGATACGTGCAAAACACTGCAGAACAAGACAGGGGCCTCAAGGGGATGGGAAATGGAGCTGCAGATTCTTAAGAAGAAGAAAAACCAGTCCTAAGGAATACATTAGCAAGACTAAGGGCTTTTAGGCAAAAAAGCAAAAAACAAAATAATCTAGAGTGGGGATGTGGGGGTATGAACAGTTCCTTGTTGCTGGAAGGCAGAGCATAAGGAAGGGATGGATGAGCGATGAGCCAGAGAGATAGATGGGCAGACTCCAAATGAGAGTAGAGATGATAAGGCTGCCACGCTCCAGGACTCTAAGCAGGAGAGTGGCAGGATCTGATAAGATTCAGATAGTAATTAGAGCTAAAAATAGCAACCTTACCAGCACCATCCCCAAGTCCTTCATATTTAATCATTTTGAATCTCACAACAAAACCACTAAGAATAAGTTACTAATAATCTCATTTCCAGATGATAAAACTGTGGCACGAAATAAAGACACAAACTGCCAAGGTTACACTGCCAGTGTGACACAGTGGGGCCAGAACTGATCCCTGCTCCCGACCACTGGGATACACGGTCTCTGCATTGTGGGCAGGGCCACAACAGTGTACAGGAGACCAGTCTGGAGGCAAGGACACCAGCGAAGGGCTGGGATACACGGAGAGTTTACATTTCGCTGACCAGACCACAGAAAGCCTTTCAATCAATGACTGGCTTTTCTTGAAAAGGTGTGTAGTAGCATCATTAATACTGACAATTTGCTATGCAGGATGAGGTGCTCTCATATTCATAATCAGATTTGATCCTTAAAACAGCTCTATGAAGTAACTGTTGGCCTCCTTGAGGAAAAATGATCCAACTCAGACCGAGAAATGACACAACGTGTCCACAAGCCCTTTCCCAGGACAGTCATAACTTGAACCTGGAAATACTGTATGCCACATTCTTCCCTTCTTGTCACATCCTCTTTGGGCTATTTGTGATCTCATCTTCTGGCAGAGCTACTGTGGGTCCCTCAAAGAGCCACCATGAGCCGTATTCTGTAACCATCATTTCAATGAATCCAATGCCTTGCCCATAATAAGTATACTCTTAAAAGCATTTGTTGAATGAATGTATGAATATGAAAAGAGACAGAAAAAAATAATGGAACTATCTGGCACAAGGGACTTTGGAGTAGCAGGTGGCTTTAGCTTGTTTATATGACCAGTGCACAGTGATTTCCTTCTGCCCAGCAGGTCTCACTCTCTCCTCAAATCCCTCTCAGTCATTCCCCATCTACCCAGCACCTTGCTCACCCCCTAAGACCACTGAGTGGGGCTCCTCCTTCTCTTGTGTTCTCTGATGCCCCCAGGTGAAATAAACATGCCCCTGTGTACACCAATGCATACCAAGGACAGTGGAAAATACAATGACTGTGGGAACAGAAGCAGAAGACACCTTGGGTAGGATTCTCTAGGCCCCAGATCCACAATTCCCCACCCACCTGACCGTGAGCCAGTCCCCCTCACCTTGGCTGAATGGCAGTTTCTTCATGTACAAATTGGAGAACAGAGCCACATACTTCTGCTTAAAAGGTTAAATAAAGGTGTATAAAAGCTCTTCAAGTGTTACAGAGCCCTATATAAATATGTGAAACCTTTCTGTGCTACAATCAGTTATGTACACATCTTCCCAACCCCTACCAGAAAGTAAGCTCCTCTAGGACACGGCCTTTCTTTCTAGTTAATCTTTGTGCCATCTTGCAGAGTTATAAACATATGACACCATTTTCAAAAATACCCAAATATGAAAAAATGGATGAGTGAATTCTCTCCAAATATCAAACAAAGTAAGTCGCTATTGGAGTGAGCCCCACAGAATGGTAAACAGGAAATTCATTTCTTCTTATGACCTTCATGTAGGAAAGAAAAGCATAGCTTAGATTTCTTATTAGCCTCACGCCTCCTGCCATTCCTCTCACCTCAAGACATCAATACACACGCGCACACACACACACACACACACACACATATATATTCACTATATATATTCACTGACTTCTTCATGGATTGTTTAACACAGGCCTTTCCTATGCTCCTAACACTGCAAGTTAGTTTTATACAGTACACCATTAATGATGCAAAATTATTTCTAACATGAATAACAATATAAGATTGTGTGTGTGCGTATGTGTGCACATAACACATACACACACACACACACACACACACACACAGAAGGCTTTAGAACGTCACCAAATGACCCTGCCATGGGTTTATTTCACATCAAAACACTTATGCTGAATGCTTATTTTTTTTCTTGTCTGTCCAGACAGAAATACTTAACTGCTGTCCCCCAACACTGGGTTTGATTCATAATGGAGTATATTTTACTATAAAGGCTGAAAGGGATAGTTATTCTTTTATGACTCTAGACAGTCACTGATTTCCAAGTGCCATGAAAATTTACCCACTGCAGTACTTTAGCGCTGAGACAATTGGCTGGGACTGTCGGCACACACATCTCAGGCACACGATAAATGCGATCATAGACTTACTTTGTATAAACTCAGACCTTGACTTCACTTATTTTTTAAAAAATGACCAAAGGGCAGGCCATGAAGGACACAAGCCCTGCTCCCGGACTTGTTCTCTTTCTCTCTGGCAACATGAGCATGTACCCATCACCAAGGCCAACATTTATAACTATAAACTGAAACCACATGCCAGTCTTCCAAACCACTCTGTAATTAAGGAACCTAAATAAATCTTTAGAAAAGTTTTTACTTAAGAACACTTGTGACCCATATGCTTCACATTATTTTGCGAGCATGTCAGCATTGTTATTTACCACACACAGAAATGAACGGTTTATTATAATGCAGTGACGGTAACGTCAGGGGCGAGCACGGGTTTGATGTCACCACATCAAGAGCGTGGGTTTTATCCACTTCTTCTGTCTTCTAGTTGAGCTCTAAGAATAGAGACTGCTTGACACTTGAAAGCAAGGTCCCCCTTCATTTCCAGGTCAGCTGCACGGCTGTTTGCTGAGAGCCAATCTCTCCCCAACACCACGTATGCTCACTGCATATTCCCAAACAGCTGAATCTATCGCTTTTTGGTTTTAGGAGTTTCGTTTGGGGCTCATCTGTTATTTTCTGTGGGGGCAGAATGTTGGGTTGCACGTTCAAAATTATGTAGCCGGTATGTATGCTCCTTCTCCATCTTATTTCTGTTCAGAACGTTCACTGCCACAGTGGTTCTGCTTTTATGGTCATCAAAGGGGATGGCAGGGCTTTTTCCCCCAAAACTCTAGGCTCTCCACCCTGCCACTTCCTTTCTAAGTTTATTTCATCTATAATGCAAAGCAGGAAAGATGTTGCACCAAATACATCACCACTATTACCTAAAGCCTATATTCTTCCAAGGAGATCTCTATTTTTCACTCTCTCTGGATCTCCCATAATGAGTTGCTTGAGATCTTTTCCCTTAACAGTCATCCATTTTGTTAATTTGTCATCTCCATCAGCCAAAGTTCAACAGAACAAAATTGTCTCAGAAAACTTTCCTGACTGTAGGTAACTCTTACTACCTATTTGTTACATGTGATTTTCTTCAAAAGCTCTGAAGATGGTATTTCCTTTCATCTAATTCTGAATTCTAAAATATTTTAAATCATACTAGGGAAATTCTGCTTCTGATTTTAACCCTCTTAAAATCGCCTGTCTCAAAATTCTCATCTATAATTTAGATCTATAAATCTCAACTATTCTCTTTCTAGCTTTGGCTCAGCCCTACATTTTTCTAAAATTACATAAAAAAAAATAAATGTTTTTAAAAAATCCCTAACCTTCAAGTGTTCCACCAATTTCTAACTTCATACTGATCCTTATTCAAGGGCTAAGACAGTCCACAAGAAGGACAGGGAAGAGAAAGAAAAGGAGAAAGGGAATTATGTGTGGAGTGTTTTACATGGAAACCTTGAGGTTTGTTGATGTGTTTACTTATTTTTGAAGAGAGGCACAATGTTGGCCTTCCATGTAAAACCTTATTGCAGATATCTGTACATGTTTATTTATTTTTGAAGGAGAGACAGACAGAGGGCAAGCAGGGGAGGGGCAGAGAGAGAGGGAGACACAGAACCTGAAGCAGGTTCCAGGCTCTGAGCTCTCAGCACAGAGCCTGATGCACGGCTTGAACTCACGAGCGGTGAGATCATGACCTGAGCTGAAGTCAGACGCCCAACCACTGAACCATGCAGGCGCCCCCCCTCCTATTCTTAATTCAGAAAATGTTCACTTATTTGAAACATATCACCTTGTTAAATTGATATAATGCTCTACCACCACACATTCATCATATCACACCTGAAGGAAGAACTTAAGGGAAAAGTAGTCTTTGTAGCTACTTATTACAAGTTACTATAGCTTTTTATCCTGAATAGCTTTATCGCATTCTTGTCCTAGGCCAGACATGGTAATTTAACATTTTTCACAGTACAGTTACCCCTCATAGCCACATCATTGGTGAGCATTCCTCATAATCCAAGTCTCAGAACAACAGAAGATAGAGAGCAAAAATGAGCCTCTCTTCAAAATAAATACCAATGGGCAAAATGTACACTATAAGTAAAAAGGAAAGAAGATGAAAACAAACAAAGAATAGGATTGGGGGAGATGGATGGTAAATGGTTGCAAGGTTCCTTTATTTTACATAAAGTGATACAATGTTAACTCAGTAACAGTCCTGAAAAGTATAATACCTAACAACTAAAATAATAATACAAGAGCCAACTGACTAAAAAAATTAAATGGAATTCTAAAAAAAAATTCATATAATCCAAAAAAAAAAAAAAAAGGCAGGAAAAGAGGAATAAGCACAGAGGAGACTACACATAAAATAAATTATTAAATGCTAGACCTAAATTCAACCATATTAATAACTACACTAAATGTTAATGGGCAAAAATACTCCAATTAAAAGGAAGAGGATGTTAGAACAGACATAAAAGCAAAATCCAACTATATGTTGCCTGTAGGAGCCACATTTAAAATAGGAAGACATAGATAGGCTGAAAGGAAATAAGATTTAAAAAAGAGATTGGTTAAAAATACTACATTGTACTTTTCTTTTCATATATTTAAACTGAAAGAGGTCCCTAGCTGCCACCTAAGAGGGATGCTATGCAATGATACAGCATAAGGCAGAGAGCAAGTGAGACTTGTCTTAAAAATATGAGCTATATCATTTTTGTAAGAATATTTTATCAACACTTAATTTTCCAAATTCATAGACATTTGTATATATTAAACAGAAGTAGCCACACTGCTTTATTTTCGCTACACAATTGGAAAGGGCCTGTTTCTATTAGCTACAAAACAGAAATAATCTCATCAGGGATGAGTCATTTTAAGATGACATCTGTTCTAAAGTGACAAAAGTAAAGAAAGCATCAAATAAAGCTCAAAAGTCAGGCTTTAAAATAGGATATGACAAACAGGCACAAGAAGTTTCTTCTTCCTTCAGAATTACATTGGTCTTGAAAAACAGACACCCACAGTATTTTTGTGAAAGTCCATAGATTGCTGAGTCAACCTCAATGTACACCTGGCCTCTCACTATTTCTTAATGGGTCAAAAATATTTTTTAATCTTTAACAATCAAAGGTAATGACTAAGTTGACAAAAATCATGGTATCTCAATGTTTTGTGTACATAAAGTGATTCACTTGTGTTATACTGTTTTAAGTCACAACAGAAATCCCTGTGTAATTGGACAAGAAACTCTTCTTAGAATTTATAAGCACAGCTTTTCATTTCAAAAGTTGACATGCTAATTATGGAATATAACCTAAAACAAACAGCAAAGATTGCTTTCAAGATTTTCGAAATTTTATTTACAATCCTCTTGTGATGAAGAAGCATTGGGGTACACACAAAGTCTTCTGACCCTATGTGCCTAACCAATATCAAAATCGTCCTGTGCAAAATCATCACATGTTCCCCCATCAGGGGCCAGCCAGCCGTAAGTCACTTCCTCTGGAGAACTGATACAAAGGTGGACTGGGCCAAGGGCTGATACTTTTTCAAAGGTGGATTGCAAAAGCCAGGTACTGGAGACATGCATTAGGAAGAGACAAGAGGTTTAGAGAGACTAAATCATGCCAGGAAGGAAAAGGACTGGACTTAAGATATGCGAGCAGTAAGGAGGAAACATCTGCTTTCAGGGCCTGGAAGTTGCTCTTGGGATTTAGTACTAATCACTTGTGCTGCTCAGGACTTCCTTCTGAAAATGGTGCCCAGAGCATGAGATGCCACAGGGGGAAAGCCCTCACCGGGGCAGCATCCTGCTTTGAGTTTGGCAAGCATCCAGAAGCAAAGAGGCTGATTCCCCTTCATCAGTGTTCGCTGCTGCAGGGCCTTATCCCACAAAGTAGTGAAGGGCGAATGGTTCCTACTACTCAAGAATGGATCAATGCCCTAATAAGTAAAATGGAGGAGTGTGTGGAGTAAGTGGTTCCCAGGGAGCTCACGGGCACCCATGAGAGAAGAGGCATTGTGCACGTTCTGAGAACGATGATAAAGAAAATCTGTTCTCTAGAGGCTTAAAATTTAACAGGAATGGGGTGTCTGGGTGGCTTAGTCGGTTAAGCGTCCGACTTCAGCTCAGGTCATGATCTCACAGTTCCTGAGTTCAAGCCCCATGTTGGGCTCTGTGCTGACAGCTCTGAGCCTGGAGCCTGCTTCGGATTCTGTGTCTTCCTCTCTCTCTCTCTCTCTCTCTCTCTCTCTCTCTGCCCTTCCTCTGCCTGTGCTCTCTCTCTTTCAAAAACAAATAAACATTTAAAATCTAACAGGAAAGACACTTAAGTCCCCCAAAACGGAGGTGGGAGAAGGTAATGACCACATCAGCAATCTCCTAAAGATATTCCAAAAGGAGAAAAATGACTTTTGCTGAGAAAGGTATACCATGGAAAGTTGCAAAATCTGAACCCTAAGCATATGCAAGGACAGAGGCTGGGAGGACGCAGACAGCAAGGAGGAAATTATGTTATTTCCCCTGTCCAGAAATTAACAAAACACACCTGATTTGGAGGAAAGAACAAAGACACAATTGGATTCTTAATTCAAATTCAGTAAGCCCTTTAAGTATTTTTAGTATCCTTTTTAACAAAAGAAAACTAACAATCACCCAATTCTCATAAAAATAATTACACAGTTATAATCTATAAAAACAGCCTTTCCTGCTCAAGGTAAACACAATTTAAACAAATTCCCAACACTACTGTTCCCAAGACTTTTGGAAAAATGCTATTTCAACTAACCTCATAGTCAGGTTTTATGACTTTATTACAGGCAACTAAATCTTGGAAAAAGTTATCCCAAGAGAAGTTACTCCAAAGACCTTCCCAATTACCCTTAGGACTTAATGTTTTACATATTAAAGTAAACAGAACGACTTCACGTTCTTAAGACACTAACTGATTTTCCAGATAGATGTTCCCTACTGATTTAAAGCCTAAAAATGTGCTTTTTCTGTGTGCCTTTGTCTAACTCGTAACAGATATTATGATCTAAGGTACCTCACGTCACCATCTCAAAAAGTTAAGTCAATTCAGGGAAGTGAACCTTTCAGGTTTTATTCACAACATTCAAATATAAACCTGTACCGTTTAACTTGGATAGCCCCTCAGTGCCTGCTATGGACACAGGATGCAAGGAGGCAGAGTCCCAGCTTTCCTCCAGGAGAAGTGGGAAACGTAGGGATGCTTGTCCACAGTAGAAGACACTGTGCAGGGGGATTTTCGTGGCATGAAGCATAGTGAAACCTGGCCATGGCCACCACAGGAGGACTGGATGGAGACAGCATCTGAATGGGGACCCCAAGTACACACTGCTTGGGTGTATTTGTTTACAAATGCACAGAGGGGAGGGAGTGAGCAGTCGTGGAAGTTTACCACTTTCTTCAAGCTTTGGTCTGTGCCTTCAGCCTACGGAGCTGTGCAGTGGCTATTTATAAAGCACCCTGAACAGTGTCTGAAATGGAGCAGGCGCTCAGGAAAGGACTGGAAGGCCAGCTGAAGCCAAGTTTGCCTGTTTAAAGAATCAAGGTCACAAATCAATTCACATTTTGGAAAGCGAGATCTGCCAACATTTCATAGAGTGTATGCAAAATTCAATGAAATCAACAAATATTACCAAGATGACTGATAACAAATAGACATGTGTATATACAAATGCACACATACGCAGACACACACAGACTATCGTGCGCATGCAGTGAAACATCTGGGTTTGCATACGTTATTACAGAGAAAGGGAAGTAAATAGGTAAAATAATAATAATAATGATAATTATACTTCGGTTATTAGCTATACTCACATCATGATACCATAAAGGAGCAAACATTTTGAAAATAATTTTAAGAGAATTTGGTATTCATTTATTCAATAAGCATTCTGTGTGTCGGGCAGAGGAATACACATGATATCATCCCTGCCCTTGCACACTGCAGGTAGAGAAATCATCTACTGTCTAACTAGATAACAATCTAATCATTTGAGGACAGTCATTTGGTATATATGGCTTCCTTAAAAAGAACAACAAAACCTTTCTCTGTAGCACGAGGGATACTGGTACCAGGAAAAAAGAAATTTGAATTAAAATTTTGCTTGACTCATGCCAGGTACCCAATACCTTTCAAATCCACCCCTTCTTCTCCTTCCCATCACCAGTTTTTATTGCCTTAGACAAGTTCCTCATTTCTGGCCCGAGCATCAGTAACTCCTAAATGGGCCTTCTATATCCAGGCAAGACATTTTCACAAGCCATCCTGATACGATACTGTCAAAATATAATGTCATTTTTATTACCATGACTTTTTCTCTATTCTTAATCCTGGCCTCACTGCAGCCAGGTCTGACTACTTGCTTTTAGGGGTTTCTGTAACCAGGTTTGTTAAAGTTTGCTTCTGTAAAGCAAAATCGTATCACTGCTGTCTTCCAAAACCGTGATTCTATGGAGTACTCTCCATTTTAAGTATCACCCACTTATACTGTTTAGGCTGATGTTTAGGCATCAGCGAGCAGTGTTAGACACATACGGGATCATTTCCTAGAAATCTGGACTGAAGTGATCCTAGTGGCTCAGAGATTCCCTTCCCTCCTACACCCCCGGTGTTTTAATATGGGGTTTAAAATCTACTCAAAATCTTTGCAAATTCAGGACATAGACAAAATGCAGAAACCTTTCCTCTGGATTTCCATAAGGGAAACAAATGAGTACAGTATTATGCAGTCAAATCCATGTCTCAATTAAAAAAAGAAAAAAACAACACAAAAGTCAGTGATTGAAGGGGGGAAATCAGAGGACCACAAATCAGACCATGAAGAAAGAACTCCCCCCACTCCCCACCACCGACAGTCCCAAATGAGCAGGCTCTATCCTTGGGATGACTGACTGCCCTCTCCAAGAGGTCCCAGGGTGGGAACCAAGGATGACTACTCCTCACTGGGTGTGTCTTCCAGATGGTTCTCACTCCCACTCTCCCTCCCTTACCCCAGTGTTGGTCCTCCCCCAGAGGGAAAGGACTTTCATGATAAGGGAAGAAAGAAAGGCTCAAAATTCCAGAAGGTCTATTCTGCACAGCAGTTACTGTTTTTTACAAGTTGCATTTTTCTTTCAATGCTAAAATGTTTGCCACTTTAAAATGGCTTCAAAGTGGCCACATAAGAATGGGTAAATCAAAAATACCACACACCACTCCGCCTGTAGCCTGGCTTCCCTACAACCCTCTTCCTTCTAAAACGCCAACGGGCCATTCCCTCCTAGCAGAGCTCCCCTGGCTCTCCACCACTCTGGCAGAACAATATCCAGCACTCTCGCAGGAAATGATGCAACAGCGATGCTTTGAGCTTCTGCTGGAGGGAGATTTAACGTTGATCCAGAAGAAGTGTCCTAACACTCCCCAAAGGGTCGGATACAACTCCTGAATTATTCCATCCACAAAAGCACAGCTCCAAAGTGAACTCAACTAGAGAGCCCTCAAACATCTGCTTTCAAGTACTTGAAGCCATGTCACACGGTGTGCAGAGTGGCTGCAAGAAAATGACACGTCACACACACAGAACACATATTTGCAGTTAGTATTTATTGCCACGTGTCTGCAGGGGTGAAAAGCCATCTGAGAAAGGCGTTGTCGTTAGAGACCAATCTTGGAAACTAAGAATAAAGTCCTGAAAACCAGTGGCAACCATTCCCTATACCCCTATCAGAGAGGGGTGAGAGCCCCTGGATGAGAACAGACTGTGCCTAAGGCATTCTGGATACAAATACTGGGTCCTTGAGAGCTATGCATAGTGCTGGGGGATGTTTCTGTTACAGAATATAAGCTCAAGACAAGCATCTATCTTCACCAAAAATCTTGAACTTAAAATCTTTCATGTGTGCCTCAACTGGTTTCTGGTTACCCAGAGAGGTAAAAATAAGGCAGTCTCGGGGTGCCTGGGCGGCTCAGTCTGTTAGGCGTCCAACATTAGCTTAGGTCATGATGTCACAGCTCTTGAGTTCGAGCCCCATATTGGGCTCTGTGCTGACAGCTCAGAGCCTGGACCCTGCTTCAGATTCTGTGTCTCACTCTCTCTCTGCTCCTCCCCTGCTAATGCTCTGTCTCTCTCTCAAAAATGAAGAAACATTAAAAAATAAATAAATAAATAAATAAAGCAGTTTCTCACATAGGATCGAGCCCCTAGGAGCTTTGGTTTTCATGGGTGTGTGACGCATTACAAAGCAAGCCAGGTCCTTCCGAGGAGCTAGTCTAGCTCCCTTTCCAAATGGTTCATCTCGCTCTTGTCTCCCCATCTGCCCCACTGCCCCCACCAAATACCCTCGTCCCTTGCAAGCCCTGGACGATTCACCTTGTTTCTGATTTCTCCCTGCCTCGATACCTGCACAATCCCATTAATGCATCTATTATACCCTTAGTGGGTGGTGTGTTTTAATTTTTTTTATTACAGTTTCTCTCTCTTGAGAGCAGGAATTATGACTCACCATCTCAGTGCCTGACATATATGCTCAGAATAAATTTGCGTAATGAATCCTAACAGTCCTTTCTCCTAGTCACGCAAGAAATGGACAAAAATTAATGCATGGCATTTTCAAAGGCTGTGTTTGCTTACCAACTATTTAAATACATCTAATAAAGGAGAAATCAAAAGAACTGTTACTCGAGTATGCATATGTAAGGGCATGTTCATATCTTTGCAAGAAAGAGCTCTATGGGTTTAAAATACTCAAAGCGGAAAAAGAAAGTTAAAGGGAAATGGGATTCTACTTCATGCTTGCCAGCTGAAATTCTTCACTTAGGTTATGCTTCAGTATTCAGCAATTCTCTCTGATGCTGGTTTGTGCAGGTTCTATTTAAAGGCAAAGGCAAATGATCACCGAAAATCTTCTGCTTTAGAAAGGCAAAGTGTGATTATATTTGCACGAGTAACACTCCAGAATCTTGCCAGTTCTTAAACTAACAGGCAAAAGCAATTAGTCATCTCCAGGGCTAGCTGATGAGAATATCCTGCCCCTACCCTTCCTAGAGACCCGCCTGATATGACCTCTCGTCTCTAAAATATGTACAGTCGCTTCTCTAGGTCCCTGTTGAGCAAATTATCACGTTTATTCTAACTTCCTTCCTGGGTTTGACAGCCTCTAGCTACTGAGTGCCTACAATCCGCCAGGAGCTGACCCAGCATCAGAGCGTGTAACAATGAAAATGGGGCTGTCTCTGCTCTCCAGAACTCTCAAGTTTAAGCCTCTCCCTCCACCACGGCCTCTTGAGAGTCACACTCATCACAGACCCCTTCTACCCCCCAAACACGTTACCCTCCTCCCTGGAAGAAGGCACACAGTTAATGTCCCAAAATTTATGTTCTTTGGGACAGAGTTTCTGCACCAAGAAAACCACTGGGACTTGCAGAGGTGAAGCACTCACCATTTTTGTTCGATGAATAAACCAATAAATCTTCAAAAACTCCTCACATTAAATCTTCATAACTCAAAACGACTAAAAACACTGCCTGGAAAACCTGTGGTAATGTCCCTCTGCTCCTCTCTATGTATCTTTCTCACCACTGAGATCTGGCATAATAGTGAATCCAACTCACTCATTCACTCATTCATTCATTTATTCATTTGAGAGCGAGCATGAGCGTGCACACACAACCGGGGGAGGGGACAAGGGAGAGGGAGAGAGAGAATCTCAAGCAGGCTCTACCCAGTCAGTGCAGAGCTCTCAATGACCCTGAGGTCATGACCTGAGCCAAAATCAGGAGTCTGCCACTTAACCAACTGAGCCATCCAAGCACCCTGAATTCAACCAATTTAGTGACAGGTCCTAGAATGATGGCAAACGACCCTTGCCAGAGCTTTCTGTATGCCTATAGCAGGCTTAGGACAGAGAAGAACATCTACAGCATGTGGAACAAAGGCACATCCCTCAGGAGGTTTCAGAACTGGGAACACTGTACTGCAGGAGGACTTCTCTGCAATTTACATAAACAGTCATTCAAATAGGGAATCCCAATTCCTAAGTATATTTTATGTACCTAACCTTATGGCTAAGGTTTAAAAAAAGAAAACACACACACATGCACACCCACATGCACATGCACATGACAGAGAAAATACCACTGTCTGCAGTCACTCTGCAGGCCGGAAGACTGGAGTCATGCCTATATCCTACATAGCTGCCTAATAATCATTATAAACTAGTTCCAGTCTAGGGAATTTTCCATTTATCATGTATTATGGCCCATGTCTCTACAGAGAGGAGGGGACCACCTATTCAAACAAGTCTCAGTTTGCTCCGTCAAGTTTCATAAAATGACGACAGCCCAACCTATTACTCGGTGGGTTTAAAATTGAGGCTCTTGGATTGACAAAAGAGAGTGTGTACTCTGGGACTTTTCCAGAGAATACAACCTCTACATGTCTGCAGAACACCTTTAATTCAAAGCCCAGTTATAAGGAAACAGAAAACAAATACAGGAACATACAAAATTGTCACAGAAGTATCACCGGAAGGAGGAAATGCAATCTCTTTGTTCGTTGCATTCCTGAACCAATTCAAACCATCAATAAGCTAGGTATTTGTACTGGTGGTTCGTAACTTTGGATGCACATTGGAATCACCTTAGGTGCTGATGCCTTGCTCCTCGGTTCCTCCACATTCCACACTCCTGATCAAATTCTGCAGCGGTTCTACTGAGCAGTCCGGGAGGACAACCACTCACTTATATGTCTTAGGGACTTCTTCTTCCTAACCTGTGCTTTGGGTGTTACATCCTCTTTAGTGGCATAGCTTAGGTTAGCTTCCACACAGTGAAGTGGCCTAAGAAGCAGCTATATAGGGGCACCTGGGTGGCTCAGTCGGTTAAGAGTCTGACTTCGGCTCAGGTCATGATCTCACAGTTTGTGAGTTCAAGCTCTATGTTGGGCTCTGTGCTGACAGTATAGAGCCTGGAGCCTGCTTCAAGTTCTGTGTGTGTGTCCCTCCACCACTTATGCTCTGTCTCTCTCTCCCAAAAATGAATAAACATTTTAAAAAATGCCTTTCTTAAAAAAAAAAAAAAAAGAAGTAGCTATATGAAATTCACTACTCCATTTTCTGCAGGGAAATTTTGAGGTGTTGTTCAAGATGATATTCTTCACATCCTAAGTCCCATAAGAGAAATTTCTTTAAATCTAACTGGTAAGGAAAACTTTACCTCTCTTGAGCAACTCAAGTACTTTGATCTTATGTGCAAATGTTACGTTGTAACTGATCACATTTCCCTTTTTGTTTTGACTACCAGCAAATGAAAATCCAAGTTCAATAACCATGTAGGACATCACGGTATTAACTTTTGTTTGGGCCTCATTTATTCTGGTTCCTTTGCTCTGACTTTAAAAAAGCTAGTCATTTTAGGGGCGCCCGGGTGGCTCAGTTAAGCAGCCAACTTCGGCTCAGGTCATGATCTCACAGTTTGTGAATTCGAGCCCCGCATTCGGCTCTGTGCTGACAGGTCAGGGCCTGGCGCCTGCTTTGGATTCTGTGTCTCCCTCTCTCTCTCTCTGACCCTCCCCTGCTCACACTCTGAGTCTCTCTCTCTCTCTCTCTCTCTCTCAAAAATAAATTAACATTAAAAAAAATTTTTTTAAAGCCAGTCATTTTATAATATTGACTGTAAAATAGTAAGGTGCCTCCAGTCAACTTTCAATGTGGGGAGATATAATAATTAGCGCTCATTCACATCCCTCACACCCTTTTGAACTATAAAAAGCCAATAATGCAGTGATTGTGACTAAAATCCACGTAAGCAGTAACACCTCTTCTTTGGGTTTCTTTTTGTTTTGTTTGGTGGGGGGAGATGATACATTGATGGATGCATAGATAGGTTAGGTAGGTAGGTAGATAAGTCTACTTCCAAATATAGGAGCTCCCTTATAAGCATGGCTAATAATAATAATAATAAATTTATTTTTATTAATAATAAATTAATAATAAAAATAATAAATTTCTCAGAAATTTTTTATTTGTTCACTTACAACTATAACATTCAAAAACTATTCTCAAGTCCTCAGTATCAAGCAGATTATTTCAAGACTTATTTCATGGCAACACAGAGACAAGAGAAACTTCAAAGGGCTGTTTTCCTGCTACATGTTGTAGAAACAGGAATTCTAAATGCATGACTGTTGACATGGATTCTATTCAAATTATTTGCGCATTCCTAATTCTGTGCTTTATCCCCTAATCCATCACCTCAAACCTCCTCAATTCCTCTGCAAAAATCCAACAATATTATTATTCTTTCTTGCTAATTCCTAGAGGATTTCTTCCTTACATGCGTTTGTGGAGACACCACAAAGGAAGCATGTGCTTATGAAAATGTATTGTTCCATTCACTGAGATCCCAATGTAAATCAACCAACCTTTGGCCACCAAAAAATAAAACACGATTAAAATTTATTTCTTGATAGGCATCTCTAAAAAGAGAGTCAGAAAATATCTGCCGACATTTTAATGTAAACAACACCCATTCATTACATCTCCAAGCTGATGGAAGAGTTTCTGTCACAAGTGCCCAGGTGACAATAAAGCTGAAAAAGGGCAAAACCAGCTTCAAATCTAGATTTGTTAACTCATCTGTGATTACTCTAATTTAGGTCATGACCTCCAGTGGAGAAACCCCACAGAATGAAGGGGCCCCACATATGCCCCATTAACTATTCTAGACAACTGAAGCAAACCGTTTACTCGTGAACGTAAAAAAATTTTTCTAATGATTTTTCCTAAAATATGCCATACATTTCTCAAAAAAGAGAATCATATACCCACAGAATTTTACGTTTGAAAGGAACCTTAGAATTAAATATTTCCCGCTCATAAATTCTTTGTTGAATATTTCCCATTCAAAAATTCATAAATTCTTAAACACCACAAATAATCATACTAATGGTGCAAGTTAATCTGTGAATATTTAGCTGTAACATTCTCAAGATATATTGAAATCTCATCCTTAAATAACTTTATTATTTTCTGTTCTCTATTATGAATACTTAAAGTTGTTTCCTATATAATATAATAAAACATATTATACCATTTGAAATTTCTTTCTTTCTTTCTTTCTTTCTTTCTTTCTTTCTTTCTTTCTTGTGGCAGGTGGTAAATATCAAGCTAAGATAAAGTCTTTACAATTTATCCTGGAATTCCTGGAACATGAGATATTTTTGGACATGTGATTAAGGCTTATTGAATCTATTGAAATGATATTACAGACTGTTTAACACATGCCAGCCACTGTTCTGGGCCCTGGGGATACACTGAACGTTCTATGGGATGAGATGGAGACGGAAGGTAGGTAACAAATAAAGGAGATAAAGTTCAGTTTGCTAGAAGATGGTGAGAAGAGAAATAAAGCAGGCAAGAGGAATAGTGTTGGAACAGGGCAGAAAAGGGGAGCAGGATGCGACTGTTAGGAAGGATACAATGGGGGGGGGCGCGCCTGGGTGGCTCAGTTGGCTAAGCGTCCAATTCAGCTCAGGTCATGATTGCACAGGTTGTGGGTTCGAGCCCCGCATCGGGCTTTGTGCTGATAACTCAGAGTCTGGAGCCTGCTTTGGATTCTGTGTCTCCTTCTCTCTCTCTCTGCCCCTCCCTCGTTCATGTTCTGTCTGTCTGTCTCTCTCTCTCTCTCCCTTTCTCAAAAATAAATAAAAACATTTTAAAAAAGAAAAAAAGAAAGGATACAATGAAAGGACCCACCAAGGTGACATTTGAGCAAAGACTTAAAGGAGATGAGGGAGAAGGACATGTGGAGGCCATAAATAGATAGACAGACAGACAGATAGATAGATAGAAGCATACAGAGATAGGTATGTAGGTAGGCAGATGATAGACACATAGCTGCGCGCGCGCGCGCACACACACACACACACACACACACACACACACACAGGCTAGGGCATTCTAAGCAGAAAGAACAGCAAGTACAAAGCCCCCAGTATCCAAGTGTGCATCTGGCTTAACGGTTAATCGGAATCTTATTCTAATTATCAATGCTGCTTTAATGCCCGATTTAATGCCTTCAAAGAGTTGGTGGACAATGATTTTTAACCATACCTTTGGATACACTGACTTACAAATATTAATAGTGACAATGAGCAAGATACTTAATTTGGTACCCTTGTATCATTCAAAAAAATAGAAAGTTTAGTCTGTTCTCAAAAGGTGATAGTGTGCTGTAGGTAAACAAGATATATACACATAAGAACATTAATTTGCTTTTTAATAAATGCTTACAGATATATAAACTGAAACTTGCTTTTTATATTCAATAAAACCATTTACAAAAAAAAGTATATTTGTCCAGATTAAGAGGATACAAGAAAAGTATATATAAAGGGTATACTTCAAGTATTTTTGCAAGTACTTGGATCATGACCAAAATTAACAAGAGAATCATATAAATTTGGAAGTAAAATTCAGAAGTAACATATTGTCTACATTATAAAATATGAAAATACAAAGTGACATTTTATGGGGGGGGTGAAAAGGTGTGTTTTGGTTTGTCTACCATGAAAATTAAGATTATTGCCTTAAAATTAAAAATTATTGGTCAGAAATAATATTAAAATTCTGTAATCATTTCTAAAATGCTAATACTTCTTCACCTTCCATCTTTGGCTACATCTGTATTTGCAAAAAGAATTTAACTACAGTCATCCTTAAGCACAGCTTCAACTCCCCAGTGTAGGGGAAATTGAGTTTTATTCATTCACCACCCATCTGGAAAAGAGTTGGATCCAAAAAAATTAACATTGCACTGGCTTAAATTTCAAAGCTGTAAGAACTATATTGCCACAATTCCCCATAGATGAATATGTAATTAATACAGAGGAGGTCAGCATCAAATTTTCTAAGACTCCCAGTAAACATGTTGGTTCTAAGAAAATCAATAACATGGGAGCTGCACCAAAGCTAGATATATTGCCGTAAACTATGAAAGCATGTAAACACCTCTTCAAATATTCACGTATTAACTGCTCCTGGAAACAGGAACAAGGAAATGTGACACTATTAAAAACGCTTGTTCATAATAAACCAATACGCCACTAGCCTCTATACCAAACAGCAATGTGAAAGAAAAAAGGAGTAACAACAGAAACATGAAAAATGAGTGAATGGTTCTATGTCTGTAGTTTAAATGCATTCATCCCACGTTGGGTGTAGAGATTACTTAAAAAATAAATAAAAACTAAAAATTGTAAAAAAAAAAAAAAGATAAAATCTTAAAAATAAGATAAAATGCATTCAAATAAGATTAAAGCAGAAATGTGAAAATGTACCATAATTACAGTCATTACAAGGAAAAAACTATTTGAAAGAGGATCTGTTTTTCTCTCTAAATTCTATTACTGAACTCCTATTTAAATTCGCACAGAAGCTTGCTTTACACAATACCTGTGAGTTGAATTATGAAATAGTAACAACCCTACTGAAATGAATAGACGATTCCATCCCAGCAAACAGGAGGCCCTGCAACACATTTACCAAGTCCCACCTCTTATTCCCCTTCCTGGGTACATGGGACAAAGTCCCTCCCGGCTACCTTTGCAGTTAGGCTGAGCCCATGGGACGGCACACCGCACCGAGTACCCCGACTGGAGAATGAGGCCTGACTGTGCTCTCTCTTCACCTTCCACAACAAACTTAAAAGCCGTGTGTTGCAGCTGTTAATAACCCTAAGCGGGAAGCAGCTTGGATATGTGTGACCACTTGCGGGCAAGCCTCTGAGGAAATCCACTGATTGTCATCAGACGGTGCCACCAGTGAGAAACGAGCCTTCGCGTGTCCTACCTTGAGATGTGAAGGTTTGTTCCCTAAGCATTACCTACCTTATTTAGCCTATCACCCTGATTTTCACTGGAACAGTCAAAACTTTTGTTAGCAGCCAGCACAGAATTGCTAAAGGTTAAAAATAAATATCTCCTGAGTCCCTAACATGTATCCAACACTGAGCCCCCAAAGTGAGGTTTGGGCCCGGGGCCTGACCAAGATGAGCCACTGGAGGATGGATATAAAATATTAGGACTTCTACTTTCATGTCTTTAGTCATCTGTTTTTCCCCTATAGTTGTGTATGTTTTATAACATACACAGGTACATTAACGTGGTATTACTTGAATAGTTGATTACATGCTCAACCGTATATAAACAACCACACTGAATGGATCTTAAGCCCACTGATCTTACAGCAACAAAACAAGCATAATGCAGAGTCCCTGCTCAAAAGATGCTTCCTCTTGCATGAGTTCAATACACACACAGGAAACAATGAATGAAATACGTACACACAATAGCGTGCCATATAATCGTGACATAACTCACACTATGAAAAATTGGCGTTAGGGCCATGAAGTGGCCTTTCAGGAAGAAGCTGCAAGATGCAGGTGTATCCCTAAAAAAATGCAGGTGTGCCCCTGATACATGTTGAGAGAGGAGGAGCATGTGAGGATATGGAGAAGTGTGGAGCGGGGGTAACAAAACACAAGGCCGGGGGGAAGGGAAAGAAGGCGAAAGTGGAGCAGGAGAGAAGAGGCCAAGTGAAAGTGGGCTCACAACCAGCTGATCACCAGCTACAACCTCACTCAAACTCAACTTCTCTGGTTTCACAGCCAAAATCTTCACTTAGGACTGATTTTAGTTGTCAACGTTCTGGTCACAATCAATACCAGATATGAACACCGAAGAAGAGCTGAGGTCCCCAAATATAAAAAAAAAAAAGACAGATTTTCAAGTTTTAAGACTCAGTTATGCTGCCTTAACTGTGCCTGCAAGACAAAGAATGATTCACAATCATAGATACTATTATGGTGAAAATTATGTTACATTATGAAAAGGAAGCTATTACAAAAGCATTATATGCCATTTCTATTTGTTTTAGGAACAATGCCCAATAAACACCCATACACATGTCCACACTTCCTCCTTCCATATACTCCCATTGCAGGTAATGAGTAATCAGATGGCAATGACTCACCCTTATCACATTATCTTAAAACAGCCACACGTGTTCATTTTATAATCTAGAGCTTAACATCTTTATACCTCAGTAACATTTTAATGAATTTTTCTGTGGCGTCAGATGGGATTCTGCCATTTTCAATGTCCTTCTTCTTATCCATTATGTTATTCACATGGGCAAATCATATATAAGCCTCCTTTCTTAATAACGGACAAGATAGTTATAAACATAGACAGAAGCAACAGCAACACTAAAGGACCGAATGTGAGGGAGGGCCTATGAATAGGAGAGTATGTCTTTTGAAAGCAATCAAAGCAATAGTTTAAAAATTAGCAATTCCTAAAGAAACATACAAGAACCCTTAGAGGTCCATTACTTCATGAAAATATAGAAAATGAAAATGGGAATGAATCACTCTAAGGGCAATCTGAAATCTTAAAAGGAGAAAACCTAAGCATATGCCTGCATGCATTTCCCAAAGGTAGAGAGATCCATGGTGCAAACCAGCCAAATTCTCCCTCCCTCCAGGTGCTTTCTAATTTTTTGCTGTTAAGGTGGACTGAAGGAAACAGATTAGTAGAAAATGTAGGCGTTCTACTTTATTCCTCTATTGCTAATTTTTTTACATTAGGCCGAGCCATCTATAAGGCTTAGGATGTTCCTAATACAACTGTGAATATGATTTTCAGACCTCAGGCTGAACACCCACACATCCAGACACTGAACCTCACCTCAAGGGAATGGCTTCATAGCCAAAGGAGTGTGCATCTTTTATAGAAGTCAATAATGGCTGAAATTCAGTATATTGATTTTGATAGTCTGTATCACATGTTCCTCCTTCTAAATAATATGACTGATCACCAATAGTGACTAGAGGTTGTCATAAAACATAATGAATTAACATTTATTTCCACTTATAAGTCATTTCAACATTTAGTCATTTAACAATCATTCACTAAAACACTGAATTTATACACATACATATTTAGGCATTTTTAACAAGTCTGAGCATTTTTTCCAGTTGGTGACTGAAAATGCAAGATGACAATTTTTCCAGACATGTAAGCTTGTAATTTTAAGTACTGCCCTCATCTCAAATTCTCCTCTATTACTTAGGAGTAACCTTCATAACCCTTCAATACTCTCAAGGATTCAAGTAGACCAGTATCTGAATGTTTTATTTAAAACAAGAAAAAAGTTCTATATGTAGCTATCATCTCCACTCAAACACCTTTTCCCATCCAAAGATTTCTGGCTCACTGTGCCACAGCCCAAACCTTTTGCTTTATCTTCTACATAGCTAGTTACTACACCATACACTATTTCTTGAATTCCTTTTGCAAGACTCAACACAGGTGGCGCCTTGAGAATCCCTGAACCCACTAATTTTTCTGTACTTACCACTTGTTCTCTGTCATTGCAAGTATGCTATTATATTAAAAGGACCCGTTTATGTAGCCCTCCCACTCCCTCCAATCAGGCTGGAAAATTCTCAAAGACAAAGACCATGTGTGCCTTTTACACACAGTTTCTAACAAAAAGTAGACCCCCAAATTCATTCATTCATTAGCTCACCCAACAAATATTTACGGAGTGCCTGCTCTTTGTCAGGCATTATTCCAATTGCTGTGGATAAATGGGTGTGCGAAATAAGCAAGGCCCCTGCTCTCATGGAGATGACATTCCAGCCCAGGAGACAAACAATAAAGACATCAGGGCACCTGGGTGGCTCAGTCAGTTAAGCGTCCAACTTCAGCTCAGGTCATGATCTCACATTCATGAATTCGAGCCCCGCATTGGGCTCTGCACTTAAAGCTCAGATCCTGGAGGCTGCTTCAGATTCTGTGTTTCCCTCGCTCTCTGCCCCTCCCCCACTCGTGCTAGGTCTCTCTCTCTCTCTCTCAAAAATAAACATTAAAAAAATTAAAAAAAATAAAGACATCAATGAATGAACACCTAGTAAAATGTCAGATAACGATTAACAAAAAAACGTAAAATAGTCTAAGAAGATGATGTGTGATTGGGGCGGGGACTGCTATTTTAGGCACTGTCATCACTGATATTTAAGGCATTTCCTAACTGGGGCACCTGGGTGGCTCAGGTGGTTAAGCATCCGGCTCTTGATTTCAGCTCAGGTCATGTTCTCACTGTTCATGAGTTCAAACCCCGCGTCAGGCTCTGTGCTGACAGCGCAGAGCCTGTTTGGGATTCTCGCTCCCTCTTTCTCTGCTCCTCCCCTGCTCACACACTCTCTCTCAATCTCAAAATAAATAAATAAACTTAAAAAAAAAAAAAGACATTTCCTAACTGAAGTGAGAGAACAAATCAGCTCCTATATGGGGGAAGGGTAACGGAAGAGTGTTTGGCAAGTGAGAGGAGCAGCAGGGGGGCCAGTGTGACTGGAGCAAAGGGGGTGGGGGCAGAGAAGTAACATTCCCAGTCAGTTGACCAGTGCCTACATCAAGTGGAGGCCTGCAGGACACACATGAGCCACTACAGGTTTCTGAGCAGCAAAGGAAAACAATATGATGGGCACCTTCAAGAAAAATCACTTTATGGGGTGCCTGGGTGGCTCAATAGGTTAAGTGTCTGACTTCGGCTCAGGTCTTGATCTCACAGTTCATGAGTTCAAGCCCTGCATTGGGCTCTGTGCTGACAGCTGGGGGCCTGGAACCTGCTTTAGATTCTGTGCCTCCATTTCTCTTCCCTTGCCCCATTCATGCTCTCTCTCACTCAACAATAAAATAAACGTTAAAAATTAAAAAGAAAAGAAGAGAAAAGAAGAGAAAACAAAAGAAAAGAAAAGAAAAGAAAAGAAAAGAAAAGAAAAGAAAAGAAAAGAAAAGAAAAGAAAAGAAAAAGAGAAATCACTTTGGCCAGTACCTATAACATTTGTAGAGAAAAGATGGCTGGGGGGGTGAGGTGTGGGCAGAGGAGACAACAGTAGAATTGAAGCAAGGAAACCCATTAGGAGGCTTCTCCAATAATCTAAGCAACACAGGATGGTGGCAATAGAGGTGGTGAGGCTGAGTATATAAAGGCAGAGCCAACACGACCTGATGATGGACTGAATGTGGGATGGGAGAGAAAATAAAGAAAGGGTATGGCATGAGCAGCCAAAGAATGGTGCTGCCACCAGCTGAGATGGGAAAGAGGAGAGGAAGAGGGCCAATCTGAAGTCTGGTTTGACACTTACTGAAGTTTGAGATGCCTCTTGGACACACAAGCAGATATGGAAGAGTTGAAGATGCCAAATCGCCAGGAGTTCAGGGGAGAAGTCCAAACTACAGACCTAATTCTGGATGCATCAGCACACAGGGGGTATTTAAAGCCCACACAGGCTCATGTAACTAATGCCTACAGAAGAGAAAAGTAAAGGTCCAGAACCAGGACATCAGACATGCTAACATTCAGAGCAAGAGGAAGAGGCAAATCCCGCAGAGGCCGGAGATGGAAAGGCCAGCGGCTGGGGGGAAACAGGAAAGTGTGGAGGCCAGAAAGCCAAATTTTTAAAAAAGGATTTCAGGAAGGAATTGGTCATAGTGTCAAATGTTACTGATATTTAAAGGAAGATAGGATTCCAAATTGACAATTGGATTTGACAACATGGAGGCCCCAAGTGATCTTGAAAAGAAGAGCTATAGGTGAGTGGGGAGATAAAAGTCCAACCCAACAAGTGTACGCAACTTCTTCAAAGAGTTTTATAAAACAGAAGGAAATTGTTATAGCTAAGAGTCGTGGAATCACAAGAACCATTAAGGCATGTGTGTCAGTGGGAAGGGAAGAGGAAGAAGGAAGAGTTGAGAATATAGTTGAGAGAAAATCTTATACAGTGATGTCCTTCAGGATTACAAGAAGGGCTGGATGGGATCCAGGGCCCATGTGGAGGGGGCGCCGAAGTGGGGAGCTGACAGTTGGGTCTTTATGACACTCAGTGTTTATTGAATTGAACTGGTGAACTACCCTTAAGATATTTCTTGGAAAAAGGAGGCCCGCCAATTCCGGTTTCCAGGGCACCATAGAGAAACTCCAACATCAACTTGGTTTCAGGAAGCTAATACTCAAGAATGATGCGTGCACATGTCCACATCTGTGGTATAAGAAATGTATTTGGTCTCTGTCTCTGATTCCTAGCACAGAGCTCCTAAAACCCTTGGAATTTCCTCAGTAATAGGAATGCTCTTTGTTATTCATAACAAGTGCCTTTCACCCACACCTGAGTTTATGCTACAGAGGTGACTCATGGTGGACCCCTACGTGGCTTCAGGATGAAGGCTGCTAACCAGAAAGACCAAACAATGGGAACTTTCAGTCCCATCTCCCCACCTCAGGGAAGGGAAGGAGGAGCTGAGCTGCAGACTGGGTTATAAAGACTTCTGAACAAGGAGATTCAGGGAGCTTCCGGGTTGGTGAAGGCTCTTATGTGTTGGCAAGCTGGCATGTCCAGAGAGGCCACGGAAACTGTGCACTCCCCCTCTTCCCCCACACTCTGCCCTATGCATCTCTTCCATTTGGTTGTTCCTGGGTTATCCTTTATAATAAGCCAACACATGTAAAGTGTTTTCTGAGTTCTATGAGTCATTCTAGCAAATCACTGAACGAACCTAAGAAAGGTTGTGGAAACCCTCAAATTTGCAATCAGCTGAGTTAAAGTGTGGGTAGCCTGGGCCTCCACGTGCAGCAGGCATCCAAAGCAGAACTGTCTTGTGAGACTGAGCCCTTGACCTAGGAAATCTGCCCTAAATCTGAGTAGTGTCAGAATTGAAGGGATGGTTAGACACGCAGTTGGTGTCCCCACTTCCATGTGGGGATGGGGTTCCCTGAGACAGGCAGGAGCTGAGAAGGAAGCACATTTTGGACAATGCGAGCAGCTGCACAATCCCTGCTGGGCTGTCTACCCCAGGACGGCCCCAGGACGCACTCTTGTCTCTCCAGTCTCCTAAGTGTGGGACCCAACATGCTTTACTGAACTCTGTTTCCATCATGTCTGGCTTTGCTAACTGCCCCAGACTGGATTAGGACTAGTATTTGCTGATCCCTGTTAGACAAACTCTGATACAGCTCCCTTTGCCCTTCCTACCCTGTCTTTCTGCCACACAAGCCCCAGCAACAGACCATGGCCATGCCTCTCATCCCCTGGCCACCTACCTTAAACATACTCTCCAGACAGGGCTTCCCACATGGGCTCCAACTGTAGTTCTCTTTGTTGGGGGTGAAATGTTAGACTAATCATTTTCAGGACTGAGGCCTCAGTGCCACTGCTTCGGATGAAACAGATCTTTTCTAGAATGTGGTAGAATTTCTCAGGGCCTGTCAAAGACCTCTAACATTCCAGCAGGAAGAAACCTATTTTACTAAGAACTAAACTTTTCCCTTTAAGAAGGTATCATTGAAATAACCATGTGTGCTCGGCATTGCCAACAGACTTCTCAAAATGAACTTCCAAGTCTGCGATGTGCATTTTGTGACAAGTGATATAAATTCTCATTAGGGATCTAGAAATTAGGAATCTGAGACTTCTCAGACATACAGAAACAATGAATGTATTCTATCACAATGATTTTCATGATAAAAGCATTATGATGGCATAGATCCAAATGTCCAACTTTAACTGAAAAAGGTTCATAGTCTGAAAGAGAAATTAGCTGAGGTGTCTTTCGGCCAGGAATATTTATACCCAATAAAACAATAAACTAAGGGGTGCCTGGGTGGCTCAGTCGATTAAGCACCTGACTGGACTCTTGATTTCCGCTCAGGTCATGATCTCACAGTCTGGGAGTTTGAGCCCCGCATCAGGCTCCGCACTGATAGTGTGGAGCCTATTTGGGATTCTCTCTCTCTCCTCTCTCCCTCTCCTTCTCACTTGCAGGTATGCTCTCTTTCTCTCAAAATAAATAGATAAACTTAAAAAAAAAAAAACAAACTGAGAATAAAAGCTTGAACATCAAAGGTAGGAAGTCAGTACATGGAGATTTGTAAAAGCTGAATCTGGGCTAGGCCCAGCAATGTTTCTTCTCGCCACAAACTCAGAACACCTTCAGTTGAAGAGCTGTCCTGCACCCACTTCCACGTCACTGTTGCACGGCTAATAGGAAACTACACAGTCTCTAAATCAAGAAGTGTTCTAATCCATGGCTGTCCAGAATCAAACAAGTATCTGCCAAGACTAAAAGCAAACACGGTGACTGCCGTGTTTTTGACCCAGGAGAATCATGCAGAAAGGTACCAGGCAATTTCAACTATTTTCACAACGGTGGCATTCCACAGGAATGCTAGCTTAAGGAGCCTACAACCGGAACTCAAGATGGAGTGTGGACTCTGTCCTGCACAAGTCACTCGCGCTGGTCAGGGGTCTACACAGATGCAAAACCTTCCAGACTACGAACTATCAGCTTCTGCTGCAAACCACCAGAGCAAACAGGTGTCAACAGTGCTTTCTAAGACAACTATCTACATTCGCTTTGTCTTCCACAAAAGCTTCCTTCCCTTTGCTCTGTCCATTTCCCTCCTAACTGATGGCTGGAACAATCTTGGTTTCTGTATACTTAAGTCAGAAGACTGTCTCTCCATCAAGGAGACAGGAATTTTATCTCCTTTGCTCACCACTGCATCCAGTGCCTGACAGGGAGCCTGGCTGGGGAGCACTCAGTAAATATTTGCCCAGTCAATGAGTAACTTTCCGAAAGCAGTAAGTAGAAAGCATACTAAATGGGAAAGCACCACATCTGTTTCTGCACGTGGTTTCTGGAGAGGTACAGAATCAATTAGAGGCTCAGTTATTCTAAAAGTGAAATAAGAGAAATAATACAAAAGCCTCAGCAACATATCACATCAACTAACTTCTCTCTGTCTCTGTCTCTGTCTCTGTCTCTGTCTCTGTCTCTCTCTCCTTAAGAAAGTACTTTCACGCTCTGAAATATAAGCAACCTCTATGAGAATTCAGTATCTAACTGCCATCAGAGTCCTCAAAATAAATAAATTTTCTTCATAGAATGTCAAGTCTGCTGTAGAGAAAAATACTGATATCCTAAAAGGGACGACCCTAAAAGGGATCTTCTGTCCTGGACCTTTATCCTCAGCTCTGGACACTCATAGCACTAGTATATTTTGAGATATAGCCAGAAATGTTCTTTATAACATTTATCTGGTTTACCCTGAGTAAAAGGATAACAGGAGTAACAAAGACTCAAAACGCACAAGCCTTCCAGCAATGTCATTCTCCGGGCAATGGCATGTGGCTCTATAAAATCAATCTGGCACAGAATTATGGGTCAAAAGTTCCCTAGTGACAGAGAGGCTTCATGTCTGGACCACTGACATGAGCTTCAGCTTTCTCCTGGGTGGTGACCACCAGAAGGGGGTGTTGGCAGAGGCTACAACACTCTTCCTTCCTTCTTTCTTCCTTCCTTCCTTCCTTCCCACCTTCCTTCCTTCATTCCTTCCTTCTTTCCTTCTTTCCTCCCTTCCTCCCTCTGCCATGTTTCCTTGGCTAGATTCTTCAGGTTAAGTGCTCTATATCATGAATACATTGGATCTGAACACCCAGGGTTGCAGGGCACCATAAAAATAGTATTTTAGCTTACTTTTTTATAAGAATGTAAAGAAGTTCCCATTATAGTCCACAAAATTTTGAATAATAAACACTGTAAATATCCTACTAAGAATAGTTTGATTTCACTGAATTGCCAGAGATGAAATAACACAAGTAAAATGTAATGAAAAATTATTTAAAACCTCTTTTGTTCTATTGTCACTGAACTCTTTAGAGAAAAGCATTGAGAGAGCCACAGAGATATGCAGGATAAGGTTCCTGATCTACAGAACCTTCTATCTCATTAAAGAGGATGACACAGAAACACGACAAACCACAGTAAGAAAAGTGGGGTGTGAGATCACAGGTGGTTCCGGTAACTCAGAGGCAGGGGAGGTCACTTCAGACAGACCCGAGGAGACTGGCAAGGTTTTAAGGACAGCGATGGGTAGGCAGTAGGAGTGGAAAGAAGAAGACATAAAAGGCTGGGACTCGGAAGGAGGTTCCATGAAGGAGGCTGCTGGCGTGTGGGGGCCCGGAAAAGAGAGCTAACTACGGCTAGACGTGTGGAGCTTGAACACGAAGCCACGGAACTTGGGAGTTCACTCAAATAGTAATAGGGAGCCCAGGAAGGTTTCTGGGAAGGGAAGTAGCATGCACTGATTTCACGAGGATCCACAGGACGGTAATAAAGTGGGATCTACTGCTGCAAGATCAAAAAGCAACCAGCCACCAAAAGGCAGTGGATTTGGTAAATAAAATATCAGAAGGTGTATTGTCTTGGTGCTATTCTAACTCAGTAGGAAGAGATTAAGTAGTTTGATTATTCCCCTCATCCCTCCCCTGTCATTCTTCCCTATCTATGAGGTTGTCTGATCTGAGGCAGTTCTCCGTGAATGCAGTTCCTGAGTTACCTGAAACGTACTAAGTCCTCACCGGGATACGTTAAAAAATTCCTTATGTCCAAAGAACTTTAAAATCACATTGGAAAGACACTCCTTACACAAACAGAAAGGCAAATGGTATCATCTAGGCTGCCCGGTGGAGGCCTCCTTTCTCTGGGCATGCCACTCAGTGATATCCTGCTCAAGGGGCAGCTCCAAACATAACAGGGACAGAAGTTCGGAGAAAAAGAGAGATGGTGTATGACAACATAAAACTACCTTTGAAAAGGAGTATAGGTAAGAAACCACTGGTTTCATTTTACTCATTTTCTACATGTCCACTGTCTCAAAGTCACATATTTACATGAAATGTAAATATTGTTCAGTTGTCTGACATTTAAAGAAAGATAAGAGGCCTCTGGGTGGCTCAGTCAGTCAAGCATCTGACACTTGGTTTTGGCTCAGGTCACGATCTCACGGTTCGTGGGTTCGAGGCTTGCTTGGGCTCTGTGCTGACAGTGTGGAGCCGGCTTAGGATTCCCCTACACACACACACACTCTCTCTCTGTCTCAAAAATAAATAAACATTAAAAATTTTGGTTTAGGGGCATCTGGGTGGCTCAGTTGGTTAAGCATCTGACTTCGGCTCAGGTCATGATCTCACAGTCCATGGGTTCGAGCCCCGCGTCAGACTCTGGGCTGACAGCTCAGAGCCTAGAGCCTGCTTCAGATTCTGTGTCTCCCTCTCTCTCTGCCCCTTCCCCACTCGCTCTCTGTCTCTCAAAATAAAATAAAGACATAAAAAAAGAATCTTTAAAAAAAATTTTTTTTTGGTTTAAAAAAATAAAATAAAGATAATTTCTGGACACCTTTAAAAACACATGAGCTATAAGGGAAATATGTGGATGTTTTGATGACTCACGGCAAACAACAGTCAAGTTAATTTCCGAATATAATCTAAGGTCAATTAATTGGCAAAATTCTCAAAGTATATGTGTTCTGAGCAGCTATTTAAGGTTCTTCTTCAAACTGGGACCAAATTCTTGAAATAGTTATGGCTAGAATGCATCAAAAGCCTAAAGTAATCTTTTTTTTAAGTTTATTTTTATTTACTTTTGAGAGAGAGTGAGAGAGACAGAGAGAGAGACAGAGAGAGAGAATGCATGTCCACAAGTGGGAGGGGGGGAGGACAGAGAGAGGGAGAAAGAGAATCCCAGGCAGGCTCCGCACTGTCAGCCCAATGCAGGGCTCAAACCCACAGACCATGAGGTCATGACCTGAGCCGAAGTCAGACACTTAACCCACTGAGCCTCCCAGGGGCCTCTCATTTTATCATATAATACTGCAAAACTCCTATCTGAGAATGTCAGACTAGGTTTTAGTAGGAAATCTAGGTATCACTGACCCTATTTCAGACACTGTCAAAGATGGACATTCACAAAGAATAATGCAGGAAAATGCCTTAAAGGAGAGAAAAATGTGCCACCATGGAGGAGAAACTGGGAAGAAAGCGTGTTAGAAGATTCAAAATAGGTCCCACACACAATAATTACATTAATCACTGTGAATAGCAGCCACTATCATTCACTACAGGGCTGTGGCTCATTCCATACTAAGCACTTTCCATATGCCAGATAATTATCTAAATATCCACTAGATAGTTATCCCTCACAAAAATCCTAGGAGTTAATAATTATTTTCCCATTCAACAGAGCAAACTGCTTAATTTCTGAGTTGAAGTTTTTCTTTTTCAAGTAATTTGCTAAAGATTACATAGTGAGTAAAAGCGAAAGTCTTGTTCAATATATTCTCATCTGAACTTACTTTCAGATGGTGAGAATATTATGGTGAGCTGGCATGGCAGGTAAGGCTGACATGAATCAAATAATCTCATAAAGCAATGTTAAATTTTAACTGTGACAAGGGCAATAGATCTGACCTTGGCCGGAAGGGGGTGAGGGCCAGTTCTTCCCTGAGGAGATCTAATGCAATCTGAGATCTAAAGGAAGAACAGGAGTTGCCTAGGGGGAAAGGGAAGGGAAAAGCATTCCAGGCAGAAGGCACAGAATGTGCAAAAATGACACAGGTGGGAGAGTGTGGTGAGTACAGAAAGAACAAAAGGTGATGGGAAAGGGGTGTGATACAAATCCAGCAAATTCAGATTCATTAGGTAAACTTGGACTTTGCACAGCCACCCCATGCAGGGCTTTATAGACCATGGAAAAAAGTTTTTCTCACCTAACTCAATCTAATAAACATTTCTTGAGTTTAAAAAAAAAAAAAGATTTGTCTATTCTAAGTACACTGGAAATTTATTTTATAGCTGATCATAGCTGTTTTCCTTGGGGACTAAGAGGGGTAAACTAGGGATAGCAGTGCCACACAGACTCTGAGAAAAAACTTTCAGGGGAGGGGATAAAAATAGATATTACAGGGCGTGAACCTCTATGTTCTAGAATAGACTTCTATCATATATCTAAACATCCCCAAACTAGAGATTAAAGCTGCAAATGGAAGAAGGACGTCTCTGGAGATAAACGGAGGCATAGCTAAGGTTACCCTGGGGGGCCTCGTGCATGGACAGAAGTGCACAGTAAGAGCCCTACCATGAAAATGGCGGAATCCTTTTCTAGCTGAGAGGCATAGCAGATGACTGTTTTCACAGCCTGGCTCCCCATGCATGAGCTGTGTGGCTTTGGTAAAACTTGCCCGTTTGTAATAGTACATACCTTACAGAATTATTTTAAGAATAAAATGAGTTATCATACATGTAAAGTATTTAGAGCAGTACTTGCACATGGTAAGTGCTCAATAAATACAAGCCATGATTATATTATTAAGACTATTTGCAGTAAAGATCACGATTTGCAATAAGCAGTTAAGGAAAGGAACACATCTGTAATACACATCTAAGACAACATGTTCTCAAACTCGCACATACTTAAGTATCACCGGGAAAGCTTGTGAAAAATGTAGATTCCTGGACTGTTAGAGGAAAGGCCTAGGAAAAATAGATATTTCACAAGCTTCTGGAGGATTATAACACAGCTTATCCAAGCATCTTACTTTGGGAAGCACAGCTTCAAAGCTGAGAATTTAAAATAAATATTCAGTCATCAAATAAAATATTTCACGACCGGGACTTAACTATGGGGATAACTTTATAAAACAAATTTCAAAGCAAAATGAAACAAGATGACTTGCAAAATCTATTTCTAGAATAAAACAGAATAATCAGAATCCACTTGATTGGTAAAACAGATAACATTTCTATTTGAACAACCATTTTCAAGAATTATTTAAATCTTAAGTTCCAAACAGTCCCAAAATGTCACTATACGCTCCATTAACAAGAGAAACATCTAAGACAAGGGTATGTATATCCTTTAATTATTAGCTTTTACATATTATCAAAATCAATAGAGCCCAGAGCTCATCTTCAATCACAGAGAGAAAAGTCTTTTCTGCTAGAACACAAGTAAAACTCTACACGCTCTTTCACTTTAGTGCAGGGTTTTTTCAACCTTGGCACTATGTGATTATTGTAGATTATTATTAAACAAAATTCTCTACACTAACAAATGACCTTCAGAAAAATCAAACAAGTGGCTAGCTTCAGAGAAGGTAAAATCATTGGTCTGATATACACATCTGGTGAACAAAGTCTGTGAAGATTATAAACTGAAGGTACTATTTCTTCCTTTTGCTCAAAAACCATTACACAACTCAACACTTGGGATCTTTCTTGACCCAACCCATGAAATTGCTGCTTGGGCTCTTTAAAAGAATAAGCAATGCACATTCTTGTTTTATTTGCAAAAATATTTAGCAGCAGCTGCTACTTACACAAAATTTTTAACAGAACATATTTTACACACTGAACCCAAATATTTTAGAACTTAAAGAGCCTGACGCCAAATGAAGTATTCTGTCTTTTTTTTTTTAATTAATTAAATAAGGCACTGACAATTAGCTTCCACATTCCTTTATCTAATTTTAAAAATGACGAAAACATTTCCCTGAGACTCAAAGGAAACAGCTGGACACATCTGTCAACTACACATCTCTGGAGTGAAAGAGAAACTCAATGCTTTAATACCGTACTTACATGTGAGGGCTCAGTTCATAAAAATTTCTATTCCTGTAATCTTCCACTTTCTCTGGTGAATAAATGGGCAATGACCGGTACGGGTTAACGGATATAACCACACTTCCAATGTATGTCTGCAAAAAGAAGAAGAAAATATCCCCGTGATTACACAGGATATATTTGAACATCTTTAATCTTCGTGCCTCATGGTTTCATTCTCTTGAAACACAAAACTGTCTCTACTGCTTGACCATTCATACGTTTCAAGAACATTTAATATCTCCGAAGACAGATGGCCAATAGTGCTTATTCATTTTGCTGATAAATAGAAGGCAAGGATTTGTACATTGAAAACACCTTTCAGAATAAATTTCCAGATTAATTTACTATCTTGGATAAGAGTTCTCCAAAGTTCTGTGACGCTTGCCAAAAATTTTGTCACCGGCCACGGTTAATTTTGAGCAACAGCTATGCTCTCTCTTCTTCCGGTTAGAACTGGTGTTTCCCTCTCTCATCTTTATCCTTTTGTTTCAGCCCACTGTAGCCCAGGGCCTCCCTCCTCCTGAACCACATCCACACCGATCACATGGGGCTCTCCTTTGGCACTGCTCTTACACCAGCCTATCAATCTCTCCAATAGGCTCAGACAGCACCCAACGCCATTTGAGAGCCACAGTTATCCCTGGGGCCTTCAAACAACATAATTTCATACTATATGTACTGTAATATCAGAATTTAAATGTACTTTCTAAAGGAGAGTACATTTACTGTCAAATTTAAATCTAAGGTAGAATTTATATGTACTTTTGGAGGGATCAATACTGTGTTTTAGCACACATTAACACTCCCACACTACACACTGGAACACTATTAATCTTCCCCTCCATTTTGATCTGGAATTCCAGGCAAGCAAGAGTAATCTGGTTCAGCTCATTTTGTACAAAGACTAGCACAGTGCCACAAGCCAGAGTCATGTAACTGGAACTCATTTTAGTGGCTTCATTTTTCCTTTCAGTTTCAACATTACGGGGGAGACTAATAAAAATACCGTAAGTGATAAAAATTGTTTTAAGAAAAAGGTGAAAGAAAAAAAGAAGGGGGGGAAAGTCAGCTCTAACTTCCCCACCTTTCTAGTGTCATGCAACAAAAGGTGGCATTTTTACAGCAACAAATTTGTCCAGTATTTCCATCACTGGATTCAAGACTGTCAGATCTTTCCAGAAAACTGAACAGGATAGAAAACAGAACAGCACGAATGTTTTAACCTTCTTTAACATTCTGATTTCTTTTTAACCTGGGTCACAATTATTTTAATGACAAAAGACTTCTCCCCCAACCTGGAAGACGGAACAGGTCATTTCTACACATACTTTTTCATCCTATCAAGCACAGACAAGACCACAGTTATGAAAGAAAACTCTATTCCTATGCAAGCTGCTACATTTATTTCTGGCATTCATTTCTGACATTCTATCACTAGGACCAATTAATCTGGCCTGACAGGAGATGATTCCAAGTTTCCTAATCTATCGCATCTGGATAGGACTTTTTCCAGAAGGTTTCTTCACATTCCAACCTACCTGGGTCAGCCGATGCTGGAGACGGAATTACTGTCTCACTAGCTTCTAACTAAAATACACTAAAATTAGCTACACTGGTAGATACGAAAATATAATGGCCAGTTATTCTTTTAGTATCTATTGACTAAAAGACTGGCCTTCTTCAGTAGAAAAGTACATGACTCTCTTTCTTTAGGTAATTTCTTGAACACAATAATTGAAATATATATTTGCTGTTGGCAGAGAAACCAGTGATCCAGTGCTCCTAAAACCAAACTTCACGGTGACTAACCTCCTGATAAAAATCGGCCTCTGTGGCATTCTTACATAAAGAGCAAACTCTGCTACCTCAACCTCAAAATCAAAAGCCACACTACGGAGGTCATACGTTTCTCTCTGTGACTTGTGACTTTTATACATAACTGAATTATGTGTGGCCTTTTCCCCCCGTCGTTTCCCTACCACCTAGAAAGGGCCTGGCCTTTTAATGTTGTCCCATAAATCCTGGTTTACTAAATCCCTAATTCTCACAAGGCCAGTTCATCTGAGAAAGTAATTCTCCTAGAACTATTCTTCTGTTGAAATATAATAGCGAGTACACCATATACAGTGCCGAGTATTTTACTAAACCTATATGCCATGTGTTGCCAATGAACAAATCTTTAAAGTATACCCTTTTCCCTCAGGCTCCTACTGTGGGTATTGTTTGCAAACGTGGCCAGAGCATTTCCTTCCACCCCTGTAGGAGGACCCCTTTGAAATGCGACTTTGCCACCCTTTCTATCAAGAGATACAGTTTACTCCTCTGGCCCTTCAATTCGGACCTGTCTATGTGATTTGACTGTCAAATGTCCAATGGGACATGATAAGATGAGACATAAGCAGAGGCTTGAAAAGTACCCATGTAGGATGAAGCCCCTTTTTTATGGCTGTGGCTAGAAGCCAGGATGTGAATGAACTTGAGCCACGTAGATGGTGGCCAAGGTGCCCTGAACTGCAGAGCCTGACAACCAACTGTCAGACATATGAGTGAGGCCATTCTAAGCCATCCACTCCCAGTTAGGCCACCAGATGCCTAAGGTCACATGTGTGATCCCAGGTGAGACCAGGAGAAAACAGACCAAGCTGACATCAGTCCAAACTGCTATCCCAGAGAATTGCGCACAAATAAATGGTTGTTTTAGGCCACTCATTTGGGGAGCTGGTTTGTTACCCAGCAACAATTACTGATACACCAACAGAGCTCAACAAATCAGTAAAGGGCAAGTGTTATCAATCTCTATAAGGAAACAACAGAAGAAACTATGCTATTTCTCCATTCTACGTTATGTATATGTTTCAGATATGTATCCGCTAATCTTGAATTCCTACTAGGTTTGTCCTCTACCATGACACCTGCCCTTGCTGTTTCTATGAGTTTCTTCCCTGAAGCGTCTACGTGCATTAATCAACGATTTACATAGTCTCACGTGTGCCAACAAATAACTCAAATGTCCAGTCATAGTCCTTCTTTGTCTGATACAGCAAAGAATCCCCAGCAGCAGCTGATTGGCTGCGTGGAGTTTACAGATCTACTCTGGCTTTAGACAGCTATCCATTCCCCATTCAGGTAACTGCAATACCAGCTTAAAAATCCCTTTTGGGAATCAGAACAATAAGGACCAGATCGTTCATGTTTACATCAATTAACATTTGGACTTAATAAATGATGTACAACATTTTTTTAATAAGCAACTGTATATTATTTAAAGTTTGTATATTATTTAAAGTTATTGCACCATGCTCTAAAAAGAACTATAAACTAACTCATTAAGCAACCACTGGCATCAAGAGGTTGGAGATAAGACACAGAGTTTCTTAAAGTCAAGTACATAAAGGGGTGCCTGGGTGGCTCAGCCAGTTGACTGTCCAACTCTGGCCCAGGTCATATCTCAGGGTTTGTGGGTTCGAGCCCCATGTCGGGCTTTGAGCTGACAGCGTGGAGCCTGCTTCCAATTCTCTGTCTCCCTTTCTTTCTGCCTCTCTCCCACTCATGCTCTATCTCTCAAAAATAAATTTTAAAAAATATTTTTAATCTTAAAATTAAAAAAAAAGACAAGTACATAAAAGGGCTGGCTGTGTCCTTTTTATTCTGAATACGCCAAGGAGAAAAAAAGGAAACAATACTTATAAATCTTTACACAAAAGGGAACAGCAACAAGGATCTATCCCTTGCCTGCTAGAGTTCCACTCACTTACTTGAGTGGAAATAAATCCTGTGTCCATCAACAAGCTACTACTACAGAGTGCAGATGGTGCAAGCACCAAGGGAGCCCACAGAAAGGTGTCCCGCAGCCCACTTCTGTGGCTGTGCTCATACTTCAGCCTTGTCCCTGTGCCCCAAAGGACACACAGAGAAACTCCCACTGGAATCCAGAGGATGTTCTTCCATTAGGCTAATTACACTGAAAGGGACTTCTTTCACATAATGGCCAAGTTTACCTATCAATTAGGTTCTATCTACCTTCTCCAACAGAGACGAACCTGGCTCTCATTACCCTCGGATGTATGTATGTATGTATGTATGTATGTATTTGCTCAATCAGTGTACTTGTTTACCCAGTGTAACCAACCTCCTAACCATCTCAGCCACTACCTAGCTCACCACCTCCATGTTCCCACCCCTTGGCACCCCACATACTCAAGCATGTGCACACCACCACCATGACACTGGAAAGCTCCCTTTATTTCCACTGCCCTATGGGACCAGCCTCTGACATCCAGCCTCTGGAAAGGAGGGGAGGGGAGGGGAGGAGAGCGGGAGGGAGGGGAAAGAAAAGGGAAGAGAAAGAGGAAAGGCTTTACCTTCTTATAAATGGCACAATTAGCAACTTTATCTTTCACTTCTCAAGGGCAGACATTAAATCAAGAATGTACAAACATTCCTAAGTCAAAACAATCTCTGTCTTCATACTTCAGATATCTGTAGCATTCCAGAACAGATGCCTTGTGAATAACCAAATAATACTTGTGTATTCCTATTGTGATCACAGTGAAAACTGAAGTCCTTTCTGGAGGACGTGCATCCAGCAATTGAGAACCCAGAAGAAAGACCCCTGAAACATATATACCCCAAAGACCATGCATTTTATTCTAGAAGAACGTTCTTCCAGACTCCATCCTCAGAGATTCAATTTCAATGGTCTAGGAGCGGCCAGGCATTTGCATCTTTTCACGTGTCCCCAGGTAAAGCCACGTGGAACCAGAGGTGAAAATCACTGCTTGTGGTGCTTACCTCCAGGACCCACATGACTGCGTTTTACTCCCAATGGCACCAACCATGACAGTGTCACTGTTGACCTACCTTCCATCTCACTTTCCTCTCTGATTCCTATGTAGTTCATTCTGTAAATATTTCAAAAAGGAAAGAAAGTCCTTCTAGCCTCACTTCCTTTCATTTTAGCCGCATTTCTAATGAACTTGGCATGTGGTCTGTTGGCACGCTACAGAGAAACAGCAGCAACAGTTCTACATTAGGGCCATTCTGTCTCAGTGTATTTCAAATGTTTGACCATGACTCTGTGAGGAATAAATTTTCATCATGACAAAGTATGTGTATTTGAGTGGATATTTACATGTAAGTACACATATATATGAAACAGAACCCTCACAAAACCCTAAATACTTTCACCATATGTCATGCACTGGTATTATTTGCTCAATTCTATTCATTACAATTTTTTTAAAAACTGCAGGCCCTAACCCATCAAATGGTGTTTATCACCCATTAATGGGTTGAAACTTAACAGTTTAAAAAATACTGCTACAGAGCACTTCTTAACCATTTTTTAGTTGTAGGTCCCTTTGAAATGTCAATGAAGGCTATGAAACTTCTCCCCAGAAAAAAAACACATAAAAATGTGCATATAATTAGGTGCCTGTGTGGCGCAGTTGGTTAAGCGTCTGATCTTGATCTTGGCTCAAGTCATGATCTCACGGTTCCTGAGTTTGAGCCCCATGTCGGTACTCTATGCTGACAGCGTGAAGCCTGCTTGAGTTTCTTTCTCTCCTTCTCTCTGTCCTTCCCTGGCTGATGCGACTCTCTCTCTCTCTCAAAATAAATAAATAAACTTTAACAATTAAAAAAAAAGTTTGCATACAGTTGATGTACCAGATTAAGAACTCCTACCCTAAGGGAAGAAACAATGGCCACTAATGGAAAAAAGGAAAAGAAACAGGGAAAGCGAAAGAGAAGCAAACAAAGAAAGAAAAGGAGAAAAAGTGATCAAAATAATTTTAAGAGCATAAAAATGAAGAGCTGTTTAGAGTAAGAGTCAGCATCTCAGCTTGGCTGGCCCTGTGTGTACCTTGTCAGAACACAGCTTGACGATCGAAGGCTGAAATGAGACAGAGTATTCTGGTTTTGGGAACAAGAATATACACATTTTGGAAAGATATCTTACCAAAAAAACTTTTTACAAGTTAAACAGTGAAGCACAGTTTGAATATTTTCCAAGTCTCCAAATGAAACATTAATATACAGACACAGGGAAGTCAGAACAGTTTCACATCCTTCATATCACAGCTCTTTCTCGGTCAACATGAAGATCTTTAGGTGCCCAAAATTCTAAAAGTTTACATTTCTTTTTTTTTAATTTTTTAATATTTATTTTTGAGAGAGGGAGAGAGAAAGAGAGTGCGAGCGGGGGAGGGGCACAGACAGAGAGGAAGACACAGAATCTGAGGCAGGCTCCAGGCTCTGAGCTGTCAGCATAGAGCCCAACGTGGGGCTCAAACCTACAAGCCATGAGATCATGACCTGAGCCGAAGTTGCATGCTTAACTGACTGAACCACCCAGTGGCGCCCCAATAAAAAAAATTTTTTTAATGTTTATCCCAGCACACAAAGGTGTGCCTCTAACATAAGAAATGCAAAGCACTATATAATAATCATCCCTTAACTTCAGAGAAATAAATCAGGAAGAGTGGCAATGCAATAGGTAATATTTAATGAAATATCTTTTTTTAAATAATTTTTTTATTTATTTTTGAGACAGAAACAGAGCATGAGTGGGGGAGGGGCAGAGAGAGAGGAAGACACAGAATCCAAAACAGGCTCCAGGCTCTGAGCTGTCAGCACAGAACCCGATGCGGGGCTTGAACCCACAAACCATGAGATAATGACCTGAGCCAAAGTCGGATGCCTAACTGACGGAGCCACACAGGTGCCTCTTAATGAAATATCTTACTTGATGCTAATGATTTAGCCTAAAATGGCACCAAAGAAGTATTAAAGAATGTGTAGGATTCCTCCAAATCCATCTCCAAGCCATATTTCTCCAAGCCACTTTCACCTGTACAGTGATAACAGTTCAAATCCAGGATGGGCTGGACCCAAGTAAAAATAAACGTTCATATGGCTGCACTGCCTGGACAGAATTTACGTACAACCACTGAGCAAGCGAGCAACACATTTACCACGAGCCTTCTTTATGCACAACATCATGTTTGGCAGAGAGAAAACAGACGCTCCTGTGGTCTGTGATCCCAAGGAGTTTATGATAGAGCTTAGGAGGTGAGACTTTTATATCATAAGACATAAAATTTAAGAGTTAACTAGTCTGGCCATGAAAAGAGATAAGATCTAAGTGATTCTTGGCTAAATGAGTCATTAGTCATTTTTTTAAATGTTTATTTATATTGAGAAAGAGAGGGATAGAAAGTGAGCAGGGGAGGGACAAAGGGAGAGGGAGAGAGAGAATCCCATGAGATCATGACCTGCGCTGAAACCAAGAGTCTGATGCTTAACCGACTGAGCCAACCAGCTGCCCCGAGTCATTAGTCTTCTTATTGCCTAGGTGAGTGCTTTGGGTCGGGTCTGCTTGAGGGGAATGGTCACCGTGAACTGCAGAGGTCCAAGAACGATCCAGGAAGTCAGAAGATTTGAACAGATCTATAGGATGGGCATGATTCACATAAAGGAATGTTCCCCCAAAGAGTGGCATAGGTAGAATTCAGGTTTTAGGTAATGACTGAACCCCTCTCTCTTTTTCTAAAATTTTACAAACATAGTTGCATCCTTCAAAAAAAAATTTTTTTAAGTGTGAATTTCCAGAGACTCAAATCAATTATCTGTACGCCCAGGTTCTCTGCAACATTGTCCCCCACAGCCAAAATGTGGAAGCAACCCACGTGTCCGCTGATGGAAGAATGGATAAACAACATGAGGTGCACAGATACAGTGGATGATATCCAGCCTTAGAAAGGAAGGAAATTCTGACACGTGCTCCAACATGGATTAAAACATGGACAGAGGTACGAAGGCCCACCTACCCATATTTCAAAGACAGGAATGAGACAGCTTGCCTACAGCAAAGACCTCCTGTGAGTAATCGCCCAGACAATAAGCCTGGGATCAAACTGCAGACGGCCTCAAAGATCAGGGTGAGGAGACTGAACTCCATCCAGTCTGAGAGCAGTCAGTGTGTGGAGTGGGAGGCGTCAGATGCTGAATCAGACTGACTTAAGTGTTTTTGAGCTCTTCACTCAGAGTCTGTGTCATATAGAATTTAATTTGCTTCAGACATTTTTGAAATATTGTTTAACTCTGGTTCCAAGTTACCTGGAAAAGTTTTCCAGTTTTGTGTGAACCTGGGTAATCTACTTAACTTCTCCAAACCCCAGTTTCCTCATCTGGACAGGGAGGAGAATTCCTCATCTGAGATTAAATGAGATTCTGTGTTAAAGCATGAAGCACAGCAAGTGTCCCATAAATATTACCTATTGTGATTACAGAAACTCACAGTTTCGCTCTATTGGAATCTGCTGGCCACAAAATGCTCTTCGTATACAAAGAATTGAAGAGTTATCAGATGAGCACATTAGGTACGTCTTAATGAAGCTAATGTTAAAAAGCCCAGGACCCTGAGAAAATGATGATACAAGATAAGCTGGTGGAATCTTCAGAAATGACAACACGCAACTCACTTCATGAGGAGGAATTTACCCTCTTCTTGAGTCTCAGATCCTGGGAATCTGATCACAAGACATGAAGACGTTATGTGCCACAGTGTTTTTCATTAGACATCTTCAAGATTTCCCAGATTCCCCTGAAGAGGATTTTTGTCTTATTTGGTTTTTTAAAACCATACTTTGGTCTAGCCAACACGTTAGTTTTTTAGACACAGTTCAAAATGGTGAAAAGCTGCCTGAGTAAAAAACAAACCTTACAAATGTAAGGTCAATAACCGATGTAGCCTTCTCTCTGTGTCTTATATCCAACACAATGTCATTCAGAGTGTACACTGCACATACCCAGTCTAAGAACATATTTGTGATATGTATGCAAAACATATATAGAACTCACATGAATAACAGCCTATTCTTACAGAAAAAGACACTGAGGCATTAGAAGGTTTTAAAAAGCTTGCCCAAGGCAAGAGAAGAGGTTCGTAGAAGAGACTGGTTTCATGCCAGAGCTCTACGCCAAAGTCTGTGACACTAGAACAGAGAAGTGTGATTTGGTCAGACCATTTCAGCTGCTCAGCACAGTGATGCTGTCAAAGTACATGAAGTACTGAGTTACTGTACATCGAGTACTGAGTTACAGAACTAAGGAACACATCCAGGAACCCCTGAACAGCCTATTACCAAGCTACAAGAAAAGCTGGGACCCAAGAGTGAGTATGGGCACAGGACAGCATTATACCAAGGCTACACAAGTTGGTTCCAACTTCCTGTCCAATTCCGCTATCAATGTGCTCATCCCCTGCACATGTTTTTGCTTCTTCTGGGCCTGTTACTAACTGGTTTTCTCCCTTTCTACTCCAGAACTGGTCTACTTCAAAGATGCCTACTCATATTGTCTACTTGCAACATGGCCTATCATGGCCCTACAACATTGTGACTGCCAGCGTCTGCTTTCATTGATAATTTCATTTTTTCAGTAGTGCTCAATTCAAAGTTTGAGGAAAGAATCAAGCACTGCTGTCCCATAAAGGACTGGTCTTGGTTCAGAAGCCCACATGTAGGCCGGGAGTCATACAAATCATGGCTGCCAAGGAAGGCGAGCAAGCTTGTCAGGCATGGCCACTGTTAGTGTAGTCTGAGGCTTGACTAAACTACCATCATATTATAACCCTTTGTTCCTGTGCTACCAGTCATTTCAGACTATGAATTACAGAACTATATATGAGTTCTAAGCCACGCTGAAATACTGGCTAAAAATATCACCTCAGGCAGCCTTTATTTTAGAGCAGGGTAACACAATACTATAATATCTTTGTTGAGATAAACACTGTAATGAAAAAAAGTATTTTCCCAAAATGTACTGTTCTCCAGACCTGATAAAACTCTTCTTAACTAAGGTACAGAGTGATCCTGTGTTAGAGGTATACTACTAGCTGAAAATAATATCTGTGGCCAATTGAAGTAGTAATACAACAAAAATGAAATCTGTTCAATGAATACCAAAGGGGACGGAGGCAGGGAAAAGAGGGAGGAAGAGAGTGGGAGACAGGGAGGGAAAGAGAGAGTTGGAGGAGGGGAGGGAAAAAGAAAGACTGTAATTACAAGGAAATCTCGGTGTTTGAAACTGTAAAGAAGAGTCATTCTGGGTTTCCAAGGTTTTCGGATGGTCATGGCACCTACTAGGTACTCCACACCTACTATGTGCCAAGCACCAGGATCAGATGCCTCCTAATCTCCATCACAACTCAACAAAATAAGCATCATGATACCTAATTGTGTGGATGAGAAAACTGACTCTCAATTGGTCACAGTGGTTGCAAGTGGCCAAGATTCAACCTTAGGTCTGTGTGCCTTTTCCAACATGCCACATCTTATCTCAGCCTCTACCCTTCCAAAACAGAGTCTGAGAAACAAAACAGCATCTATTTCTGCTGTTACGTCCATAGCACAGATATATATTAATTACAATTGCCATTAATATATATCTGTGCTATGGACGTAACAGCAGAAATAGATGCATGGGGGGAGCTGAGTTGGTCATGTGAATCAGTCACATGTCCCTTGTGCGGATTTGCTCCTCCTCCTCTACTTCATGCTCATAAAGGTGAAGGACCACATGCAGCTGTCAATCTCCCGCCATCCAGTGAATGTGATGAAAATCAATTTCCTTCCAAGATCTTGTTCCACCTTCCAGAAGGAAAAACATCATCCTAACGGTTGCTATCTCTCTTCCTTGACTAGTGAGCACCTGCGGCTTTAGAACTGAACACACTTGCTCCAATGTGGCACCAATGCTCATTATCATTTGGATTATTTGTCTGGATTAGTGAGATTGCCTTGTTCCAAATCTATACATTCATATACATATACGTATTCATACACATAATCTATACCTATCATACTGAATTATTCTGAATAGTATATTATAGACTGCGAACACTTGCATATTAATGGTATCACTGAATGTTCATGGCAACCATATACAGTCAACAGGACCACTAAAAGCATGAACTCTAGAGCCAGATTTCCTGGGTGTGAATCCCAGCTTTATCACCTACTTGCTTTGTGACCTTGGACAAGTTATTTAGCCTTTCTGAGCCTCAGCTTCCTCATGGTAAAATGAAAATAATTTAAAAACCTACAATGCGTAGGACTCCAGTAAAAATTAAATGAATAAACAAGTGGCCGTGCCAGGACTGGAACAAATAAGTTGTTTCTGCTTCTAGTACCCACCACATTGTCATCAAAAGAAGACACTTCCACAGGCCCCAGGTTGGGCCTTCATTTCCTCCAAATCAAACTTCAAATATGGCCTTGACCAGAACACTTAAATTATAATATTGTAAATATGATACAAATATTTCAAGTACTGTATAGCACCAGCATGATGAAACAATGTCTCTAAGCTTGGTAAATAACAGATAAAGATGTGTCCATTTTGCAGGTTCTAAGAAGGAAGAAATTTTCCAATCACCAAAGGTTTTAAGAGAGCTTACACAGGTTGCAACTGGCAAGTTATCACCAAAAATGATTGTCTGGAAAAATATTATAAACCTGTCCAAGAGATAGACTGTGCTCAGGAATTAGACACAACATTCCTCTTCAGCCTTGTGATTGCTGTTTTTCACCAGCTTTATCCAGCCTTCTAATGCTATCTCCATTCCAAACCCCAAAACCGCACTCTTGAAAACACACATAATTTGTTCTTCACGTCTCTTGAAAGGTCCATCTTTTCAATGAACCACATGGGCAGAGTCTACTCATGGTGAACCGTTCATACACTATCAAATCTAGGCATTTCATTTCCCCAGGTCAGGGAATCCCTCCTCCTACTTGGTCTAGATGGGATGGGAGGGGACAATAAAAATGGTTCTTTTTTCACTCAAATTATTTTTGGGTCTGGGTTCTCTGGGTAAAGAGCCATTCGTCTCAGTGAAGAAGAACCTCTTCCTACTTCCAACTCTAGAACAAAAAAATTTAATTTTTAATCAAGCTGATAACATAATCTGGAAAATTACCTACCACTCTCTTAACTACTATTACTTCTAGAAATGAGACTGGGACACTGAGGTAAGAAAATTACATTTCTATGTTACACGTGCCTGTACCATCTGAGTTTTTTTTCTAAAAGCAGTTATTAATTTCAAAATGAAAAAAATAAAGAATTAAAAGAAATTTTTAAATGTTTTTATTTATTTTTGAGAGACAGAGAGACAGAGACAGACAGAGTGTGAGTAGGGGAGGGGCAGAGAGAGAGGGAGATACAGAATCCAACGCAGGCTCCAAGCTCTAAGCTGTCAGCATAGAGCCCGATGCAAGTCTCGAACCCACAAACCGCAAGATCATGACCTGAAAAGTCGGATGCTTAACCAACTGAGGCAGCCAAAAAAAAATTTTTAAAGGCAATTCTAAAAGAAAAAAAGAGTGGAGGATGTCCGAGTAAAGGAGGAATAACACTAAACTGGATGTCTGAACTCTAGCTCTCCACCAACATCCCCGTGAGCTTAGAGAAGGACCAAGCCTCCCATCAGACTGTAGTCCTGGCCAACACCTCAATGACAGCTGGTAAAAAAAAACCCAGAGCAGAGAACCCAGGTAAGCCATGCCCAAAATCCTGACCTACAGAAATAATGAGATAAGGAGAGTATGTTATTACAAGCTGCAAAGTTTGGGGGAAATTTGTTATGCAGCAATAGAAAACTAATACGTCATTTATGCCAAATTCCCAGGAATAGATCTATAGCCACTAAGTAGAAATTTTCACGTGTACAAACGAGAAGGGTTTTTGGAACTTCAAATAAGTATATAAATGTTAATCCCATTTACTTTCCACTATTTTAAACCAAACAGATTGTGCACTTACAGCTGCGTATCTTTGATCAAAGCATCCGATTCCATTCGTATGGGGATCCTAATTCTAGTACCAACTTCTAAAAATTAAGACAATTCTTACCAGACTTGCAAAGCAGTCATGTTTACATCTACAATTAGTTTAACTTAAGATCCTAAAGCTGCACTACTTCAGCCCTCTATATCTGGATGATCCCCAACCTAACAATTCAGATAGAAAACAAACTAAATCGACTTGTCAGCACCAAAAATACTTCTTGTGAGAACTGACACCTCGGTTCTTTTGTTTCCAAATTTGCCCTCGCCTCGTTCTTGCCTAAACTGCAGCCTTCCTGTTCCTGAACAGAACCACAGTCCTGACCAGTCACCCTAAAAACAGAATCATGTCTGGGTGGGTCACCTACGTTACAAGTCCGCATGAAATCCTGCCACCATTCCATCTGGCGGGAGGCGGGGGTGGGGAGGCCGGAAGAAGGTCTGACCAAGGCAGAAAGAATACAGAAGAGCAACTCAAGGTCATGTCATGACCAGCATTTCCCAACACCGGCCCCACATAGACTGGGAGACCGAAAGACACGTCCTGCAGCTTGTCCCAACCGGAACCGCACTCTGCCAAGAGGGAGGAATAAAAGCAAACAGAGTCTCTGACCCTGCATGTTACCCCATCAGGTCAACATCGTCTCTACCTTTTCTCACCTGATCCTCTGCTGATCCAACCGAACAGCTCTTACTGAAAAGATCACATCAATGTCTGGAACCGTCCCAGATTTAGAGGCGCTGCCTGGCCGCAAACTGGATGATGAACCAACCCCGCGCTTCAGCGCACGAACTCACCTCAAAGCAAACAACGTTTCTGGATGTTTCTGGAGCATGCAGGTAAGTATCTTTCATAAAAGTATCTGATCCCATCTCCTCAGGGATCCCAACTGTTTTGCTACTTCTAAAAATTAAGACAATTTTTACGAGATGTTCAAAGCAGTTACTCACAATCACAATTAGTTTAACTTAAGATCCTAAAATTGAACGAATTCACACCTTTATATCTACATGATCCCCAATCTGACAATTCAGACAGAAAACAAACTCAATGTACTCATCAGCACCAAAAAAAAACCTATTACTCAAAGCGTTGCAAAGAGCATATTAGATAAAAACAAACCCATATGCACTACAGAACAGAATAAAACTGAATTAGTTTGGAAGCAAGCATTTCAACAAAATTTCTCTGAAGCGGACGGACTTCAACTATGCCCCCGGAGTCCCTAGAGGCACTTATTTACACTCTTCTCTGCCATTAGGAGTTCTCCAGTAGAAAGTCTGAGAAGGACGTCTTTGGGTACACCTGAAGCCTAGAATGTAAATGATAAATGCTTCTCACGGGGCGTATCATTTTTATCAAGGCCACAAAGCCACTTCATCACAAACTCCCTACCAAACATATGATGGGTTTACAGCAGTGACCGCATCAGCATTCATTTCCCCTTTCCTCTTCTTAACATGTTGACCAATCTATTTGGTTGGGTATTCACCTCCTTTCTCACAGCCCATCTCCTTTGGAAAAAGCTGGCCCCACCCCAATCTTAGGAGCAGACATCATTTTCTTAAGCCACTTAGTTCATTCCGGTCAGCAGGCCACAATCAGTGGTCCAAGCAGTAGGCATGTGAATCAAGTGGTCTACCCAGAGCTTCCGGTTTATTATGACAGAATCACAAGGGACTCCCAGAGTCAGCTGGCTGGGGATCCTGAAAATCACTAAGCATTATAAATGCTCTTGAGAGTAGATAACTCATATCTAGAGACAAACCAGTCCCGTGTGAGAGTTATGCAAAGGTAGAGACTACTTTAAGAAGTAGATATTGGGAGTGTAAGGGCAAGTGGATAGATGGCAAGATGGAAAAAGAGGGTCCTCTGACCTTGAGCTGGTTCACAAAGGAGGCTACTAAGTCTATGGGTACAGCCAGAGTTCAAAAGTCTGAGCCAAGGCCCTTCCACTCATTGGCCCCTTTATCAACCATGGCTTCTGAACATACAAAGGACTGTTCAATTTGTTCATATGATAGATGATCACAGACCTCCACCAATTTTTATAGTATTAAACTATGAGACTACAAAAAAGATTTTAAAAGAAAAACTGCACCTTCATTTTCTGGGAAAGAATTTAAACACAAAGTAAAGTACAAGACAGTAAAATACTGCATGCAATGTTAACTTGGCCTTTGGCATCAGGCTAATCAATTCTGCAGCAACCTATGAACAAAAGCAGAGGAGGAATATTATCAGAATAAGAGACAGAAACAGAGAACAAGGGTGGTAAACATGACATATGGGGTTCCAAAGGTGTGGTAATCAAATTTAGTGTACACTATTTTATTACAAAAACAATACATGCTTGACTTAATGAGTTCTATAATACAGAGGTCTAAAAGAGGACACTTCCTTGTCCCCATACCTCAGCCCACTCTGCTGTGATGCCCAAAGTTAGCCTGCCTTTCTCTACGTGCATAAAAGTATACAGACATATGTGCATATTCTGTATGCATAAACCCCCCATTTAAAAAAAAAACAGGATATTACACGCATTGCTCTATAACCCTTTTATTTATTTATTTATTTTTGGCTTAAAATAGAGAATGCCCAACCCTCCAATATGACGCATGTTTGGTTACAAAATGAAGGCACACATCTCATGGAAATGAGAGTCCTAACGTACCATGGAAAACATTAATTGATATGACTATCTGGAAGCAGAAAGCAATTTTCTGCTTTTGTTTTTGTTATACCAGAAAGGGCATTCCTCAAATGGTTAGGAAATAAAATTATGTAGGGCTGAAACCCAGACATTTCGTCTGCTGAAGACTCATGAAAATTAACATTTGGCATTTTGTTAAAAAGGGGACTGTTTTATTTTAGTGGGCACAAAAAAATCAGGTATTTGAATGCATGCAATGTTCCAGTCTCCCTCCTATTTTCAAGTCCTCTAAAAGTGAACTGTGTTCCTTAGAGCCAAAAAGAAAAATGATCGGCAGCGTTACTTACGACAGAATTGATTCCTCCTATCTCCATCTCAAAGACCAATGTTTAAAGTCGGTCTTTTATTCACTATCAGACCATACTTTCAATTAAAGCTGCAGAACCGTAAGGTTTTCCCACCTGAAAGCCGAGCCACTACACTCTGAGGGAAGGTGACACCGGGCCTCACAGCCAAGCCAAACGATACCTCCTCCCCACTCCTCTGCAGCACTGTTTTATACATTTTCCCTTTGAATCAACATTTTACATAACTGCATCTCTGAACTTCATATCTAGCTGTCAAATCAATATTCCAAAAGAAGATCCACATATCTCAAGTGACTGCCAACCTCCCTACTTCCAGCAACACAAATCAAGGAGGATAAGAAGCTCAATTCCCAGAAGATGACTACCATTTCCTTAAGAAATTAATTATACAAAGTTATCCTTGAAACATAATTGGCTAAGTAGAAAGGAAAGCTACGTGTGGCATAAAACAATATAGTTTTATAATTTTTTCACATATTCATTCCACAGAAGTAATAATTGATTATACTTATATCAGTTACAAGCTCTCCATTTATTAATTTATATTTCTTCCTACTGTTCACACAGTGATAGAAAAATACGAAGCATGTCCCAATATTCCAATTCATACACAAACACAGATATGATATAAAAAGAGGGGGAAAGAACTCAGTAGCAAGGCAAGATCTAAAAAACTGCTTCCACCTCAGGGCACCTGGGTGGCTCCATCGGCGAGTGTCCAACTTCGGCTCAGGTCATGATCTCACAATTTGAGACTTCGAGCCCCGTATCGGGCTCTATGCTGACAGCTCAGAGCCTGGAGCCTGCTTCAGATTCTGTGTCTCCCTCTCTCTCTCTGCCCTTCCCCCACTCACGCTGTCTCTCTCTCTCTCTCTCTCTCTCTCAAAAATAAACATTAAAAAATTAAAAAAACAAAAAACTACTTCCATCCAATGCATCTTATTTCTTTCTCAGCTGCTGGGACAAGGACTCAGTGCCCCATTTTCTTGGTTTAGTTAACACATCTCTCCCTCAACAGATACAAACTTTTGTGCTTCATGCAAATTCCTGAAAAGCTGCATATGAATGTATATTTTACCCATGTTTTATTTTTTATTGTTATTTTTATTTATTTAGTTTGGAGAGAGAGAAAGAATGCAAGCGAGGGAAGGGCAGAGAGAGAGCGAGACAGAGAATCCCAAGCAGGCTCTGAGCTGTCAGCACAGAGCCTAACACAGGGCTCAAACCCACAAACCATGAGATCATGACCCGAGACGGAATCAAGAGTCAGACACTTAACCAACTGAGCTACCCAGGCACCTCTTACTCATGTTTTAATTACATTTAAGGAACTCAATAGGTAAAGTAACATTATGAAATCCTATAGAAAGAATTCTTACAACATAAACTTTCTCCTTTTATAGTGTATCTTCTTATGTTTTCATTTTTGTATATGACGATATACTTCTCTGTAGCAGGACAGGACTATTCCCAAATCTCCAGCAACCAAACATATTCTTAACTGATAATCTGCTCCTGTCTCTACTAACTACAAATATCAACAAATTTCATGTGTTTTTTGACAGTTCACTGCCTTGCATTTTAATGAATAGCTTCTCAAAGGTTAGAATGCTAATTTCATGAAGGCATCCAAGAAGATACCTATGGATTTCAAAACTCCTCCTGAATATACGTTCCTCAGAGGACAGGAACTCAACACTCTACTTGCTTTAGAATGCCTCTAATATCTGGTCCAATTCTCTGCACACAGTCAGCACTCTATAAATACCACATGGAAAACACACTCACTTGACGCTAATCAATATTATTCATGTGCCAAATGAGCAAACACAAAACTCTTTCTGAGAGATTAAACACATACCTCTGGACTCTAATAAACAAACAGAAAAAAGAAGAGTCTGGAGAAGAAAAGCCAGGTCTGTGCCACAAAATACAAAGTCCAAACCCCACAGACAACCTTTGGTGTATACTCACATATATTTCATTATGGTCAAAGCGCTTCTTGAGGTTGTTGATGAAGGTCTCCTCATTGAGAGGCTCTAAAAGAACCATATCTCCAACCCCAATCATATTGTCCAGAAGTGACGTTTTCACCTCCATTTTGGCCATTGTCTCTTGCTGTAGGAAAGCGGGGGAAAAAGGGAAAAATTTCAATGGGCAAAATTATTTCAGATGGGTTCTTAGCACCACTGGAGAAATGAAACATTAGTAGTTTCAAAGGGTCCTCATCTGCATCTCAAATTCCGTAACACCCTCTCCCTACATCAGAAGCTGCAGTCCTTGCCAAGCCCCCAGAAGCCCCATTTGCTTGAACCTCCCTACCAGTTCATCCTTCCAGGCTAAGTCCATCTACAGAAGGAGCTACTAAGAAACTAGAATCTCCATTTTCTTTTTTATTTTAATTGAAGTATAGCTGACATACAATGTTATATTAGTTTCAGGTGTACAACATAGTGATTCAACATGTACATACATTACAGAATGCTCACCACAGTGTTATTACAGTTATTATTACAAAGTTATTATAGTATTACTGATTATATTTCCTATGCTGTAGTTTTCATCCCCATGACTTTTTAGAAATAGAAGTTTGTACCTCTTTAGACCATCCTCTCTCCCTGGCCAGAGGTTGCAAAACTCTAGCAAGAGAACCCAATCCACTCCTTTCCACCAGCCCTTGCATACAATGTCAGACTTGAACCCATATGAACCTGCTTCTCTCAAGATGGCATCCCTCAGTACTCCATGATAAAACTCAAAATGCATTTTCCTGGCAAATAACGGGTTTTTTTATTTATTTATTTTGAGAGAGAGAAGAGAGCCAGAGAGTGAGAGCGCGTAAGAGGGGGAGGAGTGGAGAGAGAGGGAGAGAGACAGAATCCCAAGCAGGCTCCATGCCATCAGTGCAGAGCCTGATGCAGGGCTCGATCCCATGAACCGTGAGATCATGATCTGAGCTGAAACCACATGATCTGAGCTGAAACCAAGAGTCGGATGCTCAACCAACTGAACCACCCAGGCGCCCCAAGAAATAATGTTTTTAAAATGATACCACCATTTGAGTACTTGCTACCTATCAGACACTTTATCAAGAACTATACATCCATTAATTCATTTAATCCTCACAAAAACTCTATGAGGTAGATACTGTTATCATTCTCTGCATTTTAAGATAAGGAAGTTCAGAGAAGTTAAAAATTTTGCTTATGATTACTTAAGAGTGTATTACATTTTATGTTAAAGAACTCAATCACCACTTATAACACTGCGCTAATGGGGTGAAATTTCATTCCAGGCGTCAATACTGAATCATAAAGAAAGGAACCCAACCAATTGTAAATCAAAGGTTGCTTATATAACTCGCCAAAAGTGATCAATGTTCTTAATTCTCATCCCAACAGACACACAACTACAACAGCAAAGTCAAATGAACATGCAATGAACAGACCAGAAATAAGACAAGTTTCTCTCTAGCCTAGTATGAAACCCTACCAAGTGGAAACAGAGGCGCCCTTCAAAGGTAGCATTCTGCCCTCACCACTAATGTGAATGATGCCACCCAAAAGTAGAATGGGAACTCCCCGTGCCTTCAAATCTGATCACTGTCAAAAGTACTAAAATTCTTTCAAATATATGAATGTAGGAGAGTAGAGAAAGTATTATTTTATGTTACTCTTTCTAATATTACTAGGATGTACAACTGCATTCATCTGAGACATTCCCTGTAAATGTTTTGTATACTTTCAGTATACGAATACTAAACAATACCTCAAGATACTAACAAATACTCATATATATTCATGCCCCTAAAACTGAAAGGAAAGTACATTTAATTCTTCTCATTAAGGAGTCACTCAGGCGTATTATATCTTATACAAAGGTTGGTCTGCTTTCTTAATCTAGCAATTTAAATAAATACCTTCCTATTCTAGTCTAGAACATCTAGCAGATCTCCTAGAGGCAACAGAACCTATAATTAGTTGGGCTATTTTCAAGAGAACTGAAAAGGGGAGAGAATTCTTTATTATTAATTACTGATGCTTTATATGAATCCACAAACATAGCCTTTATTTCTGACCCTACTAGAAAAAAAATGTTTTAGGTGTGCACTGAAAAGCCAAAAAAAAAAAAAAAAAAAAAAAGAGAGAGACCAAAAGAAGCAGAGACAAAAGGTCTCTTATAAACAAAAACAACCCATCAAGGAAGTATTTAATATTCAAAAGAAGAAAAATCAAACTTTTTTGTTAACATATTTTTTTTAAATTTCATGCCAACTACAGCTAGAATAAATGGTCCTAGGTACCACTAAAATCCAACAATAGAATGGTTTCATGTACTTTGAACTAGGCCTGACTCTGTTTTAAAACAAAATGGGGGGAGGGGGAGGGGCACCTGCCAGTCTCTGGAGATGTGGCAGAAGCCTGGGAGAGCAGCTGGTCTCATGCCAAGCCCATAGAAAGACTTGCACAGGAATAGGAACATGAGTGCTCAACCTTTGTCACAATAAATTAACATTTAAATCAAATCTCAAGTTCTCAGACTCATGAAATGCCAAAAGCACTCTAGCTGCGATGCATTACATATAATTTGGCAGATGAGGGAAGAAGGTTTAGGGATTAAGGGGGAAGTCAACCTGAGAAGGGTTTCAAAAATAACCACCTCAAACCAGCAATTTAAATGAAGAGGCTGAATGGGAACTCTTTGCTCCAGGCTGTATATAAAGTCTATTTATGGAAACAGCGGCAGAAAGACAAGGCCTTCGCTGCAGGTAACAATAATTAAGCAATCTTTCTCTGTAATTAAGCCTGCTTTACCATCTTTTCAAATACAAGTTTCAAGCAGGTTTGTAGGGGTTCTAATTTTTACACTTTTACCCCAACTTCATAATCCAAAGTGGGGGAGAGGACAAATCGAATGGGGAGTTACAGGCAAAAAAATAAAAAATAAAAAAAAATCCGAAAACACAACCTTTGCAAACCAACATACAACAATAAACCAGCTGATAAGATGATACCAACATTCATTTAGTTATTCAAGCACAGTTTTGTTCCATTCCTGGTTTCTTTGTCTCTTTTAGCATCTAAGTACTTTGGGGGAAAAACAGTGACACCCTCTCCCTCATTCTCATGGTAAAAATGGGACACTGGGAAAATGGCACAGAGGTACTTCCGTACCTTCCTACATGTGCACTGAATCCCCTTCTTGTGACACACTACTATATCCAGCCTTGGTTTAGTTCAGAATCAATCACCTGCTAAAACTCAAGATTTCCATAAACTATCAGAAGTCACGTGGGAGAATTCAATGAGCACATATATAGAGCACTGAGGCTACTTCTTATATGACACACATGTCTACCCCCACCCTTCCCAAGACCCCCACAGAAACTCATGTTGTTCTAAGGAAGCCAAAATTTATCCCATGTGCCAGGAATGTAACACACGATCTAGACTAAGGCAACCAACACATTACCATCTCCCAGCCACTGTCATTGATTCAGAACTGGTCATTTAACTGAGCCTCAGGCTTTGGCTTCGTGTATTAGGACCAAGGTTCTATCTACCTCTGGATGGTGCAATTTACAGCTGTGACACTTGGAACTGCCATGGCCATGTCATGTCTGCTTTCATATTGGGAGCATGTGTTGTCTGAGGAGAATGGCAACGCATGAAGAAAAGCAAGGCAAAAAAAAAAAATAAATAGCTGAGAATTAATGCAGGACCAATGATGACAGCACAGACCTCTGGATCAAATTACAATAGAAACCTGCTCCACAACTCTTAAGTTTACACAATTAACTCTCCTTATTGTTTAAGCTGTTTGAGTTGGATTTTCTATTATTTGCAACAGAAAGCATCTTACCTAATAGAAGAAGCTGGGACAAGGAAGTGGAGTGTTATTAGTAACACACCAAAGAGCATGGACTGGCTGACCCAAGACCACGAGGTGGGGGGGGGGGAGCGTAAGGAACTACCATCTTGGACTGGAAATATTCATCTTTGATATGTGATAGCAAACAACTGATTAAACCATGGCTTCTCATGCCTTATGACTTGGACCTTGTGCCTCCAACTTTAGAGAATACAAGAAAAATTCAGATGCCGGAGTATGTGCTGGCTACTTCTTAAGGATCTTCAAGAAAAAGACAAGCTTGCTGTGAAAGTGGCCTGTCAAAAAGCCAGAGCAGAGAATATATGGTGTGCTAAATGGAGTCACTTTGGCTGGAGGTGGGAGACGCAGAGGAGATGTGACCTGCCAACTGTTTCGCCTTTGCGGCCTGAGGAAGGGATAGCGCTCCTGCCTTGAAGGTGCAGCACAGGAGAGGCATCACCTGCTCTATTGCTTCTTACGCTTAACTGTTTCCAGGTGGATTCTACTAACCAAGAGATAAGACACCCTGCACATCAACCAAGGCTAGGTCCCACTGCTAGGAGACAAGTTCTCCAACCAAGTTCTAGGTTCAAAACACCAGGAGTTGGCAGTATCTCTGATTTTGGTTACTTATTCATGGAAGCCAATAAATCTTAAAAGCCAAAACACTTTTTTTTTCAAGTTTTAGAGAGAAAGAGAGAGCACAAGTGGGAGAGAGGGGCAGAGGGAGAGAGAGAGAATCCCAAGCAGGCTCCACGGTTCAGTGTGGAGCCCAACACAGGGCTCAACCCCACAACCGTGGGATCATGACCAGAGTCAAAATCAGGAGTCGGATACTCAACTGACTGAGCCACCCAGACGCCCCTGGCGCCCCTGCCAAAACATGTTTAAGGTACCTATGCTGCCAGAGAAGTCTGGCCAACAGGACCTAACAATTACTTGATCCTTAAAGCAATCAACTCCAAGACCTCCAACGCATAGGAACAACAATAATAAAACACTAAAGCACTGCAGCCCCTGCCAAAGTGATCTTCTTGGACGCTCCTCTTAAACGTGGCCATGGAAGACCATGGACAAAGAAGATCTCGAAGAGGAGCACCTCTGAAGAGGAAGTGGCTAAGCTTTCGGCCATACAGGGAAGAGCTGCATCATTTTGGCTGGGGCATGTTACTTTCATAAGCGTAAGCATGGGAAGAAAGTTGTATGTGATTGTTGGGCAGCCAAAGGGGAGAGTCATTGTAGTCATTTGTCTTTCTTTTTAAAGGGTCACTATCCAGTACATAGTCCTGTTCCTACTTGTTCCTCATCTTCCTTTCAGGGAGTCCCCAGCTACCTTGGAATGACAAGTAATCTAGTGAGACTGAGTAGGACCCAATTACAACCTCAGAATTCAAAAGAGACAGATCTGCTGTCTCCACCCCAAGGAACATGGCTTATGCACAGCCGATCTCCTCCTCCTGGGACTCTGAGTCCTGGGTGATGATGAACGCTGGGGGTGACAGCTGGAGGTAATACTCGTCACTCACTGCAGCGACAGCAGCAGCATGAAGACCAGAAAGTTCTGGCAGCACAGCTTCTGCTATGGGTCTTGTTGCCCAGCCCTCCAGCCTTTCTTTGGTTCCTGCCTATCTTCCAAGCCCGTATCCTTCCTGGTCTTCCAACCTCTCTGCAGTTCTGTGAGTGTCTACATCCTTCCAGCATTGCAAGCGGCCAAGATCCCTGACAGGAACACTATGTACAGTACCCACTGTTAGAGCTTCATTCTTACGTAAAACCTAACCTTTGTCTCCCAACATTGGTGAAAGCAATCTACAAAATACAATCACTGGGGATGGAACTCGAGGGTGTCATGCTAAGTGAAATAAGTCAGGCAGAGAAGGACAGGTACCATATGTTTTCACTCATAAGTGTAACAGGAGAAACTTAACAGAGGACCATGGGGGAGGGGAAGGGGAAAAAAA